>JARWLC010000019.1:32496823-33096823 GCA_033318265.1 Phyllotis vaccarum | reverse complement strand
CACCCTTTCCCATTGCACACATTGTAAAGGTTGTTATCCTACAAAGGAAAATTTGCCCTTATATCTGGAGAATGCATAATGTTAGGGAAGAACACAGGTGCATATTCTCCCATTTTTGCTGCTGAGATCTTGAACCCAGGCTATCAGTGATTTTTGAAGGATATACATCTCCAGAAGATCCTATAATTTATATTGCTTCTTTAGAACTTTCTTATGGCAGACTCAATACTACAAAGTTTATTTTGACTCACATAGTGAAAACATAAGAGAAAATGTGTAGCTTGGAGACACACAATTTTCACTTACTCACTTTCTTGCTATTTGACCTTGAGCAAGGCATAACTTATCTAGCCTCTAGCCTTTGGTTTACTATTAGTAAGATTCTGTGGATATTAATGTTCCTGTGACAAGATGTCAAGACAACTAGAAGTATAATGTAAACGTGAAGTTCCTGACACACGTGGGGCTGAAACATGGTAGCATGAAATCTGATTGACATATTGAAGAGGGAAGCTGAAATTGTAATTCATTTGACCTTTCTCCTAGCTTTAAGTGTCTTGAAAAAATATCATATGTTCTTTTTGTTCTCTTTTATTTTAAAGTAATCTTAGTCTTCCTTTCACTAGTTATTACTGTAAATCATTGTTCAGTATTGAAAAATGCCAAAAATGTTGTCAGATGGAGGCATAAGAAAGACATTTAAACAGCTATAAAGGAAGGATGGTTGCAGCAAGTGTGCAGATTTTAATCACTAGATGAGCAACTTCATGTTACGATTCAGACATACATGCATTTATATTCTAATTTATGGAAAGCTTCTTTTTTTCTATCTTAGTCTACAGGTTCTTATGTTCTTTATTCAATAAAAACTCAAAATTTAGTACAAGTTCTTACTTAGACAAAAAGTTTAATGATTATATTGAATTCATTTGATCATATTTTCCATCCCTCTAAATTTACCTGTGTATGCACAAATACTGTTAACTCCACCAGTTAATATCTGAGTGTCTGTAATATTTATAAGCTACTATACAACACTCACAGAAAACAAGTTATTAGAAAACTTGCCTGATGAAGGTTTTAAAGGAAAAATAAACATAAAAGAGGGTCATTAGTTTTCTTATAATCACAGTGCACTGGGATTGCTGAGTTAGAAGTACAGAATTCAAGATCACTTTAGACCTATGTAGGAAGCCTTGTCTCAAAATCATTAAACATAAAACAAAAGCACACTTGAAAAGACTTACAGGAAGGAACCATATTGGCTGAGCCATAGATGAACACAGATAGATGGGACATACAAAATAAAGTTGATTTACATTTGTGGCTTTGTATTTGGAAATTTGTCTTCTTACTAGAATTTATTGATGACCCTAAAGACAATAACTCATATTGCTTCCACTTGCTAATATGTGCCACACAAATTTACAGCTGTTGTCAAGCAAGGAAAACACTACTTCTTTCCCATCACCTCTGTAGCTGCCTATTTATTACCACAATACTTGCGTTTTTTGCAAATATAATAGTATCTTTGTATAAAAGAGCCCTGAGTTTTCAGCTGAAGTGTCAGATTGTGCTCTTAAAAGCAAATAAAATGTGTGTGTGTGTGTGTGTGTGTGTGTGTCTGTGTGTGTGTGTGTCTCTCTCTGTGTGTGTGTGTGTATGTGTGCTAGAAACATCATACCTTTCGGAAATTATTGGGAGGATGGAGCAAGGTTAAGTTACATTTAGTTGACAGCTAGGTACTGCTATGTGCAGTAGCACATCAGGGCAACTGCAGATAACAAGAATGTACTTCATATTTAAAAAAATAGGGGACTCTTGGATGTTTTCATCATGGAGAAATGGTGAATGTTTTAGGAGAGCAGATATGTTTAATCTGATTTAAGCAATATGGACAAACTTCAAAGTAGCACATGGTACATACAATACACCAAATATTTGTATTCAATATAATAATAAAATCTGACATAATTTAAATTTTATTTGGGGATTATTTTTTGGGATTGATTTTTAATTAATTCATGAGTTAAAACAGTTTATCATTAATGTATGTTCCTTTTATTATAAAAGTTTTTCAAACAGAAACACACAGAAACTAAACATATACCAACTGCATGAAATCTCAACAATATGCTGCCTAAAAAAGATGTGAACAATGACAACACTAAATAATATGTCATTGTGAATGTGGAAATTTCACAGGTGCCTCACCCACAAATGAAGAGCCTCATATAATTAATGTCTGCTGAAAGAGGGAGAAATGGTTGTCTCTAGGAATAATAACCTTATTTGATGCTAAGTTGTGAGTTCCCAAAACATACAAAAACATTAAACAGACTCAGCATTTATTTATTTTATTCATCTGTGTGTGTGTGTGCATGTGTGTGGATGTATGTATGTGTGTGTGTTTAACAATGGTTAGAGAAAAGAAGGTCATGAATTTGAAAGAGATTGGAGATCATAAGAGAGGCTACAGGTAGGGGTATTGATATAAAATACACGTGCAAGATAAATAACAATACATTTAATTTAGTAAAATAATATGAGCAAGGATTAGATGAACTTCATCTTATTACACATGTGAATTCTTTTATCTAAAGTAATTACCATAAACAATGGCAATCAACTACCTGTTAAAATGGAGTTTTTTCAGGCTCTGAATGTAGTTGCTGATAGTTTCTGCTAATGTATCTATTGCACTGATGAAAAGCTTTCTTCTAAATTAGAGTGCTGGTGGGAATTTTTGATTGGAGTGAGCAAGAGGAAAGAAGATGCTTCTGAGACTGCTCATAGAAACTTTCATCTAAATATGAAGAGCAATAGGTAGATCTTAGAAATGTTCAGCTAAGAGATTAGTACTTAAATGTGACTTAAATGTGAGTCCTTCTTCTAAGGTCTTGTCATTTGTTGGAACTCATTTAAAGCTTGGTTTGGTATTTGTAAAATTGGTAACTTCATTTTATAGGTAAACAGGGAGATTTAAAAGATAAAATAGTAGTGTTTCCTGGAACATAGCTGACTAAGTGGTGAGTGCACCCTGACCCCCAGACCAAACTGAGACCATGGTCTCTGAACCCCAGCCCAAGGGCAAAGCCCCCAATAACCGAACTATACTCAGCCCTACCTTAAACCAAAGAAACTTGGTAAAGCCCCCCTCCAAGCCCAATCCCTGGAAGAAATTAACAAGTCCCTGAAAGAAAAATAAAGAAAACCAAGAAAAAGAAAGCAAACATGTGAAAGAAACATTCCAGGGGGCTGGAGAGAGGGCTCAGAGGTTAAGAGCACTGACTGATCTTCCAAGGGACCCGGGTTCAATTCCTAGCATCCACATGGCAGCTCACAACTATCTGTAACTCCCATTCTAGGGGCTCTGATATTCTCATACAGACATATGTGAAGGCAAAGCCTCAATGTACATGGTAAATAAATATATTTTTTTTTTTAAAAAAGAAACATTCCAGGAATTAAAAATTGAAATAGAAGCAATAAAGAGGCACAAACTTAGGCAAAGCTGGAAATAGAAAACCTGAAGAAGTGATCCAGATGCAAGTGTCATCAACAGAATGCAAGAGAAATAAGAAAGAATCTCTGAAGTGGAAGGGGGAAATAGATGTGTCAGTTAAAGAAAACACTAAAACCAAAAAAGTCATAACACAAAACATCCAGGAAATCTGGGGCACCATGAAAAGACCAAAGATGAGAATAACTGGAATCGAAGAAGGAAAAGAATACTAGCTCAAAGCACAGAAAATATATTCAACAAAATCACAGAAGAAAACTTTCTCAACCTAAAGAAGGAAATGCCTATAAAGACACAAGAAGCTTACAGAATACCAAATAGACTAGATCCCCCCAAGTCTGCTTGTGACATAATAATCAAGCCACTAAACTTACAGAACAAAGAAAGAATACTAAGAGCTGAAAAGGAAAAAGGTCAAATTACCTATAAAGGCAGACCCATCAGAATAGCACCCAACTATTCAATGGAAACAATGAAAGCATAAAGGTCCTGGTCAGATGTTATACAGACATTAAAAGAGCATGGCTGCCAACCCAGACTACTATACCCAGAAAAACTATCAATTACCATAGATGGGGTAAACAAAATATTTCATGACAAAACCAGATTTAAACAATAACTATCAGCAAATCCAGCCGTACATAAGCACTAGAAGCAAAGCTCCAACCTAAGGAAACCAGATACACCCATGAAACCACAAGCAATCAATAATCTCATAGAAGAGAAATTCAAAGAAGAGAAATACATACACACTACCACCAAAAATAACAGTAAATAACAATCATTGTTCATTAATATCCCTTAATATCAATGGACTCAATTTAACTATAAAAGGAAACACTCAAACATAATGGATACAAAAACAGAAGTCATCCTTCTGCTTCATTTAAGAAACACACCTTAGCTTCAGAGACAAATACAGGCTCAGAGTAAAGAGGTGGGAAAAAGACTTTCCAATCAAATGGTTCTAAGAGACAAGCTGGTGTAGCCAACCTGATATCTAACAAAAGTCAAAAGCGACCAGGTTAGACATTACTAATTTATCTCAGGAAAAATCCACCAAATAAAGTCTTAATCCTGAATATTTATGCCCCCAACACATAGGCACAAACATATATAAAAGAAACACTACTAAAGCTTAAATCTCACATCAAACCCCACACACTAATAGTGGGAGACTTCAACATACCACTTTTACCCTTGGATAGGCCAACCAGATAGAAACTCAACAGAGAAATACGGGATCTAACAGATGTTATGAACAAATGAATACAGAACCTTCCACCCAAACACATATTTCTCAGAATTTACATATTTACATATTTCTCAGCACCAAATGAAACTTTCTCTAAAAGTAACCACATACTTGGTCATAAAGCAAATATCAATAGATACCAAAAAAAAAAAAAGAGTAACTCATTGTATCATCTCAGACAACCATGGCTTAAAGTTAGAGTTCAACAATAAAAAAAAAAAAAAAAAAAAAAAAAAAAAAAAAAAAAAAAAAAAATCACAGAAAGCCTGCAAATTCAGGGAAACAGAACATCTCTCAATTGAACCACCTCTGGGTCAAGGAAGAAGTTAAGAAAAATATCAAAGACTTCAGAGAATTTAATGAAAATGAATCCACAACATACCCAAACTTATGAGACACTATTAAAGCAGTATTAAGAGGAAAACTCAGCACTAGATGCCTATATGAAAAACCTAGAGAAATCTCACATAAGAAAAGTAATAGCACAGCTGAAAGCTTCAGAACAATTAGAAACAAACTCACCAATAAGGAGTAGATGGAAATAAGGAAATAAGAAAACTTAGGGCTGAAATCAATACAATAGAAACAAAGAGAATAATATAAAGAATGAATGAATCGAAGCATTGGTTTTTTTGAGAAAGTCAACAAGATAGATAAACCCTCATCCAAAATAACAAAAAAAAAAAAAAAAAAAAAAACCAGAAGAGAGAGTATCCAAATTAAAAGAATCAAAAATGAAAAGGGGGACATAAAAAGGATACCTAGGATATTCAGAGAACTAACAAGTCACACTATGAAAATCTATATTCCACTGACATGGAAAACCTAAAAGAAATGGACAGCTTTCTGGACAAGTACCACTTAACAAAAATAAATCAAGATCAGATAAATAACCTAAACAGACTTATAAGCCCAAAGGAAATTGAAGGTGTTATTAAGTCTCCCAAGTGAAAAAGAAGCCAAGGACCAGATGGTTTCAGTGCAGAATCCTACCAGACATTCAAAGAAGAACTAATACCAATACTCCTCAAATTGTTTCATACAGTTTGAAACTGTAGGAACTTTGCCAAACTCCCAAGCCATTCATAGATGCATCAAAAATAGAGATTACAGACCAATCTGCTCATGAACATTGATGCAAAAATACTCAACAAAATTCTGGCAAACTGAATCCAAAAACATAAAAAAAATCATCCTCCATGATCAAATAGGCTTCATCTCAGAGATGCAGAGATACAAAAATATGTGAATGTCCTCCATCATAGAAACCAACTGAAAGAAAAAATATCTACATGATCTTCTCATTAGATGCTGAAAAAAAAACTTTTGACAAAATCCAACACTCCTTCATGATAAAAGTCCTGGAGAGATCAGCAACACAGGTAAAATACCTAAATATTATAGAGGTGATATAGAACAAGCTGACAACCAGCACCAAACTAATTGGAGTGAAACTCAAAGCAGTCCCACTAAAATAAAGAACAAGACAAGGCTGTCTCCTCTTCCCCATCTATTCAATATAGTTCTCAAAGTTTTAGTTAAAGCAATAAGAGAACAAAAAGAGATTAAGGGAATACAAATTGGAAAGGAAGAAGTTCAACTATATTTGCAGATGATATGATCTTATGCATAAATGACCTCTAAAATTCTACCAGGGAACTCCTACAGCTGATAAACACCTTCAGCAATGTACCAGGGTACAAGATTAACTCAATAAAATCAATGGCCTTCCCTTACACAAATGATAAAAATGCTGAGAAAGAATTCAGGGAAACATCACCCTTTATAATAACTGCAAATAGTATTAAATATCTTGGTGTACTTCTAACCAAATAAGGGGCAGCCTGTTTGACAAAAATTTTATGTCACCAAAGAAAGAAATTAAAGAGGATATCAGAAAACTGAAAGATCTCCCATGCTCCTGGATAGGTGGGATCAACATAGTAAAAACGACAATTTTACCAAAAGCAATCTAAAGTTCAATGCATCCCCATCAAAACCCCAACACAATTATTTTTACAGACCTTGCAAGAACAATACTTAACTTCAAATGGAAGTAAACCCAGGATTGCCAAAACAATCCTGCTCACTAAATGAACTTCAGGATGAATCACCATCACTGACTTCAAGCTATACTATAGAGCTACAGTAATAAAAACTACCCAGTACTGGCATAAAAACAGACATGTGGATCAATGGAATCAGATAAAAGACCTAGACATTTACCCACAGACTGATGAACACTTGACTTTTGACAAGAGGCCAAAAATAGTCAGTGGAAAAAAGATAATGTCTTCAAATGGTGTTTGCATAACTCAATGGTAGTATGTAGAAGCATGCAAATAGATCCAAACCTATCACCCTTACCATGCATAAAACTCAAATCCAAGTGGATCAAATAGCTCAGCATAAAACTGGCTACACTGAACTTGATAGAAAAGAAAGTAGGAAATACCCTCCAACACATTGGCACAGGTGACAACTTCCTAAATATAACACCACTAGCACACACACTAAGAACACCCATCAATAAATGGTACCTCCTGAAACTGAGAAGCTTTGTAAGGCAAAGGACACAGTCAATAATAAAACAACAGCCTACAAAATAGGAAAAGATCTTCACCAACCCTATATCTAATAGAGAACTCATCTCTAAAATATATTGAGAACTCAAGAAACTTGAACCCAAAAACCTAAATAACTCATTTAAAAAACAGGGTTCAGAGCTAAAAAGGGAATTCTCATCGAAAGAACTACAGATGGCTAAAAGGCACTGAAAACTTGCTAAACATTGTTAGCCATCAAGAAATGCGAATCAAATTTGAGATACCACCTTTCACCTGTCAGAATGGCCAAGATCAAAAACACAGATGACAGCCTATGCTGAAGAGGATGCAGAGCAAGGGGGAACATTCCTCTATTGTTGTTGATGGGAATGTAAAGTTGTACAGCCACTCAGGAATGCAGTATGGCAGTTCCTCAGAAAACTAGGAATCAGTCTCCGCAAGGATCCAACAATACCACTATTGGTTATATATCCAAAGGATGCACATTTGTACACCAAAGGCATTAGTTGGACTATAGCAGCATTCATAATAGTCAAGAGTCTGGAAACATTATAGATGCCCCTCAAGTGAAGAATGGAAACAACTGTGGTACATTTATAAAGTAGAGTACTACTCATCAGTAAAAGAAAGAAAAAATGAGTCCTAAAATTTGCGGGAAAATGATGTATGGATTTGAGGAA
Source organism: Phyllotis vaccarum (assembly GCA_033318265.1). Classification (NCBI taxonomy): domain Eukaryota; kingdom Metazoa; phylum Chordata; class Mammalia; order Rodentia; family Cricetidae; genus Phyllotis; species Phyllotis vaccarum. The sequence continues at coordinate 33,088,798 of JARWLC010000019.1, read as the reverse complement.
TATCCTTCTGAGTGAGGTATTACAACCCCAGAAAGAAAGGCATGAGATATACTCACTCATAAAGGTATTTTAGACAAAAAGCAAAGAAAAACCAAGTTGCAAACCACAAAACCACAACCCCTGAAGTTTGGGATCAGAAGGAACTTAAGAGAGATAACCAGAGATTCCTTTAGGAAGAGAAAAGAGAAATCACCTTAGCAAATTGCAGTCATAATGGGTTACAACCAAAAAGAGTTGGGAACAAATCATGAGAGGAGATGATTGAGTGAGAGGAGCATAGAGGGAGATGAAAAAAGATGGATATCTTGATAGAGGAATACAGTGTGGGGTTGATAAGAGGCCAGGTGCTAGGGAAACCTCCATAACTCACAGGATGTCCTGGCTAGATTTCTAACCAATAGTGGAGGGGGTGCCTAAATAGAACTTCTTCTATAATCAAAGTGTCATCACAGAACCTATATCCAACATTGAATAGAGGTAGAGGCCAAGATCCATGACTGAGCACTGGACCAGCTCCTGGTCCAGCTTAGACCAGAGGATGAGAGACTGTATGAGCAAGGGAATAGGGATTATGAGGAGAATCCCCACAGATATGTCTGGCTGGAGTTCTGGGAATCTCTATGAATCAATAACAGCCTCTGGGGAACCATCTGCAAAAGGAGCTATGCCCTCCAACAGATGTCCAACTGTTGAATGACATGGGCCTCGAGGGGTGGGTTCAGACTGTTCCTGTGTGTCGGATGGCACCTTGGAGCCCATTCCCAGCAGAGGAACACCTAATTCAGTCTTTGTGTTGGGATGAGGAAATCGGAACTGCCTGGAGTGGATGTGCCATGATGAACTGACCCACCTAGGGACTTCTTGCTCTTCAGGGGAGGGGATTAGGGAATGGGCAGTGGAATGCTGAAGGCTGACTGGGAGGGATTGGGAGGAGGTAAGGGAGGGGAAGCAGGGGGATACATGGGAAAAAAGACACACACACACACATACACACACACACACACACACACACACACACACACACACACACACACACACACACACACACAAAGATAAAGTAGTACTTTTAAAAGGCCATGGATCAAATAGGAGGAGTTTGAATGAAGAAGTAAGTCTTTGGCTCTCAGTATTTACAAACATTAAGAAATTATTTATCCACCATGAAATCATATACTTTTGATTTATAAATGCCTAGCTGGATAAATAAAATGTGTACTACTTTTAGCAAATGTATAACCAGATTATAGAGGTTATAATTTTATAAGAAATAATAAAGCTAGAATTTGAGTCAGAGATGTACTTTAGAACTTAGTACTTTAGAACTTAGAGCTTTTATAGTGACCATCAGAGAACATTAATTCTATAAAATACCTCCCAGAATTTCATGTTTACTTAAAAATCTCTTTGTGATTCCAAGTTATAAAAAGTTAGTTTCCTCATTCCCTTAAGGATATTCTAAATTTCAAGTATCCCTGGTTACCTTTAAATTGAAATATTTTGAATAATATAAACTTGGACAAAGAGAAAAATAATAAATACAAGTATTGATCAGATAATCAATTTAAGACATATTAAGCCAGATGACTCTAAGGTATTTGATGTGTTATTCTTATAAACAACTAGAAGCACGATAAAGATGAATTTTCTTAACATTGCATTGTATACAGTTGCAAAAATGATGTGTGGCTTCCTGTTACTTTTAAAACTTTATATACTTAATTTATACTTACAAGTACAGATTCCAGCCTTTACTGTGTGTTAGGCAAGCACTCTTCTACATATTTCTCATTTATTTTAGCAACTATTAATAAACATTCCTTGACATTTTCAACAAAGAATGTTCAGAGATATTGTTTCATTTCTTAAAAGAATCGTAGGGTGAAAGTCATTATATTTTGTTATATTAATAAAACCACAGATGTGAGGTATATTAGCTAAGCCAAGTGACTTATTAAATATTTTATTTACATTTTTACTAAAATCATATAAGTTTTATTGTTAAAGGTAGCACATGAAATTGTTAATACTAAGCACAACATGGCTCACTCAACAACTTTTCCTCTCCTTTTATTATTTCTAGCAGTTTACAATTTTTTCTGGGTATTTATTTTGGCTTCTCCATTATTTTCCTTCCTCGTCTCTCCCTATTCACTTTTCTTTCTGTTCTTCTATTTCAACATGGTCCAGTCAATTATTAGATGTAAGAATGAACATGGAAGAAGCTTAAACAGAATACAGACCAGCTCACTAGAAGATTATATCATAAATTCAGAGATCTGAAGTATTTTCTAAATAACCACACTAATGAACACTTAAGAAAAGGTGAGCTAAGCTTGTGCACATCTTTCACTCATTCAAGTGTAGTCCAAATTTGAAGCATTCACCATGAAAAAATGAAAAAGGCATTTTTATGAAAACAATTCAAGAATATAGCCATCTTGTGCATTATACAAAGAATAGATGTCTCTCTAGATGTCTTTAGAACACAATACAGGACTGTAGTTTTTAGTTATGCCTTTTTATTCTTTACATCTAAACTTAAGCCCACTTGGAGACACCAAAGGCATCAGAATGAGTTAAAAACAGAACTTTCTCACTATTATTGGACCTAAATTTGTCCTAAATAAAGAGATTACAGGGTTGTTTTCTGACTTGGTATTCAAACAAAACATGTAACAATGTCAACAAATAAGATGCAAGAATAAAGGATGTGAATACTAGACATTTTAAGTGCATAACAACCACAAAATATAGACGAAGAACATTACTCACTCAATATAGCTTTTTATACTTAACTAATTTGGGAAAATATTATTGCTGTAATAAAATATTATAGTGCATGAGATTTTTTCCTACCTTTAAATTAACACATAAATTATGGGGAAAAGAAGTAAAACAACGACATAGAAAGTAAAAGTTTCAGAAATTGTATTTGAGAGATGAAAACAATCTTAAAACAATGTTAAGGCATTATAATTTGTCACATTTATATCCTCAGTTTTATTTACATAGCCTAGAAGTAAGGCTCTTAGCAAGAGGGTAGACAGTTAAATGCTTATATTGTACTGAATTCCTTTCCACATTAACTCATTATTTTATATCTTCTTGAGGAACTAAGACAGGATGATTATATTGACAACAGACCATGAGAAGATTTGACATGCCTAATACTGTTAGTTATAAGAACAGGTGAACCAGCAGCTGCCCTGAAACAGACCGACACAAATGAGTAGGTAGGGAGAAATCCTGTCAGCTGAAAGATGGAGAGGATTGTCAGAGGATAAGGTCTTAGGTAAACCTATAACTTAATCCTATACAAGTCAAGACATGACTGACACTGAAAATTATGAATAAAAATCTCATTGACAAAGTAATAATGATATTTTAATTACTGACCAGTTACTGCTAGGCAGCATCAGAATGCCTGAGTGTAATAAATCGAGAAGTTCCTTCTGATAAGCACTACCAATGAGCCTCTATTAACTGGCAGTTATGCCCCATAATCTAGCCTACACCCTGGAAAATGGCTGTTACCTAAAATCATACACTTGGTAAACAAGATCTGGTGACTCAAACTGAGCAGTGTATGCTTAGAATGAACATGCTACATCAGTGTCCCAAAGTCAGATGACAGGGAAAAAGAAACCACATAGTAATTGAAGACTGCTGCCACAGTAGAGCTTTAGGACATCATGCCAGAAGTTTGGCTGCCATGTCATTCAATGGTAAATAAGTTCACTCCAAACTGGAACCAAGATGCCCACCCAACGTGGTGTCTAACCATCCTCTGCTTCATTATAATTACATCTCTATATCATTGGCTGTAGAAAAGATTGGCATTGGCAGTAATGTGTTTGCTGCGTTACACATTTGAAAACTTGCAGACGTATATGAAAGCAGGAACAAATTCTATTCTTGCTTCACTTCATTTTCAACTTCCCCTTCCTTATCATTAACATAAAATATATTACCTAAAAACCTAGCAGTGCAAACTCACTTTGAGCAGTGGAATTCTCGCCTTCTCTGTCAAACAAAACTTTTCTTGCAGGTTCTTATTTAGTCCTTCAAAAGTTATTCTCTGATGGTGACAAGATTCTGAGCCAGTGACTGTAATTCTTTCTATCTTAGTCTTTGTAACTCCTAGGATCTCCTACTCTTTGTCATTGATACAAAGATAATGTGTTAGAACACAAACCTGGCCAAATGTTTTGATTGTCTCAGTCAATGGAAGGTGAAAGCCAAGCACAAGCAACTCTGATAAATTTCCATATAACATTGTGGCAAAAATGCTCCAAATTACTACTCTATAGTATGTCTGTGGTTGTATCATATGAATTATCTGTGCTTCCTTTTTTGTTTGTAAAATGTTGAAATAAATCTTTCTATTATTGTCTTGAGGAATAACGAACATTGTGAAAGGCACTTAATACTGTCTAACATGTGATAAATACTTGAGAGATTTTACATTATTAGGTCTGAGACTCACAAAAGTATTCCTTTAATTTAAATATTATGTTTACAACAGTAGAAAACTAGTCCAACATCCCATAATCCCATGTTATTCTTAAAAATTTTAGTGCCCATGGGTTTCTCCTGAACATGGTGTAAGCAAAATACCCTTGCTTTGACCTCACCTTGACTTTCTGTTTTTTGGTTTTTTTTTTTAAAACTTGTGCATAAGAAAAGCTGTATCATTTACCACAACACAGGAAGGCTAAAAAATCTTGTAAAATTATTTAATAGCACTTTGTGAAAATAATGGAGTTTATAAAAGCTAATAATAAATTTCACCTTTCTCAAAGAACGTTGTAAACTTCTAATACACTGGCTGATTTACTGCCATAGCTTAAGTGCTAATAGTATTGAGAGATATTTTTTATGAAAAAATCAGCCCTAGGCTTTGTCTTTTAGTGCATCATAGAAATAGTTTATAATCATATAACTAATCTACAATGTAGAAAATGTGTTCAATTCTTCACTTTTAAAAATTGATCATATATTAAACTTCTACTAATTAAAAATACTTTAAAAACAGAAAACCTACATAGACCACATATATGAAAAAAATCAGAAAAGGAAAAAATAAACTTTGGAATCTTTAGAAACAATGTTTCTAAAACTATAGGGTCTCCAAACTTCCTCAGGCTGACTGACACTCTCTTTCTTTCTTTTGAAGCAATGGTCATTAGTCCCAAGAGAAGACACATCTTACTAGCAGCAACTGCATTACAAAGCACATATATCCAAAAAGAAAGTAGTTGACCATCTAGGAACAGCTTTGAACTGATGTGGTTTAGTATATTCGATACCAGTGTTGTAAGATATCCTGGTATATTTTAAAACCCAAGCCAAATTTTCTATTTTCAGGTTTTTGGTTTTGGGGTTGTTTTTGTTGTTGTTTTTTGTTTTGTTTTGTTTTTTTTGTTTGTTTGTTTGGTTTTTTTTTTTGCTTTACTTATACATAACAAACAAGTTCAGATAGAGCTCATGGTTTATGGAGGGAAATTCTGTCTTAAAATAAAAGATTAACAAAAACAGAAAATTGCAACAAAACAAGCAAATACTCATGGGCAAATGAGGCTTGCTCTTTCATATTACTATATAAACTTGACCTGCTACCTAGTTACTTTTCCTTTCCAGACTCTCTTTAGTACATACATCTCCTTTAACATGAAGGGCTTTCCTGATTCTAGAGGTGAGCTCTGACCTGCTAAGTGTCACTCAGGAGGTGTCAAAGCATTTCATTTCTAATGAGAAGATAACATAAGACTAAATCAATCAATTTTCTCCCTGTCTTATTGAGAGAGTAACATCTAAATTAGCTACAGTATAAAATAACTAGTAATGATTAATTATATGCTTTCAGAAAACATTCTTTCATTTCCAAATAAAGTATGCAGATATTTTACAATAGCCTACCAAGAAAACTATAAGGATGCTTAAAAACTTGAATTTCTTAAAGTTTCTATTATGATTTAATACACTTTTGTTGTATATTGTTTGAACAAGTAATTATTTCACTTACTGATTTTATTTTCTTCTCATTCACTTTCCATTGCCTTCTTAATATTATTGATTTTCTTTTTGTTATAAAAAGCATTTATAATTTCTTTAAGCACATTGTATGTATGCTTTATACCACCTAACAGTCTCTAAGGAGAAAACAGACCTACAGAGACATAAGACAAAATTGTAGAAAACATTGGACAATACCGTTTTTAAAATGAGATAGTATTTTATAACTTTCTTATAGACCACTGACTTTCCAAAATCATAGATTCATCACTGTGAAATGGGTACAACTCCTTTTCTAAAAAAAAAAAAAAAAGTCTTAGAACACATGAAGTAGATGAAGTAGGTAAAAAAGAATATTAATTTATACATGATGAATAATCGTATTTTCATTAATTTTATCATCGTAGTACTCCCTTTTTGTTTTTTGAGCTAATTTACCTCCAATGATTGCTTTTGAATATAAACACTTATTTGTATCTGAAACAGTAACAAAACAAAAGTCGTAAAGATTAAAGAGAAGTTAAAATATAAATACAAGAAGTATTTAAGCTTTGCATGGTGACCAATTTATATTTATGAAATATATTGTTAATGTTGTAAGAATATTAGGATTTTATTTATAAACATTTGGAAGCAAAATTATAAATACTTTCAGTCAAAATGTACTAAGTAATCCAAGTTCACTGCTCATATACTGTACTAGGGAACTTGAATTTTCAATCTAATTTTTATATTCCTAAAATACAAAACAGAAAGAATATATATATATATATATATATGTATATATATATATATATATATATATATATGAGATTCTATAGCAAAGGAAACTCATCTGCTTCAAATTACATAAGTTTATTACATTTAAAATGAGAATTACTTCACGAAGGAGTAGAGTCGTGAGGAAGGTGTAGTGTGGTACATAGGGACCAGGTCCTTTTCACTGATGGAATTAAAGGAAATTCAAGACCAGACTCTCATGAGTCTAAAGGATTAAATAAGGACACAGAGGATTCTTATGAGACTTTGAAACACTACAAAATTTCTCTACTGGAGTTTGGATTTCTTGGTAGAAATAACCCCTTTAAGGATAGGGATTATGGGGAAAATTCCCACAGTGATGGCTAGCTGGAGCTCTGGGTGGCTCAGTGGACCGAGAACAGCAACAGGGGTAGCATCGGGAAAAGGAGCTAGGCCCTGCAAGGGTAGGCAACTGTCGATTGCCATGAGCAGTATGTGGAGCCTCAAGGGGTGGGATCAGACTGTGTTCCTGTATGTGGGATGGCACCTTGGAACCCATTCCCTGCAGAGGAGTACCTAATCCAGCATTGACTTTGGGATCAGAAAATCAGACTGGCCTTTAGTGAATATGCCAAGCTGGCTGACACATTTTGGATCTTCTTGCCCTTTAGGGGGATGGTCTGGGTGGATGGGGAGGGGCAAAGCTAAAGGCTGACTGGTAGGGATTGGGAGCAGACATTTTTTAATAATAATAATAATAATAATAATAACAACAATAATAATAAAATATATAACCCCTTTACTCCTTCTATTTTCTCTCTAGAAGAATGGGATTGTTTTACCCTAAGCCTACCCCCAGTATGGTATTTATAAGGAACATAATTTATTTAATGAAGTCAAGATGTAGAATAAAGAGAAATAAGGGGGCATAAATAAAATTTTATTAGGCTAAATAATATTTTCCCTCTTAATATCTAAATGTAACTTTATTTGGCCATAGTGCGTGCCACTATTATTAGTTTGTGTACTATCATTTCAAATTAGTTAGGGTTTTAGCCTGATGACAGATGTTTTTTTTTTTAACATGGTCATGTCAATTAGTACACAAAAGGAAAAGGGGCCACAAAGAAATGAATCTACAGTTCTTGTTTAGATGTCAAGAAACTTGAAGAAGTGCCAGCAACCACAGACAGTTAGGAAGGGGCCATGATGGTATTTTCAATGGCTTCAAAGGAGACCTGGGTTGCATATACTTTGATTTTAACCTTCTAGACTCCAAAACACTGGAGAATTGTGTAGTAATTCCTCAGCATTTCTTGGTAAATAATACTGTGTATCAGTTCTGTAATGGACCACAGGGTAAGCCACGAGCTACATGACAAAATTTAGATTAATAGAAATATGTTGAGTTAAGATGCTAGCAAGAAGCCTGAGCCATAGACCAAACAATTTGTGATTAATATAAGCCACTATGTGCTTATTTGGGACCAAGTGGCTAAGGGATACAGAAAACTTCTAGCTACACTTTTCAATATGCTTAAGTATTCTGGATGCTGTTAGAGCAGACACTGTTAGAGGTATTGTGCAGAGTTATAATTCTCTTCCGTCAAGTCATTTCTCAAGTTAGTTATATTGATTGAGTCTTTCTAATACAAAACTAAAACTGTGTGTTTTCTGTAACACTTATTCAAAGTGTTACAATTTAGTATATATGTAATGAAGTAAACAGATTTTATAACAGTAGAGAACTCATGATGCCATAATGGATGTGCATGTTTATCTGTATGCATTGGTCCCTGTGTGTTTGATAGTTAAAGACAATATGTCTTTCTAATGGGTTATTTGAAAACAAGGTTCTGACAATGACAATAAAAGAATAACAAATACAATGAGCCATTGCCTGATAAATGTCACAACTTCTTATTTTTGATTATTTTCATGCAGAATTTAGCATTTTATAATGAAGAAAGAAATGTTATTAAATAATTATTTATTTACAAAGCACTTGCATATATAACATATAAAAACCTAATAGTCATTGACAGGCTTCAATGAGGAACCAGAGAAAAGTTAATCAGCAAGACAATTCAAATTATTTAAAAACCACTTAAAACAACATCTTATACACAGAGAATAGCCAGGGAAAAGAGCAACAAAGAATGTATTATTATTTTAAGAGATCAACACTTTGCAGATATTTTAACTATAAGATAAAATGTTAAAGGGTGGTCACTCTATAAATGACATAGCAAGAGGTTAGTATTTTTGATAAAACAGAACATTCCCTGGGTACAAAGGCAGTGTGGCCAAACTCACATTTTTGAATACGCCAAGAAAAGATGGCATGTGAATATTTAAGTTACTCTAAAACTGTAAAAAAGTAAAATAAAAGTGTTTTTAGAAGTGTTTCAGTTTTCAAAAGGAGTTTCCTTATACTCTCTTCAGAACCGTGTCTGAAGGCAAAACTATAGCCAATTTGCCTCGCCATCTCTCCTTCCAGTGGTCCACTTTGCTGAAAATTAAATGCCACAAGAATAGGAAGCTAACCAGCACACACTCCTTTGTTGGAATATAACTGTGCAGAGGAGGCACAGAGAGAATGAGGCCAGCAGGTCACTTTAGCCGCTGCAAGGCATAGCGAGAGAGCCTCAAAGACAGGGGATGCTGTGGAAGTGCTAAGGCTTCGGCTGGAACAGTGGGAAGCATCAGCCTTTCATGAAAGGCCCTGCAATGGTAGAAGCACGGGTGGAGAATTTGACAGTATGTGATGGAAAAGGCAGAGGAAGAAGAAATATTAGGTCCTGCCAATGCTGCCTAGAGCCGTAAGCCTAAGAATAATGCCTACTTTTTTATCTGTCCCTTTCAGGGCTCTGAATCAATCATATGCACAGAAAAATCTCTTGCACAGCAAAGAAAAAAAATTGACAAATGTCAAAATTTAGCCATGCACTGGAAAAATCATATTGGCAAACTTTATATATGACTAATTATCTATGTCTAAAATTTGCAAATATCTGTTACAACTTAAAAAAACAGAAAGTCCAATATAAAAAAGCAAAGCATTTTAATAATATCTTACATTGAAAACATAAAAATAGGCAACCGATAGATGAATGTTTATTTATTTATTAAAATCACATTGAGTAATTACTTCACAACTAATATAATGACCATTATCAAACATACAAGAGATAACGATTTTATTAAGTGTGTGTAGAAAAGTGAACCCTAAATACACTGTTGGCAAGAAAATAGTGTAATATGAAGTAGCCATATATGGAGGGTGTAAATTGTTTTTTTAAAAAATAATGTTACATCCATGAGCATAATAAATAATAAAACTTGATTATAGAAGATCTGAGCAATTTCCACAATACAGATGAACCTCTAGACATTGAATTATACAAAATAATCACAGAAGAAAATATTAACTATCTCACTTTTAAATAGACTTCCCACTTCTATGAGCAATTAAGACAATCTCTCACAGGCACGGCCCAGACCAGTTGGATTTTGACAGTTCCTTGACTGTTCCTTGGTGACTCTAAGTTGTGCCAATTGACAGTAATAACCTGCCAGTACAGTTCTCTTTCAAGTATTGCATCGCCACACACTGAAAGGAAGTTGTGTCTCATGATTAATGATTAATACTAAGTTTGACAAATAAATCATTGTTCATAAGATCTGTCTTAAAATGTCCTCTTTGTTGTTACTTAGTATTCTGCATTGTAACACTTAGACAATGTGAATATTTTATATAAATACTTCAATTTGTTTGTGTAGTTCTCATCAATTTAAATATTAAGAAGGCTGGTAAGACATAATAAATTCAATTTCAACTAATACTCTGTACATATGCCTCTCTCAGGTCATTGCCATTGTTAGTCATTTAGATTCATGAATTTAAAATATATGTAAGTATTGATGTTAATGTTACCATTTCTATTTTTTTCTCATTTTAATTAATCCTTACCATTAATTAACATATAATTGTCTTATGTTATTTGAATTCTGGGCAAAATGGACCCCTTTCAAGACTATGTACCATGGCCATGTTTCATTAGTGAGTGAATGGTATCTGGCTTTTGAACAATGAAGTACTGAAAGATCATCTTGGACTTTCCTTGCTCCGGATATGGAACCAGCCATTTCTGAGAGCTCCTAATTGCTTTTGGTAGGGAGTTGTTGGAACACTTGGGCATCATTTAAGAAGGAATTTGGAGAAGTGGTGCCCAGTTTAGATGCAGAATCAGTAAAAATGAGTTAAATCATCATTGTACTTTACTTTAGAAGATGCACAAGCCCATAGCCTAATAGCAAAAGTGTACAAGGCACAAGTGGTGAGGGGTGCATTGTATTACAGAGGTCAGCTTCATCACTGAATGGATGTCCAGTTTAAGAAAAAGAGATGAAGCAAAGTTGCCTCAGGTTATATGGCTAAACAACTAAGAGTATAGAATCTATGAAGGACAGGGAAAGGGGAGATCTGTACTGCAGATTTGTGGTGCTTTCAATAAGAATGGCCTCCTATGCTCATATATCTGAATGCTTATTATCAGGGAGTGGCACTGTTTGAAAAGGATTTTGGAGTTATGGCCTTGTTGAAGGAAGTGTGTCACTGGGTGGTGCTGATGGGCTTTGAAATTTCAAAAGTTCACACCAGGTTCAATGCTTTCCATTCTTTCTGCTGCCTGTTGATCTGAAGGTAGTACTCTCATCTCAGTGTCTAGCTGCATGCCTCTGTGCTCCCCATCATGATGATAATGGACGAAACCTCTGTAAATTGTAAATGCTTTCTCTTATAAGCGTTGTCTTGATCATGTAGTCTCTTCATAGCAATAGTATGGTAACCAAGACAAAATTGTATGTTCAGAATGCTTTTCAAGACCTTTCTAGTTAATACATAGTGACATAATAAAGAATTAAGTCCCACATTCAGCTGCATTAAATATTACACACATCTATATACCTGCTGAGATCACTGAATTACAACTTCAATTACATCTTCATGAATAAGAAAAATATCATTTGAGACTGCTGAGATAGTGTACTAAGAAAAGGCACCTGCTGTGAAGCCCAGAAATCTGAATTCTGTTTCTGGAGTTCACATTGTCAATGGAGAGAACTGACTCTTGTATGATTTCTTTGACCTTCACACTTACCATGATGTGCATATATTCACACACCAAGAATTTTGTTGAGGTCAGAGTGGCGCACATATGTTTGGTTAGAGTAGAGTCAGAGAGCAAATACTTTTGTCTCTGGAAGCCATATTGCTTCTGTCATAGATACTACCACTATGTCTCCAGAGGAACCTAGAAGAATATGTATTAAAAACAGTGAATGTATCATGTTTTAGCCAGTTTTCACTTTCAGAAATGGGTGTATCTAACTATTAATACCCTTATTTAAGAACAGTCCCAATTAAACGGGACATTTGAAAACTAATATCTCTTTATTATGGCCTCAGTATAAAAGATCACAGTTGAATATAGAATGTAAAAATTTCAAACTTTTTAAAAATTATATTTTAGGTTTTTTGCATAGCAAAACATATAAGTATACATATACCATCAGTATCTTAAGGAAATTAATTTTTAAAGTATCTGCCTTTTCTTGGGCAAACTCTGTTTGCTAGAGGCAAGCAGAGGTACGGCTTTTGTAAAAAAGAAGCTTCCTGATTCAGCCTTAGAGGCAAAACACTTGTGAGTTTTTTAAAAGGCTCTTTTGCCAAACACTTAAATGGAGTTAATGAGGAGCAGATGGCAGTGCTTTACTTTGTGGTTATATGAATTCTAAAATCCCCCCAGAGTGGTAATTGTGGGTTCTATCAGTACCTCAGCTAAAAAGATAAATCCTATGATGCTAGACTAGGAGCTGGGTGAGGTCAGCCACCCGCTGCAGTGCCCCCATTCAGCAGGAAGTACCCTAGAGAATGATGCCTACATTCCCCCCAAATGGATTATGGATGTTTGTCTTTGTTTAGGGTGCTGGTTACAAGTTGTTACAGATAGTAGTGAAAAAATATACAAAGGAAATTAGATTTGGGTTTCTTTCTTAGAAAAAGAAAAGGGGAAATGTAGTGGAATTTTGTTGTTTGTTATATTTTAAATAATTGTCCTGCCTACTGGTTTAATAAAAACACTGATTGGCCAAAGGCAGACAGGATGTGTGGGCAGGGCTACCCTGTTTTTGGAAAGAAGATTGTCACAGCCTAGGTCTGTAGGATCCTGACTGTCCAGGCAACCAGCTATTGCTGTCATTTTTCACATTTTTTGGAAGTTGTTTGACTTATGTAATATTATTTTCTTCTCAGATCTTTAATGACATTGAAGACTAAATGGTTATAGTTACAGTTCTCCTGAATCTTGGCAAAAAAAGCATATTACGCACCAATCTTTGAATAATCTTTATAAATTTGCCAGTTAGGGCCTGGACATTGAGAGTATATTTTTTACTTAATAATTCTTCTTGTATGTAGTTTCATTCTGTTAAGATTATTATTTTTCTTTTCTTTTGAATTATACTTGATAATAATTCTTATTGTATATAATTTTACTATGAGAGAGTTAGAACATTTCCTTCTGAATTAGTCAAAAATGGCAAAATGTAATGGGATTTCTGTCATTCATCTGCTAGCTAAATCAGAAGACTGTTTTGGTCCAAGAGTCAGGATTTTCTTTTGTAATGGACGTGACTGATGAAGAGGTGGCCCTTTAGAGTGAGAAACAAGTTATAGTGGGTGTAAGTGGTGGCTTTTGACTCATTCCAGTTTATCAATTTGTCCTTTAATGTTTGTGTACAGAAAAACCTTAAAATTCATAGCTAAGAATTCCACAATTTACTATAAATATAATTGTAAATAATTATTTTATACCATCTCATCTAGCTTAGCGTAAATGTAAAAATCCTCGCATTAAAATGATGATAATGGAAAAACAAAGTATTTGATAACAAAAGTAAGCATTAAGATGTTGATGTTCTCTGTTTGACTAGCATGTATGAAAGGGATATCAGGCACACATTATTATAGGTTATCACTTTGTAGCTAGGTTAGAAGAAATCCAAAATTTATTTCCAAAATAGTGTAATAAGGGTTATGAAATTCCTAAGTTGCATCTGTCACTAAAATGATATTTTAGTGTTTATTCTAAAAGTGTTAACAATTTCTACCTTCTAAGCAAGTATTTCCTCTCTCTCTCTCTCTCTCTCTCTCTCTCTCTCTCTCTCTCTCTCTCTCTCTCTCTCTCTCTCTCTCTCGTGTGTGTACATGTGTGAATAAAATTTTAAGTTCATGCAATACCATATAAATGTTTACAGAAGCCAAGTAAAGGTCAATACTCTAAGTCAAACAGTATTTTTAGAACTTAAATATTTTATCTCTAAAAGAGTTATAACACTGATGTGGAGAAGTACATGATATGGGTGTAAATTGTGTGTATCTTTCAATCTCATAAAGCCCATTCTTTCAAAGAATATCTCAAGATCTCCCCACATTTAAATGACTTATATGTATTGTATCCATGCTTATTTTACCCTTGATGTAGGAAATCACTAAATGCTGTGGAAAAATAAAGATACAAAATACCACATCTGATAATTTACAGTTAGGAACAGGGAGAACTCTTTTCTCCTGCTTTTAAATGTAAGGCTCTAACTCCTGCTGGGATCAAGAGTATCGTTTGCACAGCTCTTTTAATAGTGTTTCACCTTTCTCTCCACTTGTCAATGCATAAATCTTTTTCTATTGCTTGGAATAACTAACTAATATTCTATTCGGCAATGAGGAATGACTACATTGGGGGAATTGAACGGTCAAGTTTGTTTGAAGTAAAGCATTTAGAAAGGCTAAATATAATCACTTTTTTTCCTAAGTTATTTTGCTATATTATATTAAATAAAAATGTATTATGTGTATGCATATAAATGTGTAAATAATAGTTATGTGCACACATATCTAAAATATTTTAAAATTAAAATATTTTTATCTAGGTTTTTTTCATAAAATATGTTTTGATTCCTTCCTCCAATTCTTTTCAGGCTCTACCTCTTCCATACACACTGGACTGTTCTTCATGTTCTCTTTGTGTGACTACCGTTTCTCTGTGTCAGTGTTTCCCCCTCTTTCTCTAATCCATGTTCTCTTTCTCTCTCTCTTTCTCTCTTTCTCACATGCACAAACACACACATACAAACAAAAATGATCAATAATGAGCTCTCCCTTCCTAGCCTTATTGTATGCTGTTTAAGGAGATGAAAAAAATAACAATATTGAAAAAATATGAATGAACAAAAGGCTCAGTGTTTCCCAATTGTGAAGTATGTTGAAAAATGTCTAAAATTGATATGTGAAAGGGTAACTGGTAAGTGTCTATGTTATTTTTTAACAAAATGTATTTTGCATCTGTAGGCCACTTGAGTATTTTGTTAAATAAATAGTCAAAAATATAAAATATTCTCCCTTCTTTTGGACTTTAGTCTAGCATAATAAGTGTTTAAATACGGTCCTAACTAGCTCTGGAATTTAGCATTTCTCAAAGAATTCAATGAAACATTAATTATCATTGTTTTTGGCAAGCATATGTGGAAATTTGGAAATGGTTTGCAGCATGAGAAATATATGGAAACACATTTACTCCTCAAATATTTCATATTTCTTTTGAAAAGAAATGTTCCTATAACTATGACATGTTTTTCCTGCACAATTTATTATTCCTGAATCAGAGATCTATATAACCTGTGACTGCAATATAATTCATGATTTTCTTACTCTTAGTCTGAATATACAATAATTAATTTTACCAATGTATGTTCCATTAAATGTCGAACCAAGCTAAATATGTTCATAAGGAGAAGTTTTGTACCCAGAGATGTTAGAAATAATAAAATGCTTTATTATTCTATTATATAGAACATACATCTGTAATGTTATTTAATTTGTACTTTTCATCCATACATATTTACAAAAATGTCCTGGAATGAAACATAAAAATTCAGTTTACTAACTTCTGTATAAGGCAAATTAGCAAAAATCCCATTGGTTAAAATAAAAATAACATTTCCATATTATTGTAATTTTTACTTGATTATAGGATAAACTTTATCTTTATAGGCATGTGATGGATGATTGAGTATGGGCTCAGTAATCATATTGGTTATCATTTAAATCACAGTTGTACATCTTACTGATTTTGCTACCTTAAAAATATTAACTTGTCTGGATTATGCTTCTATCTTTATTAATAATATTCATATCACCTACTTATATTGTTGAATAGGGTGTGCTGCATAGCTAATACATATTAACTCAAACATCAGGTATCATTTTCAACGTTTATATATGATACGTAATTTAATGGCTGTGATTGAAACATTTATTACTATCTAGGAATTGTTACATAAATCACCTTCCTTATAAAAATAACTATATTTTATTGGAAAATTTGATGAAAAATTCTCACATATTCTGATACAAAAGTACTTGAGTAATTTTGTCTTGTTTTTCCTTTATTTTTATTCTGGCAGTTTCTAATTCAAACAAAATTCAGTTAGACAAGAAGATATCTGAAAATCTGATTGATGACCTCGCTAAGATTTTTCAGGTATAAAATCATGGTTCTGATTTTCTAGCCACTTAGATTCAAGGCTAGACCCTTTGTGTCATGTGACACCATACAATCAATTCTCCATCTAATGTTTCTCCTAGCAGCTCCATGAAAGATCACTGTGAATTTTGACCCTCATGAGGCTCATTCAAGAGGCCCAAGAACTTCTGTGGTTTTTTATCACATGCTCTTCACATCACTAAATAATTATTGAGATGAAATTTCACTCATCTATAGTGTGGTGAAGTCATTGTAGCCTTTATGTAAAAGTGAAATTAAAATACTGAAAATGCATGCCAATAGCTTAACAGGAAGGCATTTCAAGGAAGATTTAGTAGGTAAAAGATGAACTAATGGATAATGGTGAGGTAAATCTAATGTCATTTAAATACCCAGTTTGATAAGTCTATAAATGCCTCTAATTTAGTTTATAGTCAGCAGTACTCTGTATCTATATATTTTATACCTGTGAGTTTTGCTTCTTAGGGTTAAAAACAATGAAAAAAGAAAATATACACTCACTAAGTACAACAGTTCTTTGTGTCTATTCCCATAGACACATAGGGCAGAACAATTATTTGCACAGTAAATAGCAGCACTGTTCTAGGTTTTTTATATAACCTATAGATGATTTAAAGTGTATGGGAGGATCCACATAAATCATATTTGAATACTGCACCATTATATTTAAGTGACTTAAGCACTGGTAGATTTAGGTATCTGGAAGAATCCTAAAACCAGCACCATGCAGATACATAAGAAAGTGTTTTAGGATAGAAAAGAATCACATTGGGAATACAAGCATAAAATGTCTGAGACAGTTTTTAAAATTCTATGTGGCTATTTTCCATGTTTGTGTGTGTGTGTGTGTGTGTGTGTGTGTGTGTGTGTGTGTGTGTGTGTGTGATGGGAAGCATTAGGAACTAAATATTAAAGTGATACATACAGGGCTATTTATTTTAGGAAAAATATATCTACTTTTGTAACTTAAATAAAATATCTGATTTTTGAAGATTTTTTTCTTGAATAAAAATAGCCAATGACGTATAGGAGATAAAAAATGTTTTAAATCCTCATACTTTGGTATAACATGGGAGAAGTCTTGCTGAAAGTTTGAAAATTTTTTCTAGAACATTTGACATTGCAGAGGAATCCTGATAAATTTCTGAGAGTAGAAAGCAAGTGGGTGAATGTGAGTACCATAGGTCTTACAGAGATCCCCTAGTTTTAAATAAGTAGGAATGAGCCCCTACTAACTTGGAAAAACGGCTCAGAAAAGCTAATTAACAGTGATGTTACCAACTTTGTTTTTAGTGAATGCTGGGCAAAGACTGGTTTTACAGTCTTAAAACCAAGATACCTGTCCTTTTCCCAGAAATGTACTTAAGAAAGGATAATGCCCATTTAAAATGGTAAATAAATAGAAACTGTCTTGACAAGGAGGTTAGACCCAGGTAACAAAGACTCTGGTATCCATGACCATGATGTTGATAATTCATGTGACTTAATACATGTTTTGCAGATATTAATACATATTTCTAACTATGTTACCTCCAGAAGTGTAGTCTTAGTTATAATGAGTGTTGCCTAAATTCCTCAGGTTCTAAGCAAACAGTGGCAATATGTTAGACATAAGTTCATTATTTATTTATTATTTAGTAGTTTAAACCCATAAGTTGTAGATGTCAGGCCAAGACTCGAACAGTGAACTGTATTCACAGCCTTCATTGTATTTTTAAAGACTATTGAACCATGGAGGCAAATAGGGAACTGTTCTCAGATACAGATGAAACAGAAATCTGTTACCATACATTATAGTAAGTAAAGCCTACATCAAATGATTTGTCAGATATTAATCATTTTAAGGATAATTATACTGATTATAATAACCCTGAAGTTGGTCTAAAGCAGAATATCATAGACTAATACTCACAAGAATTAAAGACTGTTTAACCAATTTTCATAATTATGGCCCAATACTTCAGAGAACAACTGAAGGGAGGGGAAGAATTACTGTCTCTGTGGTTTCAGAAGATGAAATCCATAATTGTTTGGTGGATGTGATGAAATAAAAAGGTCACATGACAATGGCCAGGAAACAGAGAAATATTACCTAGTAACATTTTGTACATCCGTTATGACTTTGCACTAAAAGCCCTAGCTTGTACAACGCCGTCACTCACACTGACTGCAAGTCTTTCCTCCTGGTTAAACCTCTCTAAAAATACTCTCCAAGACACCCAAGAGTATGCTTTACTAATATCATGAGCATCTATCATTCAGGTAAAGTGAGTAATCAAGATTACTAATTCAAGTCTGCCTCTTAAAAGTTTCAACAATGTTGTAAAAATCCAAGTTAAAAGTCTCTCTGATATAGATGACAAATATGTATCTGTGACCCTCTGTCAAAGTTTAAAAAGAAAAATCTAAAACTTTAGGCTGTAATGGCACAGATTAACCATTTGTATTCTCTTATGAGGAACTGTGGCATTGAAAGGAAGCATGGACTCAACACAAGGAAATTATTAAAAGATTTAGCAGCAGGTCTAGAATTCAAAGCAAATGATGACAATATCTACACTCTGAAAGGCATCATCAGACTCATCCCTACAACCTTATGTTCAGATTTGTGGTGTCTCTGTTTGGAGATTACTTCATTGACTAATTTTCTCAATAGATTTAAGCTATTCCATATTCCTAACATCTTTATCATCCTTGTATTTCCATTGCAAAATAATTTTATGGATTTTCTACTTAGAGACTTATATGTCTGTGCAGCACATTGATTGATCCCTTAGCTTTTTTTTTTTTTTTTTTTTTTTTTGGTAAAAGGTTGGAAGCTTTTCTGACTTTATACTTGTTGGGATTTTTATGTGGGCTGGAGCCTCTGTATAAACCAGTTTCATGGAAACAACTGGTGTGTGCCAATGAGAACAGAATGGCACATAGATGAAGTGTCCTAGATTAGGTTACCCTCCCATACCATGCCAACTAATGATGGGTGTCTAGCCACTCCCAGAGCAGCTCTCAAATTGTCTGATATACAGTTGATAGCAAAATGCTTGCTTTCGTCTTACTGGATTGCAGTTATATACATATTTCATTATTTTGTTGTCACTTCAGTTTAGGATATCTATTATGAGCCTCAAATTCAGTCCAGAATCTAAAGATCCCTGGATTTCTCTCTTAAGTTGTTTTATATCACAAGCTTTTTGGGGGTTGTGGCTTGCATTCTGGATATTCTGTAGATATACCACAATTTTTTAATCCATTCTTCAGCTGAGGAGCATCTAGGTTGTTTTCAGGTTCTGGCTGTTATAAATAATGATGCAATGAACATGGTTGAGCTAATGCTCTTGAGGTAAGAATGTGCTTCTTTTGGGTAAATACCCAATAGTGTATTGCTATATCATTGGGGACATTGATTCCCAGTTTCCTGAGGAACCACCATACTGATTTCCAAAGAGACTGTACAAGTTGAGACCCCGAACAGCAATGGAGGAGTGTTCCTCTTACTCCATATCCGCTCCAGCATAGGCTCTCATCTGTGTTTTTGATCTTAGCCATTCTGACAGGCATAAGATGATATCTCAGAGTTGTTTTGATTTTCATTTCTCTGATGGCTAAAAATATTGAACAATTCTTTAAGTGTCTTTCAGCCATTTGCAATTCTTCTGTTGAGAATTGTCCTTTTAGCTCTGAAGCCCATTCTTTAGTTGGATTATTTGGGGTTTTGGCAACTAGTTTCTTGAGTTCTCTAGATATGAATTCCTGATATTTGACAAAGAGGTAATAAATATTCAATGGGAAAAAAGATAGTATCTTCAGCAAATGATGTTGGTAGTATGAATGGCAGAATGTAGAAGAATGCATATAGACCCAAATCTATCACCCTGCACAAAACTCAAGTCCAAGTGGATCAAAGACCTCAACATAAACCCAGATATACTGAGCTTGATAGAAAAGAGAGTAAGAAATACTCTCCAGTGCATTGGCACAGATGACCATTTCCTAAATATAACACCAGTAGCACAGACATTAAGAACAACAATCAATAAATGAGACCTCCTAAAACTGAGAAGCTTCTGTAAGGCAAAGGACTCAGTAAATACTACAAACAACAGCCTACAGATTTGGAAAAGATCTTCACCAACTCTTTAACATTCTTAAAACAATGATTAAAGGTGTAGGTCACCACTCCCTTACATTCAGTTCTGTGGTTGATTCTCCTCTGACATTCCTATATAATTTTATTAAATATATATCACCACACACAAGCGATCATAGATTATGAAGCAAAACACTTTCCAAATCACAAATAACAAACCAGCAAACAGGTGGGTTACACAAACAACATACACAAGAAAATTAAGAGCTGAAAATTCATTTATGTACCTTATTCCCAAGCTATTAACACTAATATTTCCATTCACCTGCAATGTCTAAGTTTTTAACTGTATGTACATCAACAAAGAATGACAATATAAATTCATTAAATTTCAGATTTGTTAGCTGTGGTTTGAATATGTTTTCTCTTTTCGAAAATTTATATAGGTATTTAATTGCCAAAATGACAAATTGATAAGTGGTGATTATTTAAGAGGCACAGGTCATGGAATTTTATCTTCATGAAGAGATTAAATGTTTCCATAAGAGTTGATTTCTTATAATCTAGCAACTGCTTGCATTTTGCTTTTGTTGTTTGTTTTGTGGGTACTCAAATTCCTATCTCCACAACAAAGACCTCACTGCCTCCACCTATTGAGTGTTAAACTTTTCTGTTTCTAGAACTATGTGCCAAAATCTAGTCTCATGCACACTGTAACAAAAAACAAAGTCATTTTAATTTTGATTTATATTTAATGTTGCACTTTGCTTTGAGTATTCTACAGACAGTTTCAAGTCAGAGATGGTCCTCACTGAACCCTTCATTTTATTCACAATCTTATTTTCCTGTTAAACTTTTTCTGAGTGGAAATCCAGGTCATCCAAGCATCCTTTTCCCTTATGCAACCCATGCCCATGGATATCATATAAACATTGTTTGTTTATTGCAAAAAAAAAAAAAAATCCTCCTTGTTTAATAATATGGTCCCAGAAAGTTTGTTGCTGTTTTTTGAAATGCTAGTTATGGTAGCCTTCAGTTTGTCTCTAACTTTAATCCCAACACACTTCATGTTGTTAATGAGATTAAAGGTATTTGAAGGCAATTCTCATTGGAACTTCCAGGATGCATACAGATACATGCGCAAAGTCTAATTCACTTGGATGATATATGAGATACTGTGTTACTTGGTCCCCATCGCTCATTAATTTCTGTTCCCACATCCTCTAAGATTTTTTGAATACCACCAAACACTTGGCATGTTTGCTTATGTTCCTTTTTAGCATCATAACTCTATTGTAAGGGTTTATTGAGATTTCACCCATCCTCAAGTTTAGCTTGCTTTTCTCCCATCATCTCATTTTTAAAACATTTCAAAAGAAGCTTTTATGCATTTTAAAAATATGTGTTACTACAAGATGAAAAACACAAGAAGTCGAGAACAAAATAGCCCAGTCACAAGCAGCTCAACTAGATGTGTTTTTCTAGATCTTCCTACTAGCTCTTAAATGTCCAAGTTAACTTTGTCCTCTCCTTAGACTTCCCTTCTCTCCACCTTGCATAGCTGATACTTTCTACGCTCAGCAGACGAGGCTTTTGCTCCAGTTACTTCCTTTACTTGTTTTCTGCCTGTTCTTGAACTCCTAAGCATAGAGTTCTTTGATCTTCTATAGATTTGCAAGACTTCTTATTGTCTGGATAGGTATTGTCAAAATTGGTGCTCTGGGGATTTTTATTGAATGTTTTCTATTGAGAAACTTTACCAACAGATAATACTCAGCCAACAGAATATGTACTGAAGCATATCATTGTTTATGTATTATCTCAGTCTCTCATACCCCCCCACACACAAACACACACACACACACACACACACACACACACACACACACACACACACATCTGTCTCCTTTGTCAACTATCAATGAGAATCAACAAGATCTACTGAGAATAAAATATATATTGACATTGTTGAGGAAGAAAATAACACCCAAAGATAATTGAAACATTGATTCTGATTATGTCAAAAGTAACATAAAGCAAAGGGAGCATTAGAGTTCAAGAACTGAGATAGTCTGAATGACTTTCCAAATAACCTGGGACTTTTCATACCAGAATTTATATTTCACATTCCTAACTGCTGTGTAAACTTCTGTCAACAAAAGTGATTGAAAGCATGTCTAGTGTATTAAATACAGCTCAGAGCAAAACTGTCACCCTGCAGATTCACACATAAAATAATTGAACTGCCATTGCCCATATACATGATAGCAACCTCATTGTGTTCCTTGTATGCTCTTTGACACAGCCTACTCAGGCAGTCAAAAATAAATCAACAGGGGAGCAGAAGTCTATTATATACTCTGGACAGATATGTCCTGTGTCATTTAAAGTAATGTCAGAGCCATCAAAACGTCATGCTGCCTCACAAGAGATATATATATATATATATAGTTTGTTTCATTTGAAATTAAAAATTTTCCTTATATTTTCTAAAATTTAAAGCATATTAAAAGAACAATTTCTAATATAATTTAATGATGCAAAAAGAGCTTTGTACTTGTCTGCGTGGATTCCTTTATTACTTGGTAGTTTCATTAACACTACTTTTATAACTATTATGAATAACTATAATATAGACTTCTATTTCCAATACTGCATTTGAGGTTTGATCTTTCTTAGTCATGTAACAATATGTAAAGGTTCAGGACATGAATATAGAAAGCAGTAGAACTAGAAGCTCACATTGTATTTGTTCCATTTAAAGTCTTCTTTCCCTTTCATGAAAATCAAGGCAATCTGTATGGGTGCTCAGACCATTTTTCAAATTTACATTAGCAGCCAATCCAAGGTTACACAAAACCATCTCAGAATTATAAAGCATTGCCCTCATTTACTTTGCCTTGGTTAATTCAAATATTTTTCAGATATTTTTATCTATTACTCAAAAGATATCATCTCTAGTGTGCTAATTTGAATTTATCTCAGAAGCAAGATACAAAAGAGGTGTGCCCTGGTGTGCCAAGACTGGCCAAAGTGTCCAAGTGCACACAGCATAAGGTGAGGATTACTTGGCTATTTGAGAATAGAACTGAATATGAATAACTACTAATCGACATGTAGATATTTTGGCTTTGTTACTCTTTTTAAAAATATTTCCTTAAGTATGCCAACAACACTCAATCTCTCTGCAGTTCCCATATATAGTTCAGGCTGGCCCAAGGATACAGAGTATGAGGAGCAGAGGTATTTAAGAAAAGAGTTACTTGCAACTGAACTGTGCTGGAAGCAGTCTGCTGAACCACATATTCATAAGGCAGAGTGTCAGAATATACCAAAAGAATGCTTACCACAAAAGCCAATTATTTGGAAAAATTAAAGTATGACCTCTAATAATATTTTTAACTGTTAAGAATTCATGTAAAGAGCTTTCATATTCTACACTTTATCCATTGTAGTTTTCTCACATTCACCATGATGACAAAGTAATATTCTGATATAAGAAATGAAAAAAAAAATGAAATTCTTCTCTACACCAGCAATTTCTCTTCTGTAGGCACTAATGGAAAAATTAATGTTATCATAGTAAATGAATATCTTGATTAAAAGAAATAATTAAACCACATTTGTTTCAATAATTAATGGTTCCTATAAAATGTTTGGAGGTCTTTTCTTTCTCTTAAATACATGGGATTTTTAAAATATGTGGTTCATATAGTAGTTTTAACTCACAGTGAGTTATCACATGATATAATTGAAGACATGTTGATATATTTCATTCTATATGATTAAAATGTAGAAATATAAACAAAAATATATAACACAATTAATTTTTCTCCAAATTCATTAAAATGTACATTCCTGAAAATTCAGCTATATTGACAAATTTGTTAGATAGTAGTTAGAATATTTGTTGAGACCAAACTTTCTCATAGTGTTTGTTTTTTCTGAATTAATGTTCACGTATCAAATATGAAACATTAAATTTCTATTGAGAAACACAAAGTATTTTGAGATATCAAATTTTCATTTTCCAAATCAAAACTACATCATTCGTAAAACACAGCTTTAGCACATTATCATTTAATTATACAATGGGAAAATTGAAAGGTGGGAGGGCCTCTATTTTTTTGTCTTGACTAAAGGTGTTTTGCTTACTAAATTAAAAGAATAGAATGTGTAAAGTAGTAAGTAGTAGGTTAAATAAAACAGGAGTGAAAATAAATGTTTCCCTAATACCTGTCTAAACGATTTGAAATAATTCTATTCAAATTAATTATACACAGGACATAGGAGTTGTAATAGAAACATCAAAACATACTGAAGCGCACTATTTGACATTTGTTTGAAATCTTAACCCTAATTCAGCAACTCATACATTCTTAGAAGCTTTGGTATCAGTATGGCACTACTATTATATTTAACAGGAATCCTTTATAGATTTTACTCTGTAACGGGAATGTTAGTCTCTGTAGAATTAGAATACTTGGCTTGCAATTACTTTAACAATCATCAGCTCAGGTTGCAGCATCTCTAGCAATTAGACAAAGGCAGTCCTTTCAAGTCTTTGAGTTAGATTACCAGCTCTGCCAACTGTGCATTTTCTTTCACATCCTCATTGATTGGAAAGCACCTTCAGAGAATGAACCCAGGTTGAAAATCAGGCCTCCAGTGCACTAAAGAACAACCTCATCCTGTTTGCCACAGCGGAGGAGAAGTGTTATTTACTGACCCATCAATAAGTGACCATGGCTTCAGGCTCCTAATTATGCTTGATGACCTCTTTAGTTTATCTCTAAGGAGGAAATAAATTAGAATATTTAAGAGTTATAGAAAATATTTAGCTAGGTAGTTGGAATATATATATTCTGTTGCACAGGTCTTTGAAATCCAACCCCATAATGAAACACATTATAATATTTTTTACTTATTTTATTCTAGTATAGAGATGACATACCTCTTTTAAATGAGAAAAAATGCTCATAGTATTTTGTTTAAACATAGAGAAAATATAAAAGCAGAGATGACAGATTTCATGATTCTTAAAATTGATTAATCAATTTTACGTGTCCAAGAGACTCGTAATGGTGATTAGACATACTTGGCTTGTATATGTGCATATTTTTATGTATCTGTCTTATGTGGATGTTGCACAATAAAATCTATCACAAATAAAAACACAAGTGTTATGTGTTGTAAATGGTGGTACATAAATTAACAGTAGCAGATTTTCAAAAGGATTCTAAAGAATAGTGATACTATGTTTATTCTTTGATTGGAATACATAACAACACTTGTTTACTTCAGGATTGCTAAAATACATGAAAAATTATCACAACCCAGCAAATTTTAGTTGAATGAGTGAATCAGATGCAAATGCCCATTGATTTTCAATTAGCTGACATTTAGCTGCAGTATGTCAACAGTAACTGGCTGATTTGGCGATCAGTGTATGATATTAAAATTCCCACTAGAGACATTGAATCAATTGGGTGTTCAGTGAAATAGCTAATCACCTTTTCCTTATTATCCATTAGGGAAAGTGAGAAGGAAGCAAACAGAGGAAACATGAATACTAATGATACCTGATGAATTTGATGACTATATTAGATTAGACTGCTTTTAATCAACTGACTACATAATATGTAGAAAGCTACAGAATTTATAAAATGTACTTCAAAGACTAGTGAATTAATTTTAAAGGAAGATTACAATTTTGTAAATAATGTCATTAAAACATTTCTTATACATTTGTTTAATTTTCAAGAAGCCTATGTTTACTTATTTCTGAAATTCATTTTTTATTTATCAGAATTTACTCTATAACACTAATGAAATTTTATCAAATCAGCTTGTTAATTTTTATAAATGCATGTCTATACAGTAAATTAAAATATTAACTAAATGCAATATTATATTTTTAATTTATTTGTTTAGATTATTTTAAAGTTTAAAACAAATCACTCTGTAGGACACAGAATTTTTGGCATGGGAGTGTGTGTTGGGGCAAGGCTAGGCAAGGCTGGGGAGAATAGGATCAAAATACATTGCAAGAAATTTTCAAAGAATTAATAAAGTCTATAAGCACAACCTCATAAATATGTGTAACTAGAGATAACATACACATATGTGTACATTTTACAGATATAAAAATATCTTATCCAAGTTCATTGCAAATTGGATAGCTTTTATATTAGGCTACCAGAAAACAAAGAACATTTTATGTTTCATAAACATAATTTCTTATTCAGCAGTAATGCTACTTTCTAAAAAAATTGAGAATAGTTTATTGGAGATATACATGAATAGTTGAATGCTATTCATTACGTACTAGTATTTCAAAGTAAATGTTGTTTTATTTTACTTATTTACAAATAATATTTGCTTTAATCATACTTTCTGCAAATGAAATAGTCAATAAGTAAAGCATTACAGCTACTGACAGTTTTTTCAAGGATTTGTTTAAGAAGTCTTTTTCTATATAATGGAAAAAAAAACTCACTAAATTACTTTGTAAGACCATGCCGCTCTTTATGTACAGAAGAGTCACTAGTAAAGTCATACAAATATGTCACTTCAAACTTCTGACCTGCTTTCATCCCCTAACAAGAAGCTGGGAAGCAGCCCCGGCTCTGGCCCCACTGTGCTTAGGTAACAAACCCTTGACCCTTTCGCCTGAGTGTGCTCAGATGTCAGTTTTGCCTACCACAGCTGTTGGGTATTTCAGAGGATCAGGTGGCCAGAATAGGACCAGATAGAACTATTAGCATCTCAATACAGCCTCTCAGTTCCTTTATTACTAGGCCATTCAAATTAATTAATTTTTAATTTTGCACTACCTCGACCAGTATAAATCAAGTCATCCAGAAGACAAGAAAGGACCTGAAACCTGAGCCTAGCTGTGGTTTAAGTCACAAAGGATCTACCTTTGCAATCTGTCACTTTGAAGATCAAAAAAAACCCGACAAATTGTCCCGTGAAGACATTACTGAAAAAATACTTATTTGATGAATGATGCTCCTTTCAAAGGGCCACTGAAATGAGGAAAGGAGTGGTAGTTGTAATAAATGTCTTGGATGTGTTCAGGTCTATAAATACAATAAATAGATTCAGAGAGCTTTTAAAAATTCTCCTTTGAGTTTCTACCCACTTTACATGAGACTAGTGTGTTATTTTGGTGTAATTAAGGACTGTGCAAATAATGACTTTGGCTTAAAATTGTCAAGATCAGCAGTAGCTTTATTATATCCCGACTGTATAAAATCATTTCCATTACTATTGTTATTGTTATCATATTTTTGCTTGTTTGGCTACACTTTCTTTGATGCGGCATTGTATACAAAGCATAATGTTTTGGAATGTAGAAACACTTGGATTTAAACAGCTAATTTTCTGCAATATAGAATACAAAATAAATCATTTGTAAAGCATCATTCTAAGTTCCTTTACCTTTGATCTACTTGCCTGGAGTAGCATCAGGAATTAAACACATGTAAAAAGAAGGCTATTGCTAATAACCATACTTTCGGAATACTGATGACATTGATTATCCATATTTCAATGTGCATAGTTATAGCAGATGAGATTATTTTATCTTCAATATCTGAAAAGTCCTAAAACTAAATCCATTTCATCATTCTTGAATGCTATATAACTTCTTACATTATGTTCTTGAGGAGAGAAATATGATCACACTTAAGATATATGTATAGCATGCTGGGTATGACTTTTTAAAAAACCTAAAATAAACCTAGCAATTGAAACAGAATATAATTGCTTTCTGTTTCTGAGAAAAATAAAGGGTATATTCATGGTTCCCAAGTAACTCTCAAGAAAGTTTTTCTCTCTTAAATATAATCAACTTCTCTTGCATAATTTATTATACAAACCTTCATAAGTAGTTCTTTAAATATTTACAATTATTTTAGAAGTACTGACATTTAAAATTTAAATTAAAGTAAGACTTTTGTTGGAGTTATAAATGCCATGAAGAAAGGTAAAGAAATGCAGATCAATTTCATACAGTCCTTCATGTCATGAAATTTGCTGCAGGATGCTAATATACTCTGCAACAACCATCTGTAGATTATGAAGCTGTAACTTGGAAAGCTTCCCTTATTTGAGAATTACTTAATCTAGAAATAAATTTCTCAGGCTATATGTTTTGTTAAAAACAATTTATATTCTTGATTGTGTGATGTACTTAATCATAACATTGATTGAATGTAGAAGATATAAGGCTTTATAGAAAGCTCTTAGACTCCAAAATTATAAATGGTAAATGGCAGGAAATTTAATTTACTAGATAAGGAAAAATTGTCTTAGTTCCCCAATCTTTTATTGTTCTTATAGAGATTGTTATGCAAACCGTTCCTGTGGATTCCTTGGCAGAGCATGTGGAACCAACTGCCAAACCAAAAAGAAACTGGCTTCATACTTCCATCTGGCAACTTCATGGTATGTCATACTCCCTGTTGGAGAAGGTTCCACTGCAACAATTTTCAAGGAACATAACATATTTAACTAACGTACCATGCCATTTTTATTCCTCTGTTAGGTCAGCAAGAAGAAACTTTTCTTGTTTCATTTTTTTCCTTCACATTGAAAAGTTCATACCATGTTTTTCGCCATTGTCAACCTTCCTCATCCAACTGCTCCATGATCAAGATCATTTTCCCACCTATCCAATTTTGTTTCCTCTTAGTTTTTAACCCACCAAGTAAAATTTGTACTACCCATATATTCTGAGATGTGTGTAACTATACAGCAAATCAATTAGAATTTTCTTCTCACGGAGTTTTAACACAATCATTAAATCTTTGTTACAATATCATACCTAAAAAGTCAAATATTGCTCATTATTTAGCTTGGTAGAGCAAAGTCATTCTATTCTTTAAATATCTCCTCAGCAACTAAATTTTCCTAGTCATCAACTTGTCATGGAAGTCAGTTGTAATAACTGGTAGTGATGCTTAGAAAACAGATGTGAAAAAAACAGAATGTTATGACATCACGATCATCAATTTATTGGGTTTAGAACTGAGCTTACAATTAATAATGAAAATTTTGGGTATGTGAAAATTTTAACTAATTGGTACAAATGTGTTCTATATTTATTCACCTGTGCCTTTATTTTCATTTTTCTTTAATTTGATCATCTATTCAACCATTCATTTGTATGCTCCTCAGATAGTAGTGTAGTGAGCATGTATACATCCATCATCTAGAATGGGGAGGTTGGTCTTTGATAAATTTTGGTGTCACAGAACTGAAATCTACCTTCAAGACCTAGAACCACACTAGTTCCAAAAAATAAAAAGTCATAACTGAAATCTGCAATTATAACTACACCCTACTAACCAGACTCTATTCTCCTCTCAAGATGACTGGTATGCCAAGGGGAAAAAAATTCTTGTTGAACTTTTAATTTTGTAAATACTTAGGGCATCTTATAAGATTCATATAAGATTATCATGATAGGTGGGATTTCCTAGTCACTTTATTCTATATTTATATGGCCCGTGGATAGTTTATAAGTGTATTTTCACTATTGTTGCTGTATACTACTTTGCAGAAATTACAACTTACTCATTTACTGTCTTTTTAATATTATTTAAAGTACCTCTTAATATTATAGAATTTGAGTAGTACTTATAGTGTACAAACACACATAAACCACACATACAAACACACCCATAAGAAAATGACAGCTTTCTAATCCATGTTTTATTTACAATCCAATTGTCGAAGTAATGAAAACATCCAAATTCTTATAATTATTTTATTAAATTTATATTAGAAGATATAAAGTCATACCTACCTAAATATCTGTACATCTTATTTACAAACTAGAACACACACATCTCAAAGTAAAGAGTTAAAATTTACACTTGCCTTCATTCTCACATTTTTCTAATCAATAGTTATTGATTTATCATCTGAAATCTATTGAAAATATTCTTTTCACTCTTTAGATAAATGTCAGATTTTTCTGTCCATTTTTCATTAGGTATTATCTGTATTTGGTGTTGTATTTGATAAAATGTTTGTTAATTTTTGTAACATTATGTTAAATTAAATATAATTTAATATAAAAACCATTAATATTTAATCAGGTGCTCAAAAAACATGACTTCATAAGAGTAATACAAGCAATTTTAACAGACATGCACTATGTTCATACATAAAATAATGTTTTGAAGATAGACTTATTTATCACATGCACAAAGAGATTGAAAAATCCCGAAGACAAAACTTTAATTCGACTCACATTGGATAACATAGTGTATGTGAAAAATAAAGGTAAAAATTGTTCATGATTTTAAATGCAGAAATGACAGCTTTATCTCTTGATGTATGGATAGTAACAAAGCTATATATTGTAAAAGTGAAAGAGTATCATAATAGCAAATACATTTTATATGAATACATTCAGAATTAGACTTAAATGTTCATTTTACAATGAAAAGTCATATAATTTTATCTCTTTAATATTTATCTTCAGCAAAATATACTACATTGATATTTCACTATATTTTGATTTGTTTACTTGAATAAAAGTAACTTCACTTTAGTGAAAAAAATGGAAGTTTTATTGCTTCTTACTGATTAAAATCATAACCTACCAAATTATCTTACCAAGCCAAAGAGTTAACAAAAAATCAACAAATAAAATTTTTACCTACATTAAATTATGACATTTATTGGATTTAAATACTTATTTTTATATTTGGCTTTACAGAGAACAATAAAATTTAATTTATTATAATACATAAAAATAGCTGTCATATGAAACAATGATAACTAAATTTAATGTGAGCTCTAGTATAAAGAATTTCTCTTTTCTATCAATAATAAAATTTTATATAACTGAAATATAAAGAAATTCTTACTATGTTTTCACTCTTGGCTATAGATTATCATTATTAGTCTACAAAATTATATTTTATTGATCTTCATTTTCATCTGAAAATGTTATAGCTTTATTTTGTCATAAAATGTATAACTTGCTAAATTTCTATCTCATATTGATTGTGTTTAGTCTATGTGGGCAGTGGAACTCAGTACCACAACTCTGAAAATTTTCCAGTTAGATTTCTGCTGTCAATCAGAGTCTTTCTTTCTATGTCCTGCCTGCCAACATTCTGCACCTTAACTAAGACCTCAAAACATCATGTATTTCTTTTTACCTTCATAAATTATAAGTCAAGTTTTAATCAATTAATTAGGGTAACTAATTTGGTTTAATAGCATGGCTTATGTTCCTCTAGGTGGCTTCACTTTAAAATCATTATATTATCACTATAAAAATTTTTAAAAGTGTTCCATACCACCAGCCTCTTATAGGGATACACATGTAAAAACATGGAAGGATTCATTAAACTTCCAAGGATTAACAGGACATTGAGAACTTGGCATCAATACTGTTTTAAATGTCTGTGTATTATATACTTAAATCATTCATCGTTTTGCCTAAATCTGGCTGCTGAAGGGCTATTTCTGAGGAGCTCTCCACCAAAAGTTTCTCTAGAGTGGAAAGGGTCTCATAGCCCAAATGTAATAGTCAGTCCAGCAATAGTGTTTTATTTTCCTCTTACATGGGAACATTGCTTATAGAAATAGAGAAATAAGTCACCTGATAAATTCTGGCAACCCCGCATGCATACTTCAAAATATTGGTGATCTAGTCATGTAAAGATCCAAAGGAAACATGACCATTGATTGTTTCAATTCTCAGAAATCTCAAGCAATCCCAGATTCACTTTTGTATAAAGGAAATAGTAATTCAGTCTAAAGGAGAATTTACATTTTACCTCTTCTAGTAACTATCCAACTTGTATTTATTTATCTTCTATGTCCAACTTTGTTTCCCTTGGACATAAGAGGACTACATTCTAGTCTAATTTGGAAACTATTAAATCTTCCTGGTGCTAACTTTAACTAAGAATCTATGGAATTATTTTAACTAGCTTCTCCAGTCTGCAAGGCAGCAGCTTTTCAAGACATGAGAAAAAACAATTCTGGTGTGGAGATATTAGGCTCTAGCTCAGCAGGGAGACAGACGCAGAGAGTCCTGTCAACAACAATAACAATGGAAAGATTTTAGAATGCTTTGATCTTATAAATAGCCTCAGTAATAAAGTCAGGGCCTGCTCTCCCTGCCTTAACAATAAGGCAAAAGAAGCACACACTCATTTATACATGCTAGTTCAATGCCAAGGCAGAAAAGTATTGGAGCAAGGCAGATCTCAGGAAGGATGCTGTTAATTTGACAGCACAATTATTGTATTTATTTCTCCATAATGCTGCCAACAAGGAGGGCCTTTTGCTTTCTCTACTTTGAATTTACTTACAGCTAAATCTGTTCTAGACGGGAGTATGGTTCAAAAAGAGAAAAGAAAAGATCCTTTTTGTAACTATTTTTAAAATTAATTAAAATAACTTAATTCTGTTTTTCTCTATTCTCAAGTTAAAGAGAACAGATTGTATAGCATGTTGATATTCACAATCTTCAATTATTTAATCTGGCACCAAATTTGGAAATTGTTTCTGTTCATAATCATAATTATTATCAGTACTAACTCTTTACTACGACTATTTACAACTTCCAATTCTCTAATAAATAGAAAGAATTCCAGTTACTTGGCATTTGCCAAAATACCTGACATAAAACAATATAATGGTAGGAAAGATTTGTTTAAGCTCAGGGTTCTGCTCATGTTTGTCTGCTTTGAGTGCTATAAAACTGAGGGAAGCTGAACCGCTGAACTGCTCTACCGAGAATGCGCACTGAGGCAAAGCAGCTCAGAGCACATGGACAGGCAGGAAAGAGAAAAGGACAGGAAGGGGAAAGACATACCACTCAAGAGCAGAAACACATAAATGTTGTTCCTTCAATGTAGTGGATTTATGATGTTACATTGTAAATAATTGTCCTGCCTATGAGTTTAATAAAAAGCGCTGATTGGCCAAAGGCAGACAGAATGTGTGGGTGGGGCTATCAGACTAAGAAAACTCTGGGAACAGGAAGAACAGAGAAGAATGGCAGAGAGAAGCCACAAGCTGAGGACAACTATGCTGCTCTGAGAAAAGGTACTGAGCCACCTGGCTAAATTGGATAAAAGTCATGGGTTAGCTTTTCGGTAAAGAGTTAGCAAGTTATATGCCTGGGCTTTAGGCTGGTCAGCATAAAATTATTCTAAGCATCTGTGTGTCTCTGTGGGTCTGTGGGTCTAAACTTTTTATGAAAGAATAACAGTTTTACATAATCATGTAACATGATGCTTAGTAATATTTGTTATAATAGTACCTGTACTATTTCTTTCTTTCTGCTTAAGATTTTTCAATAACTAATTTGAAGTACTCTGTTTAAAGAAAATTAAAATCTTTTGACCTGAGATATGTATCCCAATATAGGTTCATGTCTTTTATGTGAAAATATAATAACATTTTTCAGTTCAGGCAAATGGAATTATTTTGGACTTGATTGACAGGTAAATATAGGGGGAAAATCCTGTATTTTCAGAATATTCATTGTTTAAGAGTTATTTTACCAGTAAAATATCACCTTACAGTTACTCCATTTTTGAAACCTGTAATTTTTCTATAGATGCTGCTTGCTAATTGGGATCTACTAGCTTTGGTGTTCTGGGTTCATTTACCTGGTTTCAGTGGATGGATCTTTAACTCTTCGTAGATGATATAAAGTAACTGGTCTATATTTGTAAATCAGAAACATTTATTACTCACACTGAATAATTTTAAAGCCTATATATAAACACAATTTAACATTTTCAATGTTTCTTAAAACAAAAATAACTTGAAATATTAAAGTTTTATTGGAACGATCATAGATGTTGACATCTCAAAATACTACAGGTCCTGGAGAACAAATAGGTGAGCTCTCCCACTTTCAGATTCTTGAGTTACATGTAGTTATGTGATTAGGGTTTGGCCCCGTGGGCTTTTCACCATTGATGGTAGCATGGCTACAAATGGCAGTATAGAGACTAAATGGGTTGTAATTATGTACTTAAGGATACTGACATAAAGACACTCCAGAAGAAAAGGGGGGATGAAATACAAACTTGAGAGCCCGTGTTTGGATACAATAAAATTCTTAGGTCAGCTTTCCCACATACAGATGTTGAGTATGTAAAAATTAGCTTCCTAAAACTATACACATCACATATCTTTTGTGAAAGTCTAATAAATCTCTAGATTACATATACTTCCGATTCAGAGGTGTTGATCTAGACTTTTGATACTTCTCAGTTTGAATGTCTGTGTTCTTAATTATCAGTGTCAAGGATATAGCTCCAGTCATGCCATATTGTCATACGTATGTGAATTTATTTTACTTATTATACTTCACTGACAGGTTCATATATGTATATGATGAATTTTAGTCACTCCCCCCACACACACTTAACTGCAGGTATCTGCTTTCTCCTCCATTCAAAACCTTCATCTTCCAAATTTTTCATTTCCCTACTTTTATGTTTTCTTTTCATGTATGATCACTGGGTTTAAAAAGAGACACTAGCATGATCATGGGCAATTTTATAAGTGCCTGTAGCACTGAATGTAATGATACTCCCCACCACAGCCACCCTCTCCTGACAGTACACTCAAGGAGGCCTCAGAGACCACTCCCAGACCCATCTTTCATGGAATGCTGACAGGCTCTACTTTGTACAGATCATGCACAGTACTGTGTGAATTCAAGAGGGTTATCGCCAGGTCCAGAAGAAATCATATTGCTTCATATTTTCCCATCTTTTGGCTTTTACATTCTTTCCCCAACCCCCTATGATTTAATCTTCCACCAGATTTGAAGTATCTTGAGAACCCGAGATGCTCCTCACAAGACTTGCATCATGAACAATGCTCTATTTAGTGTATTAAACTTAATAACCAATGTTAGATATGACAATTAATTCCTAGTCTCATCATCACATAAAGTATTTACCTTGTCAATGTTCATCACTTTACACACAAAAAACATTGTTTTGCTTCTCACTATCTTTTCTCTAACATGATAAATGACAAATGCATTCTTCATGCTAAAATGTGCTCATAGATATGACATATTTCTGTAGCTGTAGATAAAGACCACTAAATAAATTCATGCTAACTGTATTAGCAAGATTTTAAATTTCAATTTTCTACATTTGTTTTACAATCATTCCAGTCAAGTTTTCATTCCCAATACATTGCTTTCTTCTCTAATACAGTAGACACCAAATATACATGGCCACATGTTTACACTCTGTCCCTGAATGTCAACCAGGAACTGAAACTATTCTCAGTAGAAACTTCTTTGTTTTTACTATTTAAATAACTCTCAATGGACATTTTATCTAGGGAATATGTCTAAGAGAACAGTCATTTCTAGCTAAGAATAGCAAAGTCAAAGTCACAGCAAATCCACTTTGCCTTGCTACCACACATGCCAAACATAATATTGAACTATGAACAACATGACTGTGCTATGCAGAATACACTATAATTAACCTTGTAAATTCACTTTGCTTACAGCCCAAGCATGTTCATACTTTGTGAAAGGAGCCACAGTGCTGAAAGCAAATGTGAAATTCGCTAAATAAATTTTTGGAAGCTGAAGTCATTTGACCTTTTCAGCTTAAACAAGAGTTAATCATTCTTGGACATGGGACATTAAAAATAAACTGCCCCAAATAATAGCCGTCATGTTCTGGGATATCCCCTCTATGAATTACTAGAGTAAATTTTCCTGAAGAGTTAAAATAAATAAAAATAACAGTAAGTTTCTTGAAGTTAAAGAGAAAGTTATGAATCATTTTTTCCTACACAAATAAGATTCACAGCTAATTCCTGAAGGGACACTAGACATTTAAACAACTTCATTTTGAATTCCAGGGTTTAAATCAGTGTCATGACTTATTAGTACTTTCCTTAACATACTAAGCAGTGACTTAACAGTCATTATTTTGTGATGTATAAGTTCCTAACTACCACTTAATATTTACTCAAAAAACACATATAAAAGAAGTTATGATTGATAAATGAAGAATCAGGGACCTAGAATTGATCCCTAAGGTTTATATCTTTGGTATCTATTTAAGGCTGCCTCTAAAGCTAAGGAAACTTTTAGAATTACCTAAAGACGTTATGACTGATTTCTAAACAATTAGAAACAATTCACTTAAAATGGATTTTGTATTAGGAGTTATAATGTGTTTGTTAACATGGAAACTTCTATTTTTAATGCAAATAAAATACTTAGAAACAATATTTTAAGTACGACAAGTGTGAATAACTTTCTATTCAGAATATTCACACTACAGACCTCACAGAACGCACATATAAAATTGACAGAGTCCTGAGTATAGTGGTGGATTCTCTTTTACACACCCACACCCACCTACCCCCCACATACACATACTCACATTTCCCAACATATCCACAGTCTTATACAATAGAATGCACAGGGGGATTTGAATACGATTCTCAGATATTATGAACAAGATTAAAGTTTATTGATATTTGTAAAATATAAATTATCTGGTACTGAATTTAAACTGATGTTTTTCTATTTTATTTTTTAAATCACACCATAGAAAAATAGTTCCGAGTGTATGATGGAAGCGGCATGGTATGACCTGCAATGTTTTAAAACAAACAGCCCTGAACTATGGTAGACAGACCATCAAAACCAACAACCAAACCAAGTAAAGTGATTTGATTTGGGAAAATTATTCAACCATGGATCAGTTGAAGTTCTATATATGTTTAAGAATTGAAGATCTCTCGATTTAGACTTATTAAAATAGTTTATGCTATAAGATGAATTGTGTACTATTTATTTAAATTTATGTTGGCTTGGTATTGGAGGGTAAATCTTTGGCTGTTAGAATTTCTGAAAAATCTAGGGAAAAGATGTTTATAGACAGCTGACTTTCCTCTACTAGAGAATTTATTTTTGTCATGACACAAGTCAGTCCTCATTAAACATTGTCTATTACCAGGATGTATTGCACATCTTATATTCATGTCACTTTGACCCCAGAAACTATGAATCAGAGAATATTTTCAGTGTTCTACTCCAATTTATGTATGAGAAAATTAACCCCAAAGAATAAGTAATATGTACACTGTTTCATACTAAGTTGGAAAGGTTTAGAGTGATGGTAAAATGTAGGTTCTTTGATTTCCCCCAAAAGACTCAGACTAAAGCATTGATATAGTTCAAAACATTATAGAATATATTATGTAATAATCATATATAAAGTGGAGCAAGTACAGTTTTAGCATTTACTAATAATTCAAGTTCACCATAATAAATAATTTTACTTTTTCTTGTCCACTTTACAATTTTGTTGTGTGTTTGGTTTTCTCAAACTTATAAGCCTGGATAACATGTCTTAAAAACAGAACACTAGCAACTGAAAATAAAACATGTTCCATAATGGTTATTGGTATTGGCAAATGGTGCCACCACCTCCCTCCTTTTTCAGAAATAAAGGCAAAGTCACCTAAGCATTCCATTATTTCCTCTGAACAGACTTTATATTTGAAAACGAATGAGCTTCTGTGAGGCAACTAAGTTTTAGTAATTTATCATAATCTGCTTAATCATTTACTTGTTACTTTAACACACTTTTCTTGAAGGTCTGAAAGGTTTCCATCTCTGTTCCATAAGAATAACTGTTGTAGGATATCACTTGTCTATGTTTTGGAGTTAGGCTGTGAATATATTTGGTGGAAAATGATTTCTATAGGAAGAAGCAATGTTGTATTTCTGAAATACCTCAAGGTTGGTGTGGAATTAGAGGTAGGTCCTCTCTTCTCAGCATTTGTGTCTCATCAAAATAGTTCTCACATTTCACATTGGTTTATATATTTTATACATTCATATGGTACATGAATTAATAAGTAATATTATACTGATAATAAAAGGCCCATAAATATTCAAATAAAATATTGTCCTATTATGTATAGATTCAGAATCTTATTCTAAAAGTGTATCATGGAATAAAAGCAGAGGCTCTTACTTAGAATCAGTGCAATCTGTAACAATAACAGACTGTGTTTTATCTTTAAAAGCATTTATATTTAGAATCACATTTGCTAGCCATATGTTAGTATCATGTTTATTAGTTTCCTTTGAACTCTTACAAAATAGTCTAGGTAAAGAAATGCAAAAACAATGCCAAAAATATATATATAAAGTTATAACATATTTTAATGAATTAATTTAAACAACATATCACCATATAAATTTAGGACACCATTATTCCATCCTAAAAATCTTTAGATTAGCTTGTATTTCAATCAAATATAGATGTAGTTCCATAAACACATGAAGTCCCATAAACCCTGCTGAGTAAGTCTTGACTCTATTACTAGAGAATGAAAAAACAAATCTTTTCCCACCAAATCTGACAATTTCTGTGGAAGTGTGAATCTCCCATAGAGTTTACAGCATATCCTTGGCCATGATCCAGTAAAAGGCATGTTTAAATTTCTGGATGGCAGTTCAGTGAGCTTTCAAATGTTCATCTGCTTTACCTACTGTACTTAGTAAAGAGCAAGTCAATGAAGGTTTTCATTTCCTTTTCATCACTAATAACTGTCAGACTTAGGAAGGGCAGAGTCAGCTTTTATTTTCAGCTTCTTCAGTGTGTCTCCTCACTGAAGCACCAGCATCTCCATTGCATCACCCTCCATCATTACCTGGACTTGCATTTGAGGTGTGTTTCACATCATGAAAGCATAACCATAAAGAATGAAATCTTTGAGAATCACATCATTTTTGAATATTGACATTTAAAAGGTTTTAGTATATGACAAAATTTGTCAATAATCTACCTTCAACTTCTGTAAAACTTAACAGTTTAGGACAGTTTTCAAAGAAATACAGAAGCTGTGATCATTACATTTCAAAGAGAAGGAGCTACATGTGATTCTATTGTGGAACATCTTCACTCCTAACTTGGAGAAGTATGTGTATGTTGAGCTACACTAATATGACTAAAAAACGGTAAAGAATTAATAGTATGTACTATCTTAACCAATTTTGGAAGCTGTGTACATTAGTTTAACTGAGGTTTGAATGGTGTCTCATCCAAAAATTAACACAAAGCAATAGAAGAATGGATAAATTAACATAATACTATCTGAAGTTCTATTTGATATTTTTCTAGTTTTCAGCAATTTTTATAAAAAGAATTTAAAGCATGTTTATAAGAACACATTTAATGACCTAATATGTATATTTACTAAGTATATAGTGATAGGTGTATATATTTATGGGGTATACTTAATATGTAAACATTAACTATAAAACCACACATTCACATACACTATGTTATATGTGTATATTACATGCGTATTTACATGTACACACATGTGCACATGTATATGTATCTATCTACCTGCATGAAACTATTTTGCATTAAATAGTATTTATGAGCAAAAAACCATAAAAATTAAAAGAGTCTGTAGTGGATATGTCAGCTCTCTTCAAAACCCATTCCCAATCTGGCACTTGGAGATCTGTCAAGCTCATAATGAGGCATATTGTGAAGGCATAAACACTGGGCACACAAGCAAGTGTCTTACTGAATGCTGGTTCTCCACTCACCATCCATCTCCCATCAATCATGTCCTCAGCACCAGCAGGGGCAATGGAAATAGAAGCAGAGGTAATTAGAGGCGTGACTCAGTTCCACATGCCCAGAAAGTAAAAGCCAGACTATACTCTGTGAAAATCTTTTTGTGTGGTTGTCTTACCTAATTACATATTGAATAACAGGGTTAGTGTTAATGAATGTGAAGCTCTGGTCTCCTCCTTAACTAAATCATTAGCAATGTATCTTTATTTCTCAACTCTCAACCAAATTAGCTTGTATGTATTTTGGAAGCAAAATTTTTGACATTATAGTGGCTTGTAAAAACATTATTAAGTAAAGAATATTCATTTATGAAATGACTGAAAGTGTTGTGCTTCAGAGCCATGCCTAAATTTCCATTGTGACATGACACAAATTAGTCCTGCTCTGACAGGTTATGATTGTTACGGTTATGATTAGGGTTAATGAAGGTTATGGTTAATGATGGCTTTTTGTTGAGAATCAATGACAATTTATGTTAGTGACTATGAAAATTTAAATGTAACTATACTTTTCATATTTAAGACAGGGTTCCCAAAGTCCATGTTGGGATAGCTTATTATAAAACATATTTTAAAATTTGAAAAGTAAAGGGAGTCTATAAAGTGCAAAGATGTAGGTGGTAGTCTTGTGTACTGTCTAGCTCATTGCTCTTATTCAGGGTCTTCAAGTACATATTGTTCCTTAAACCAAAAGGATAAAAATATTAAAAGTATTAATCTAATGCTAGCATACTGTGATGGCATATCTATATAAAATTTACCATATATAAGTGTGTACAACTCTTTTTGAATTTATACGGAAGAAAAAAGAATCCAATGACCATTAACTGATGGAACCACTCCAGTTACCCAAGGAACAACCAATTTTGGCAGTGGAACCAGGGCTGAATATGTATATTACTTAAGAACAATGGCCAGGAAATCACTGAGAGCAGACAAAGAACCATGTTTGTGGTATTCCTGCTCTTGGCTTCTCATCTCTTATGAGGTAGGTGGAGGGGCATGAACTGCCTCACTTTCCCTGGCTTTCTACAGAATCGTGGAGGAACCAGGGTCAAACACAAGTGCTCTGTTCAATCTCAAAATTTAGCTATTTACTGTGACCTTAGACTTTTTTTCACATTCCAGTTTCTACTCCTTTAGAATGCCGAGGGACCAACATGAAGTTCTAGGCTCAGTTATAGAACAATGACAAAAGACAAAAACCTGTCCCTTTTCCTTTAACAAATAGCTGTTATTGGCATGCTGCTTTAATTTTAAAGGACCAGTTCTAGAATTAGACTGTGGGGAATTTTAATACAGAGATAATCAACACATAAACACTGTAATACAATACATGTTTCAATATACTCCTGTTTACCTGCCATGTTTGTAGCACATTACAGTGAAAGGGAACCAAGGTATCTGAACTGTGTCTGTAAATATCATTCTCATCCTCTAAGCATTTCCTGTTGACAACTTTTCCTGCTCGGTTTCAATTCTCATGTCTTTTTTTTTTTTTTTTTTTGTCAAACTAGGACTGCTGATCATCAAGCCTTTGAGCAGATCTTGGCAAACACTTTTTCTCTACTTGAAAGCAGCTTCACTTGACTAATCCAGATATTTTTATTATTTATCTAAATAATCTTAACTTTATCTCTTCATGCTTAGGCAACAACTCCTGTGCCTTCAGAAGTTATGTTCATCTCTAAGAAGTTCCAGAATAAACCATGCTAAGATATTACTTTAAAAATGTGTTAGATTTTATTTTAATTTAAAGTCTCATGTGGGATTTTACCTTTTATTATTGATTTGAATTTCTAGAATTAGATACACATAGACTAGACTTTCTCTGCCTTGATTCAACATTTGGCTGTCTGCTTCCATCCACTTTGTGTTTGGATGTCATCAGATGTTGGTAAGTCTTTTCTTTAATAGTAAGAAACAGAAATAATTTTAGACATTCTTAAATGTTTTGGAGTTGTAGAGGTGATTGAATCAGTTGAATAAACACTTATGGGTCAAATTACATTTTTATGAGTGATAAACCAAAATAATTTACACTAACATTCTGTTCAACAAGATAATTGCATTTTCTCTTTTCATCTCTTTGAGATAGTATATCAAGCCTGATACTCATGTCTTCACCCCCATAGTGTTATGGTTACCAATGCATTAGACTATCCTACACTTTATAGGTGTGTGCTGGTATTTGAAGCCAAGTCTTGTGTTTTCATAATAAGCACTCTTATTCACTGAACAATTTCCATAGTTCTTAACTATTTCATTATTTTAAAAATCTGTATCTCATCTTTTGGTGGTTTGAGTTCCATGATTACTATTCATTGGGAGCCCCGAGTGTACTCTAGCATATATGTCTGATTATGAGATTGTGTCTCTGAAGATGATCAGTAGTTCTATACTGCAGAGTTAGCAATAGGAATATAATAAAATTTTTCTTTTTAGTAGTATATTTCCAAATCATGCATCCTTCACTGAAGACAAGATGTTTTGTCTACATCCTGGAAGATGAGACCCACAGCAG
Source organism: Phyllotis vaccarum (assembly GCA_033318265.1). NCBI lineage: Eukaryota > Metazoa > Chordata > Mammalia > Rodentia > Cricetidae > Phyllotis > Phyllotis vaccarum. Next base: position 33,046,151 of record JARWLC010000019.1, on the reverse strand, counting down.
AAGAGCATGCATACTACTGCATTTCTCAGCACCTTACACTTTCTTAGTGGCTCTTATTTGAAAGCACCATCATCAAGTGTTATCAAAAGTTACCCTTCTCTTTACAATTGTTCTCTATTAATGTTCAGTGCCAGCTGCCACAGCTGAAGGTCAACCCTCATTAGATCTTAGAAGTTCTACACTGGAACTAATGATGGATTGTCAGAACTCTAAACATAGGCAGAATTGTGGAGAGAAAATCACAGGGGACAAGGTGGAAAGCATTTGGAGAACATGGATGGACAAAGGCAGCCTTTGTGAAACACTTACAACATATTTAACAGAATCCAGGAACCTGATAGGGAGAAAAATACGGCACTTCCCATTTAATTTGAATGTTGTTTGATTTCCCTTACTTTGGAAAATGTTGATTTATAAGATAAATAAATTGGAATACATATTTATTAACCTATGCTTAGAGTTGTTACATGGATTTTCACATAAGTTTGCAGTACATTTTTCAAAATATACGATATGGGGTATTTGATAATATATGAATAGTTCAAAAATGCAACAAATAAAATCCATATGCCCTTTACAAGAGCCAAACAAGACATACATTTAATAAAACACATTTAGAAAAATGGCATTCAGAAAATTAAAAACAAGGAAAGCTATTTACGTAAAGTATATTAAGCTAAACTGAAGAAATTACAAGACTTACCAGAAGGTTTAAGTTTAATGGCCAATTATTGTGGTGCTTCCATGAGCTATCAGGCAAATACATAAAGATATGTATTTTTTATTTTCAATATAGCCTTTATTCATCATCTCAAGAAGCACTGATATATCATTTTTCTTGGAAAGCTCTAAGCACCATACAGATGAGTTTATATCTGACAAATATCCAGATGGTGTTTTACAAAGTAATATTATAATGGAAACAATTTACTTCAAGTAGGGAAGTTCTTTCTCTTCTAAATTGAATAAATTTTTTATCATATAGGCTTCCCTCTGAGAATACTGACCCTACATATTTGATTCATGATTCACATGGTTTCTCAAGAAAGCAAAACTTCTCAATATTCAAATTACTTATGCTTTCCAAAGATCACACATTTGCTAATCAAGATTAACTTTAATTACTATTTGTACCTTTGAGTACTGGATCGGAAAAGGCATTTGAAAGTCCTTGGGATATTTATTGTATATTGATAATAGTAACCATAGCAGTCGTAATAAAACTAATAGAAGATTTAAAAACAAGAAGAAAAAGAAAAAAGCAGAAGCTTTAACCAACAATTTTATAAGCAATATCTGTCTTTTATGGTAGACCTTAGGAAAATTCCTAAAATAAGGACCTTTAGAATCATCTCTAGGTTGGAATAAAGAATACCTGTCTTCCCATTTTTCTTTCTGAGTCGATAGCATTGTGTACCTAATGCTAATCCTTACACACTGAAAAATCCACATTTTCCTAAAATAATGTCTTACTTGGTTGTAATTATGTGCTGGATGTGTTTGATATCAGCACTGGGGAGGCAGTTCAGTGAACGAAAATGATTACTACCAAGCCTGACAACCTGAGCTTTGTTCCTGGAACTCACATGCTAAACATAATAGTAGGAAAGAAGAAACTTCTGCAATTTATTCTCTGACCCCCACAGGCACAACATTGCACACTCATGCACACACATTCACATGCATACACAAACAGAGAGAGAGGGAGACAGAGACTAAAGAAATAAATAAAAACATTTTTAAAAGCAGTGTTTCTGTTGAATGTTTTGAACATTTGCAGAACTCCTAGTGAATTTTAAGATTATTTGTGGTCTTCATTGCTAATCCTGAGTCAGTATGGATTATTTGAACAGCTGGATCGGAATTCACCTTCCCAAGTATAACCATGATTATGTATCTCCTACATATGTTTGCAATTAAATTATCTCCAGCTGCTTTAAAATATGATTTAAAGTCTATAAAGAAGAAGGAATTCACAGATCTTTCTAGTATCTTAAACATGAACCTCTATGGTTGAAATTTATACTGTTTGTCTTTAGCAAGACTAAAAAACTGAATCACGCTACCATAAGAAATCACTAATCAAATCTACTCTCTATTTGAAAAGATTTTACTTTAATTACTTTCTAGGGTGGTGGCATAATTTGACTGAGTATTTTCAGTAAATCATATACTAATTCATGTAATATCACTTGGCACATACAGCTCACAACTTTAAGTTTTGCTATCTTTACAATATTTAAGAATTTCTCACTGCATAGTCTGTCCAAAATAAGGCAAGTCATTCTTTCTCAATCAAGCCAATCCTTTTCCATGTATCTTCTTTTCTCCCTGAGATCTGAATTGTATGATTCTTTCAAAACAATGACACTATGTCTAACCCACTTGTTAAAAAAATAATGTGTTTGGACATTATATTAAGTATATATAAAAGTATATAAAATTCTATAAAAGTAGAATTAGTGTTTTGAAGATTAAATATCTTGCACATTATAAGGTACTATAAGTTGTATTGTTGTATTTCTTCACCTGTTTCTAAACTATATTGTCTTACAGCAGTTCAAATCTCTGTTTCTCTGTTTCTAAATGGGCAATACAAAACTGTCCACTTACAAATTTATGGAATGTTTGAAACAATTTCTTGAAAAGGCTCATGCTATGTAAAAAATGCAGAGGTCAAATAGCAGATGGGGAAATCTCAGAGTGAGTAATATTTACAAGAAGAAAGAGAAAAGTTAACAAAACTGATACAGAATAGGTAAGTAAATATGTTGAGGGCAGGGCAGGAAGATGTAGGGAAGTAAATATGATTTAGATACTTATATACAAGTATGAAGATTTCAGAGAATAAATAAAAATTATTTTAAAAGGTAACAGCAGAAAGAAATTATCTAGGATTAAGTATACCAAATTTTATAGAGCTAAGAGTGAACCAATGGGCCTCTTCTTCCCTACCATCTTCTTCACTGAGCTGACCTTAGGATCTATGATCCTAGCAGTAGTCAAGAACTCTACCACTGAGCTACATCCCCACACCAAGATTAAATCTCTTCTGAAAGGAAAAACAAAATGCTGTTTGATAGAAAGTGAACAAAGAATGGATGATAGTTAATACTTAAACAATAAATTCACTGATATTTCTCTTGTCAAGCTCACTAAAATCAACCAGAAGGAATACCAAATAGGCTTATCCTATTGAAACCATGACACAAATTGAAATGAAGAGAGGAAGGCTAACGCATTTAAGAGAGGCTAATGGGAGAGACTAATGATGTTTATCTACGGTAGTTGTGTGAATCTGACCTCTAGCAATGGAACCAGAACTTATCTCTAATTCATGAACTGATTTTTTGGAGCCCATTCCCTATAGCGGTTACCTTGCTCAGCCTTGATACTGCTGGGAGAGGCTTGGTCCTGCCTGAACTTGTATGCTAGACTGTATTGACTTCTCCTGGGAAACCTTACCCTCTCTAAGGAGTAGATGCGGGAGATGGGGGGATGTGGAGTGGAAAAAAAAACTGGGGGTGACTGGGAAGAGAGAAGGAAGGGGAAAAGTGATTGGTATGTAAAAAAAACCCTTTTTAAATACATACATACATACATACATACATACATACATACATACATACATACATACGTAAACTTCTGAGTATTATATAGTGAGCTGAGCAATATCTTCATTAGCCATCTCCTATTCTTTCCATTTGTGGATAAAGAATAAGATCAACTGTTTTTGTCAAAAAAAAAACTTAACAAGTAACATTTCTCACAAACTTTCTAGTGACAAGAACATTTTGCTAATTAGAACAATTAAATACAAGCTGGACCTCAAAGACTGATTCACTGAAGATTGAGGATTTTAATGTTCCAATAACTTGTTATATCAATTTGTGAGAAGACACATGATCACAAATTAATCAAGTTATCGCTATTACAAAGCTATCATAACACATCTGTTTAATTTGTTATCTAAAAACTTATTTATATTATTAGTTACTAGCATAAATATATTAAATGACTTGAGAGACTACGGGTACTTAAATATTAAAGACACAGTAAAGTAGGGTTCTATCATCTTAAATAAAGGAAAAATTGGAACAATTCAAGGTGCAATCATGTAATTCTCATGTTAAGCGGCATAGAGAAAGAGTAAATGCTGTAAGGGGAAAAGCTGAAAAGGGGGTTGAGGGTTTTAAATGTTAATAGTTTCCAAAAGACTCTAACTCTTCCCTGCATATAGGCAAAAATTTAGCAGTAAATAATTTTTATAAAGAGTAAAATAATGTTCATTAAATACACAAAATTGAAAAATATTGAAAATACCATAATTTCTCTGTATCACCTATCTGTTATTCTTTAATGACACTTTAAGTGTGCCTATATGTTGCTCTTCGTACATGTATCTGCCTTAATATGCAAAGTGCTCATTTCAAACTGCGTAAAACCCATGCTATTATTTGCATGGTTTAGTGAAGAGCCTAGAAGATTCAAGATAATAGGACGAACTAACTGTTTTTCAGAACTTACACTCAGAGACTGCATAGTTGACAGAAAACATATGGTCGTTTCCATCCTATCAGTTTGCAATTGAGAATCACTCCGTCTCTGCTATATTCTGGGAAGACACTGTTGAAAATATATTCATAGCCTTTCTCCTCAAGGATATTCCACTCTGGAAATTATGGGAAGGCATTTTTTCTTAATTTATTCAAGTATCAAAGCTTTCTGAAGTTCTAGACACTGCCTATGGCTGTGTTCACTTACTAAAGCACTAAAAATACTCCAGTGAAAACTTCACTTTTGTGTATCCTCTGATCAGCAAAACGAATCCTTAAATCACCCCGCACTTGAAAGCTGACAGCTGCTGTAAGGGTTTCTGAGCTGGTGCAGGAAAGACTGGCGAGGGAAAGTCAGAATCTTAAGTCATCAGTAAACAAAACAATTTCAAGCAGTCATCAGAAAGTCCAGAAGTCTTGGAATATTATATCAAACACATTTTTTCTTAAATTTCTAATCGAATAAAGCATGGAATAAAGTTAACATTTCACATTAAAGTTCAGATAAAGCACAGAGCAACAGATTCCTCAGTGACAGTAATATGGAATTTGGTACACTGAGTCTAAACAAGTTTTGTATGAGCAGGAATATTTATAGTAACTTCCTTCTATCAGCCTCAAATGCAATTAATTGATCATATAAAATCCATTAGCATTTTCATTTATTCTTTTTCCAAATAAAACTTCAGTAGATAATGCAATTCATTAGCATGGATTAAAAGGGGATGGAAGGAGACCGTGGTGTTTCCTTGGAATCAATGCAAAGTCACACACACACTTCTAGTTCTTAAGAGAAAAAGAAAAAAACCTGCTGAAGATTTATGCTGATATTCAAGAGATAACCAAGTGCTAAAAGAAAGCATGATATTGTTTTACAAAATTATATTATTGTTTGGGTATTCAAATCATTCATTTGTCATTTTTATTTACTCGTTTACTTTTATTATTTTGTAGTGCTGAGTTTTAAATCCAAAGCCTTGACCATAGTGGGATAATATTATAGCACTGAGTTAGTAATCTTTTCTAGATTTATAATGTAGCCAAATAGAGCATAAATTACATATATTGCAAATGAAAAGAGATACAGTGATTTTTTTCCCTTTTATTAAATGTGAGTCATAGCTAATTTAAACAGAGGATATATCTAGAGGAATTTCTAAAAGCCAAATGATGCATGGTTTCTTGACTTCTTTACTCATCCTTGCCTTAACCATCAGGTATGCTGAGGCAGGTCCTTCATAAGGGCATCTATTCCCACATTGATTGCAATGTGTTCTTTGTCCTGTGAACAACATTTTTTTTTAACATTTTTAGCAATCAACTATTGAAAGGCTTTTAATTGCAATATATACTTCCTATTTTACTCTCTACCTCTAAATAACCACTGAAGTATGAAACTACACCATTTTCTCCATTTTTGTGGACATCATCTCTTGGCTCAAACAAAGAAACAAGGACAGGATACAAATGAAGAAAGTTATTTTCTAACGAGAAGCAGAGAGGGAGTTGATTCAGAGGGGAGTGGAGGTAGGGAGGTACTGGGAGGAGTAGGGTGAGTAGGAGATATATTCTATGAGGAAAATATCTATTTTCATAAAAGGAAAAAACAGGACCATCAGCTACATAGTATTGCATCTTATTTCAGAGAAACTTACTGCCTTGTAACTTTCTCCCTCACCAGTACCTTTGTCCACAGTAGCACCAATAGCTCACTTTCCAGAGTTCTTTTTTAATTCATTTATTTATTATTGGCCCTTTAATGTTTTAGCCAGGATCTCATACTATAGCCTAGCCTTACCTGAAGTTCCTGCTTACCTCTCACTGTCCTCATATGTATAGCAATTAAACTGCCTTGAGCTCCTGAGTTCTGAGATTACAGATATAAGCACTGCATTGCACTATTATTTATGTGTATAATAATTTAATTGAAACTACTCTTTTTCTTATAGACAGATACAATCACTTATAAAGACAAATACATATTTTAATTTTAAGGGTTTCTCTCTCTCTCTCTCTCTCTCTCTCTCTCTCTCTCTCTCTCTCTCTCTGTGTGTGTGTGTGTGTGTGTGTGTGTGTGTGTGTGTGCCTGTGTGTGCCTGTGTGTCTGTGTGAGTGTGTGTCTCTGTGTATGGTAGATATGCATGCAGAGGCCAGAAGATGGATTTGGACACCCTGGTGCTATAGTTAAAAGTGGTTATAAGATGCTCAACATGGGTACTGGGAACAAAACTCTGCAAGAACAGCAAGTGATAGGAGTAATTACTGAAGCATCTCTCCAGCCCCAACATATACATTTCTGAGGTACAAAACAATTCATTCATCAAGGATGGTATTTGTCTTTAGATTTTTTTCTAATGTTTAACCCTGAACTAGAATGTCTTAATTACTCAATAAATGTTGAATTAAATCCATGGTCAAATGATAGAGCCTAATAATTTTAAGTAAGATAGGAAAAGTAGATTGTTGTAAAATATAAATTAAATACATTAAAATTTCCTACTTAGAATTTTGCCTCTGGAAAATGCTAATTTTGTTTCTCTTCAATGTTTGATAATTTATGGATATGTTTGTTGAATACAAAACCTTTTTACTCAGTGTAATTTTTCTATCAAGTAGAAGTTGTCACATTTTCATCATTTAGATCACTGAACATTATGTGTCCTCATTATCTGTCGAGATTGGGAAAATAATTGGCATATTAGATTAGTTATGTTAGAAAATGGCCTAGAAATGAAATTTGAATATTTCTAACAGCATCTCTGTGAAAGAGACTCATATAAAAATACTCTCACGTGTCCTTGGTCCATTTTTGTGATTTCAGTATAATGATGTAATTCTGAAATATGTAAGATTCATTAGGGACAACTCTTTCTTTTTCTTCCTATCCCAAAAGCTTGAAAACACAGTAACAATGAGACTAAAACCAACATAAAGCCATCTCATAATTAATTAGCAATTTTTGTGTTTAATTTTGAAATCCGTAATATTAATCTCTTTCCCTACTATACTGGCAAAACTCAGACAGAAGATATATTAGTCTGTATTTCATTAAAATTATTAATTTATGCATATTTTATTCTGAGGAGAATATGAGCTCCTGGAAGATAGATACAATAACTCATTTATCTGCATTTCTCCTTTGTATGGAATATTATTATTTTGCACTAATAGTTGTAAGGAACAATTGCATTCCACAGACTGTTTTGCAAGTGTAAGATTCTTGATAATCTGCAAATCTAGATTTTCTTAGTTGCCACTCAGACATAACTTACAGAACCAAAAATTATCTTTTGAGTAACAATTCATTCTTAAATTTCTGAAAACAAAATAGATGCCATAAACAGATGCATACAAGGTTTATGATAGATTTTTGATTACTTTGTGCAAACAATGTGGGCCTTATTTCTTTTAATCTACTCCCATACACTATGTATACTGTGTTTCCCCTTTGCTGTCATTGTTAAGCAAACTGGCAAGGAATACTAAGACTTTAGCCTTCAGGTCAAGCATGTCTGGTTACCTAACTCAATTTCAGTACTAATTCAGTAAAGTTTAAAGGCAAAACATGAATTCCAAAACAAAAACAAAGGATAGAGGGATGGCTTAATGGTTAAAGAGTCCTGGCTGCTCAACCAGAATCCTGGGTTCAGTCCTCAGTACCTTCATGCTAGCCTACAGTGCTCAGTTCTCCAGTTCCGTAGGATCCATCATTCTATGGTAACCAAGCATACACATTGTGTATAGATATACATAGAGGCAAAACATCCCCATACCATAAATAGTAATGATATAATAATATTTATTATTATTATTATTATTATTATTATTATTATTATTACTATTATTATTATAAAATTTAAAAAAAATAGAGGCAACTAATTTTCATGTTGTCAACTGCAGATAGTATACACCTGCTAGGTTATTTGAGACACTGTTTAGGAAAGTAACACCATGGCTGGAATGTAGTAAGTGGCTAATGCAAAATAAATTAAATTTTAATATCATCCTTTAAAATGAAGTAGATAGCTAGTAAATATTTGTAAGCCAGACAGTTTTACAATTCTTTTGGGATTAGCCCTTCATGATTTTAATGGATGTTAGTTTATACAAATACCATAAACAAATATCCTATTGAAAAAACAGGATTCAAATGGAAAATCAAGACTTTTTCTCCAATAAATCTTAGGAAAATATAATTATACATTACTTTTTTTAAAATTTAGAACTTATAAATCCATTTTACTAATTCTATATGTATAACATTTTTTATAAACACGCAGTAAAATATGGTAGAATATACAATCTACTTATTTAATACATTGGAGTCTAAATACTTGCCTGTATAAGTGAGTGTGCACATGAATGTAGGTATACTTGCCCATGAGTGGATATGTGCAAGCCAGAGGTCAACCTTGCATATCATCCCCTACTGTTCTTAACTATTTTTCTGTTTGTTTGGTTGTTTTTTTCTTTGCTTTTCTTTCTGTTTTTTCATTGTTTTGAAACAAGATCTTTGTGAGAACACAGAACTTGCTAATTTGACTAGAATCCCTTACCACCAAACTCTAGGATCTAAGGGCTTCCTTTCCTGCACCAGAATTAATTTTACGTATGAGTACACCACATATGGCTTTATATGCGAATCCCAGAGATCTAACTCAGCTCTTCAGGCCTGCATAGATATCACCTGACTCACTCTGCCAACTCCCTGCCACTCACTTATTTAATGTGATTTTATAAACCATGCTTCTAGCCAAAGGAAAGATGTTGTAGTCTGTTCACATCTTTTTAGAGGACAGACATATGAAGAGTACTTCATTTCCTTCACACAGACTTCTGAACTGGGAATACTGAATGTTCATCAGTGAAATAATAGGCTGTTTTCTCGACAGAGGCTAACAGCAAATCAAAGTGTGCAAATGAGCAAAAGCCACAGGACTGTGCACTAATATCCTCCTACATATATGTACCTTTCAAATTTAATTGGTACTTCCAGCATGATCAGTATAAAAATCTTAACTAATAAATTTTTTTGAAAGTAATAGAATTATAATCTTACATATCGGATATATCATTTTATACTATGAAAAATATATTTAAATGATTTTTACAGCCAATATACAGATTTAAAAAACAAAACTCTAACAAATGACAAAATTCAGGTTCTCAAATAATATTTAAAGTATATGATACACATTGCATACAATTCAATGGAAATATAAGTATATTTTGAGTAGTAGAAAAGCAAAATTATTGAAAAGTGTAATTTTCAATAATATATCTTTTAAAATATAATTTTTATAGCTTAGAATTTTCTTTTAAAAATATTTCATCTATTTTTTCATACAATATATAGGTTATGCTTAACTTCCTCCAACATCTCCCAGATTCTCCTCCTCCCTTCCCACAGAACTTTAAATTCTTTACCCCCAGCATACACCAAAAGCAGATACACTACAATAAACAAATATAAACACATTAGCTTTGGGTTTTAAAATAAATGATTTTCTCAGAGCTTTGAAAAATATACTCAGTAGCCAACTATAACTGAAGAACAGGCCATCTTTATGAACACTAAGAAAATATTTAAGATAGGTGGAACCAGTTATAGTCACCAGTTAATTCTGTCTGAGGACCAAAGATATTTCAACCTACAAGGTCAAAAAAGCAGATGTATTCCACTTCAGTTGCTACAGTTACACCACCATCAATCATTAGCTAGAAAGAAAAGTGCCTGCCTAGAATATGACTGGGCCTGTAAAGGTGCCTATTATCAAGTCTGATATGCTGAGTTTGATGCCCAAGATCCAAATGTTAAAAGGAGATCCTACTTCCTCAACCTGCCCTAAAATCTTTACAAAGTACACCACTCTATATGGGCATCCTCCTAGCTCACTAAATAAATTATAATACAATGAGAAAATAGCACATATGACACCTCTACAGGGTGCAGCCCAGCACCACAGAGTTACACCCATTAATTTTTCACAACAGATCACAAATCAAATGGGATAAATTTAGCATATAAATAGACTAGTAATTCCGAGCTGTGCTATGCTACCAAGTGAGAACAGATCAGGTTAATTTATTTTCATTACTTTGTAGTAAAATCACAGGAGACAATTTCAACTGTATAAAAAAAAGAGAGAAGATTCTTACCTTGGCATATAAAACCGCGTTCTTCATACCCAGCATTGCAGATGCACTTGCCAATGGGGACAAGCCATTCACCCTCTGTGCTGCAGTACATCCTGGGAGGATCCTCCTCCTTTGAATTATTCACACAAGAGCCCCTAACCTCCACCAAAGACTGGGAGTCCATGGGCACTGTGTCTGGAAACATAGCCAGATTCTTCACCGTAAATGGGCACTTTTTGAAGTACACTCTCACAGACACCAAGGCAACGCAAGCACCAACATCTTGAAAAGCCAGATAAAACCCCTTTTTGTTGACTGGTCCCACTTCTCTAATCTCAGTGTTGAGTTTCAGAATGCGGTCCCCAAGATCCATCTGAGTGAAACTTTCATCAGCTGCAATAGTATCAATCTTTGTAAATTGATTCTCTCGGAATTTCACACCATGGTCGTCATCAGATTCCATATAGTACAGGTTAAAGGTCTCCTTGCAAGTCCCCAAAACCAATGGAATGCTGTTACAGTCCCGTAGTGTGAACTTGAGTTCCACATAGATCTTTTGAGCTGAGTTTCTGGGTACCCAGTTTGTCCTCAGCCAATTATTTTGGCTGTGCTCCATGACATTGCACACCTGGTAAGTCCTGATGGGTGTGTAATGTTCATCAACACCACTGATCTCTTCCCACTGAAGCAACAAAAAGAGAGAGATAGAATTAGTGAGGTAAGTGTAATGATGGCACACACAGGACAGAAGCACCAATGCAAATTAACTCACAAAAACAGAAAACAAGAATTTGATGTTAATCATTTTAGAGATCTGTGTACCAGCTCCTACCCTTCTAGTTTATGCTTACTATGGGCAGGACTTGGGGAATACATTGCCAGAAAGCTGTTAATAATTGAATGAATACAGTTGTCTTTCACTGCAAGGTTTTAGAAATTCAGGGAAAGACCATTAGGCAAGTCATTATGTAAAGCTAAACATTGCAGGATGAAAATTTGGAATGAATGGTGAACAGTGATTCAAATATCAAAGACGTTACAATTCTGTATTTTTCTGTCTTTTTAAAAAAAAAACATGAAAATTCATAGTGCCTAAAATGAATTATTATTTTCTCAACTTAAATAAGACTGGAGTAAGTTTGGTATACAGTAAAATTCAGAGACTAGATGATAATGTCAGTATATTGTTTCATTAACAACATTTTTAAAGATTCTCCGTAATTTCAGTAAAGCTATATTGAGAAAATGCCAGCTTATATGTGAATAAAAAGCAGCCATATAGTTAAACATTTCAGTTAATACTAATTTAGTTTCCATATTGGACTTTTATACGGACAAAAAGTCAATGTGTTATTATTATATCGGTTAAATTTATATTAATATAACTTCTCTGACCGTAAAAGATTTTTAAAAAATGTTTTAAGAGTTTAAAACAGCGAAGAGATACATTTTGTGATCATTGGAATAAACCTTGGTAAATTTAATTTTGTATTGTATTGTATTACTTATATGCTGTTTAGTTTACTCTGCCGGCTTCTCTAATCTTACTGCTCTGTGTGCATTTTACTTATTTAATAGGCATTTTTTATCCAGGCCTTCCAGAAACAGTAGTCTTCGGCTGAGATGCTTTATATTTTAAAGTCTCCCATGGTTCCTCTGTGCTTAGCAAAAACTTTTAAACTTTTTTAGTTTGGAAATTTACTTTCTTCAAAAATAATCCCACCCTACAAGTTAATTTTAAAGAGTTCTAATCGAGAATAGAAATTGTCTTTCCAATGGGAAATATTTTAATTCAAGAGCCACATTAGTTTTTCTGACTTAATTCCCTTTTTCATAATATAATTATTTTGGGTATGTTTTTCTTTGTGACATTTATAACCCTAATGTTCTTAGGAAATGTCACCCCTTAGACATCATATTTGTATGTAAGCTTAATTCATCAAATGTTCTAAGATAAATTTGGAATTGTTTTCTAAAATAAAGTTACTAAATTTTGAGATATTCATATTTGCAGTACTCTATTAAAAGACGATTGTGGAATAAGTAAATGTCACTTTCATGCAATATATGCAGAGGTCATTCATGACCATAAAACAATAAGAAATTATTATTGCAATTAAGTGCAGTGGTAGAATCTTTTTATTAATATTCAAAGTTCCATATTTGATTTTAAGGATGAAAAAAGTTAGAGAATTTTTAATTTTGGAGATAAACATTTGTTGTATTCATTAAAATTGTACTCTTAAATTTCTTTATAAGAAGAAAATTGAAGGAGATAAAGGGGATAAAAGTATGAGGTCACAAAGTATATTAATTTTTAGAAGCTATGATAGCATTAATAGGTGACTCTACAAATTTCACCAGAAATTTCTATAGGCAATAAACAATCAACATAGCAACTGAGTAACCCACAACTATCAGTAGCCCTCCTACATACAAATGAAAAACTGACTGAGAAAAAAGTCAGGAAAACAACACTTGACACAATAAATAACCTCTAATAATATAAAAATACCTTCAGTAAGTCTAAGCAAGCAAGTAGAAGCATGGTATGGCACAAAAGACAAGTTGATCAGTGGAATCAAACTGAAGACTCAGATAAAAATTCACATACTAATAAACACCTTAATTTGATAAACAAGCCAAAAACACATACCAGATACTATTTCTTCAGCAAATGCTGCTACCTAAACTAGATTGCTACATTTAGAAGAATATAAATAGGTCCATACTTATTACCCTGCACAAAAATCAACTCCTAATGGATAAAATACCTCAACATAAAACCAGATACATTGAACTTTATAGAAGAGAAAGTGGGGAATAACCTTGAACTCATTGGCACTGAAAAAACCTTTTTAAACATCATACCACTGGCACAGACAATAAGATCTTTAAGTAATAAATGAGACTATATAAATCTAAAACCTGAAAATGCTTCTGTATGGCAAAGAGCACTGTCATTTGTATAACATCACTGTCTATAGAAGGGGGAAAAGTTTTTTTCAACTGTGTATTTAATACAAGGCTAATATTCAAAATTTATAAAAACTCAACAAACTATATAAAAATGTATGACTCAAATTAAAGATGGGGTACAAATATAAAGAGACATCTCTAAAAGAAACTCAATTAGCTGAGAAACACAGAAATTTTCAACATCTTTAATTATATGGGATATCCCAACCAAAACTATTTGATTGATTTCTCGTTACTTTTGTTAAAATGGCCATGCTCAATAAAATTTGTGGCAGATCATCTTAGCAAGGATGTTGAGTGAGGGAAACATTCATTCATTGCCAAAGCCTATGAAAGTATCTACAGCAAACATGAAGATCAGTATGGTGGTTTCTCAGAAATATGGAAATGGATCAACCTCAATATCCAGCTATACCATTCTTGGGCATATACCCAAAGGATGCTTGACCTTGCCACAAGGACACTTGCTCAATGATGTTCACTGCAGCTCTACTCATAATAGCCCACAATTGGAAAAATGAGTAAAAAACAAAACAAAAAAACAAAAATGAAAAAAAAAACAAAAAGACAAACAAAAAAACCACAAACAAACCTGGTACATAGCAGCATGGAGAATTACTTAGCCACTAAAAAAGAATGGAACAAACCATGAAAATTAGAGGTTTATGAATAGAACTAGAAAATATCACTCTGAATGAAATAACTTAGACCCAGAAAGATAACTATGATATGTATTCACTTATATGTGGATATTAACCATTAAGTCAAGGATAACCAATCAATGGTATAGAAGCACAGAGGTTAGGTAGACAGGGAGGGTATAGGGATAAACAAATATATCTCCCTAGGATAGGAAAATAGAAATAGAGTAATAGATGGATGTGGGGAAGAGGAGAATGGGAGGATATGATGGAAAGGGGAGGGATGAGGAGATGAATTAGTGAATATGGAAGAGAGACGACTAAGTTTAAGGGCCATTAAAGGAATAATACTGAGACATTATACAGTACAAGTTTTCTAAAGTATATACATATATATGAAGGAGATCTAAGAAATCGCCAAATGGGGAAACTGATCCCTAGTTGTCCATCTCTTATAACCAAAGGAAACTTCCAATAGTGTAATTGTGTTACATGTAATTGAGTTGTTAGTGAAAGGGCCTCCCACCCACCTCCGAAACACACAAATAAACCAGGCTGATGCCAAGACTACAGGGTGCTCTTGAAGTACTGACTGCAAAGGTCCATTCCTAACAACAACACCTACACATTGAAAATAGAGAAGTTGACCTGGTGCCTACATAGAGACTTTTCTTCTATATCTGAGTGTCTTTGGCACAGCAAAATATTCTTCATGAATAAACATAAACATCAAACCAGAAACAAACCCTTTGATCTATAATGTCATCCTGCATGATATACTAGGGTGATGGAGGCACAAAGCTTGTGTGAATGAATAACTAACTAATATCTGATTTGTTTGAAGGCTCACTCCTCAAATGGAACATGTACTTAACATTGCATGGGTGACTAAGAACTTGAGACTACCCAGAGTATGATAAAACCAAATAGTACCCTTCTAAAAAACAACAATAAAATAAAAATACAAACAAACAAAATAAAACTAAAGAAACATACAAATCAACAAAGTGATTTTATTCTAATATATATGTTCCTTGCTCACCCACCACCAGAAAAGTGGGAATAAATACAGAGACCCACAATCAGATGTTATATAAAGAATAGGAAACCTGGGAACACTCAGTTCTAAATGGGATATCTCCATCATGTCCCTTCCCTCAAGGCTCAGGGAATCCACTGGAAAGGAGGCACGAGTAGCATAAAGTCCAGAGATGATGAAGGAGAAGAAGAAGACAAAGCATTTGAATTAGCCGATGAACGTAAGAACTCACAAGCACTGGACAGCAAACAAAGGGTCTGCAAGGGTATGCACCACATAAGTGGACACATGCCTCTGTCCCAGACTCAGAAGCAGTCTCCAATTGATATCCACTTTCAAATGAAAATTTAGTTTCTGCCAAGGAAATCTCCCTGGGAAAACTACTTTCAAGTGTACGCCACATGCCTAGACATAGGGGCCAATGAAAAACAAACTCAATGGCAATTATGGAGCTTTCTTGTCTCTCAATGTCATGTCAGGGCTTATTCTTTATAAAAAATTGTATCCTATGTTTTTATGTTATCTCATTTTTAATTTTAAATATATATTATACATATATATATTGTCCTCTCTTGGACTCTTATTCTCTTTTTTTATCCAATTTAAGTGTGTTATTTTTAAATTTTCTTATATTTTGATTGTTTATTAGAAGCTTGTTTATTTTATAATGAGAGACAGGAAGAAAGTGAATCTGGATGTGAGGGGCAGTAGGGAGGGTTAGGAGTATAGGGAGAGAATACTGAAATCAGGAGATATGTGAGAAAATAATTTTTTAATGAAAGTTGAAAAGGAAATATAGAGTTAAAGAATGAATTGTGGGCATGAAATCTGGTGAAGAGAAAAATGGCTTAACTTCATTGTTATAACCAATGTAAGTCCAACAGAGGAGCACATTGGTACTATTATAGACAATTTTGGAAATGAAATACATGATATATTTGTATATTAATGTAAGATGAGTAAATATCTACACTATACTTTATATAATCATCCTCAGGAGTCAAGAAAGTGGCTCAGCAAGTAATGAATTGCCATCAACTCTGATTATCTAATGTCAATATGCAGGACCAACATAGCAGAAAGAGAGAATCTAAATTGTCCTATGACTTCAAAACCACCTCATAATTAGGACACAAACAAATAAATATTAAAAAAAAATAATTTTCAATAACATTTTCCAACATTCATTGCATGTGTAAATTTTATAGGAACCTTTGCAGAAGAAATTCATGCAAGAGGTGTCTTTGATCTAAGGAATTATGGCATGCTATCTATAATAATAAAATCACAGTCAGGGTAAAGGGTTTAATTTTAGAAAGAAAAGGGCTGTGTTTAGTTTTTGAAAATTTCTGGTGTTAATATAGAGTTCTGCAATGGACTGTGATGCAAGGCTGGATGCATTCTCTGTCTTTACAGTTAGATCATAACATTGTAATTTGAGGGGAAAAAGATCACTTGACTTCCCAATTTTTAAATCAAATTTTCCTCATAAGAACTGACAAATATTTATTTTGATCCATAAATTCTTTGTTTTTGTTTTTTTTTCTGTTTGTTTTGTTTTTTGGTTATCTGCCATATTCAGTTAAACATCAAGCAGTAACTTCGGAGAATTTCATAATTTGATGTGAAATACAATTTTAATTAAGTAATTCTCATTGTAGTTTAATTTGGAAAGCTATCATAAGTCCTTGAATACAGGGTTATGAATTGCATGAACATAATCCAAACAACACCAGCATGCTTTTCACCGAGAAAGTTGCAGAGAGCAATTATCACTTCATTATTTTGTAATGGAGACCTAATTGCCTGAAAGTGATAGTAGGTCTCCATTTCCAACTGTTTACAATACCAGATTCTCTAACTCTAGGAATTGCTGAGGACCACTGACAGCAGAAATATAATGTCTAAATAGCATTTTTTCTTAAGAAAAAACATTTTTAACATCAGCAATACCAGAACCATTAGCTAAAACTCTTCTTGCAAGTGAATGTTTTATCAACTCAAAATGATACCTAGCTTTGTCATGTCCCCCTCTCCTCAAAACCAATGTACATATTCATAAATTCTTACAAATAGTATGCCATAGAACAATGCCCTAAGGCAACCATGAAGAAAATATACAGGTGACACATAGGAGTGATGATTAAAATTTGGCAATAATAAGAATACTTTTTTTCTTTCATTCTTTTAAATCTAAGAGGGGTCTAAATTTCCTTCTCTTCTGGAAAAGATGGTTAAAAAAAAAAAGATTATAAAATTTTCTTAAATTCTCTAAATCATCAATTTTGATGTTTAGGCTGATTTCCAGATCCATATACAAAATCTGTATTATTTGATCAAAGAGCTCACATTGAGCTCTTTATGTTTCATAATCCAGATTACTGTCACTACAGCAAACACAGGCTTCAGAGTGCCTGTCCTTGAAGGAATCGTTCTGTAACTTCTTCCCAGGAGATTTCATTAATATTTTCTAGAATGCAAAGTTCCTATTCCTTTGGAACCAAATATGTACTGTTTAGGAAAACAAACACTTTTAATAATTAATTGCCATTTAACCTAAAAATTATATTTTCTGTATTCCTCAATTATATTAAATAAAGATTTATTTTATGGTTTATACTAATTCCTACCATTGAGAACATTTTGTATGATCTGAGAACCAAGGGTAAGAGCAACAGAAGAAGAAATACATTTTATCTACGTTCGGAAATGTTCAATTATTTAGCACATAGGATATAAGCAACATGAGAAAAGTAATTTCTTAATTTACCTCTAAGGACATAAAACTGGTTTCTCAAGAATTTGGAAATGATAAAAATAATAGCAACACTTATTGTATTATTCTAAGATTATTTTTACATTTATGGTTCACATGAAGCCATAACTTTACACTTTCCTAATATTCTGTTGATTGATTGTGGTATTAGGAGGTTATGTCTTCTTCCTTTCCGCATTTATGCCTCTCAGTCTCATAGATGTTTCCTTTGTGGAGCTAAACCCACTGCAAAAATTCTATTGTTTGTTTCATAAGTGTTTGAGCACACTCCATGAAGTAGCATTTGAAGTCTGAAAAGGCACCCTCTCCTGTACTAGGATGCCACTGCTAAGCTCATCACAAGAGTTACATTGACAAAAATCATTGTATTTTTGTTTATGCATTGCTTTCTTATTAAAATTTCAATTCAAAAGTATGTATACATGTGTGAGCCTACATACACAGGGATATATTTTTAATACTTAGTATAAAAATTCAAGTGCTTTTATAGTTAAGACAAATGAATAGAATTAGAGAAATATACTTTTTATTGTGTGAGTCTAAACAGCATTATGCTTGTGATCAATGGATCAATGAGAAAGAATATGGAAATCAGAATTCAAGACAAGATTTGGACCAGAGTCAAGAAGAGCATGTGAAAAACATTTCTTCCCATGCCTGGGAAGGTACAGCTGGGATTCTTGGTAACAAGTTCTGTATATACATCCCCCAACCCACTTTAACCTCT
The DNA here is from genome assembly GCA_033318265.1 of Phyllotis vaccarum. Classification (NCBI taxonomy): domain Eukaryota; kingdom Metazoa; phylum Chordata; class Mammalia; order Rodentia; family Cricetidae; genus Phyllotis; species Phyllotis vaccarum. Next base: position 33,027,295 of record JARWLC010000019.1, on the reverse strand, counting down.
AGATATTTGATAATAATATTAGAACAACCTCACTGAATATAGGAAAGACAACAGTCTCATTTAGAAAAGACATATTTGGAAGAGATGACAAGCCGATAAGAAAGTGAAAAGTTACTGATGAGGAAAGTTTTCCAAATGTGCCTATCAGTCTGAAATAAGTGACATAAGTTCCCTGTTTGGGAGTCTCATGATATTGTGCAGGTCATGGTGATGCCTGAAGTTAGAATAGATGCTGTTAAAAACACCAGGTTCCCAGAAAGCTTGAGTGGATGGGACCTTTAGGTTCCCTCTGAGCACTTGTCTTGGATTCTGTCTTTACATTATACCGCATGTCCAAAGCAGACTCAAAAAAATGTCTGTTTTCCTTCTCAATTATTTAGTTTCATAAAATGGTGAGAGTGACATAAGAACTCCACAGGGCTCAGTTCTGCTAAACCTGTCTTCAGTTTCAGATCTCTCTTCCCATATGGGACTAAGCAGTGCTATGTGGAAACCTCAGAACTGTTAGCATTTTCTCAGACTTGTCTCTAACTATGGTATATCTGATTCACCTGTTTCAGTGGTTCTTGATTCTGGCCGGTTGTTAGCCAGACAACTTTTAAAACATATTGCTTGATGGCTCCTACCTCACCTGTTCTTATGTCATTCTAATACACAGGGACATAGTGGAATGTAACAAATATTATCTTGAGAACAAATGAATTATTTGTCATACAGTCTCCACAATTTCACCTTCCTAGTGTCATATCAAAGCATGTTCCAACATCAGCTTTCATAAATTCTGTGTCACGGTGAAATTACCATGTCACCTACAGCACTCGGATAAACATGCACTCCAAATTCATTTGGTGCACTGAGTTTACCAAGACAGAAATATGCCATATAGAGAGACACACCTGAATAACCTCTTCTTTCTCTCACAAGAAATTGCAAGATGTTACTACAACAAACAAAATAAATCTAATTATGGGTTTATATTTATGTCGTGTATAAATATGAGAAACACCATCAAAAACATGTCAGCAGCACACAGAAGGTGCATGGGCTAATTCCCTGACATATTTGCTCTGTTATAAATTAAATACAATTTCTTTTGTGTAGTATGATTTTATGGTATGCTTTAGTTTGATATACTGAGGTGATTTTTTAGAATATGTTCTTAATAAAAAGTTCAATGAAGTCTGAATTCAGGAATTAAATATATCTGTTACTAAGTCATGGGCTAGAAATCTGTGAGTATTAAGAAAAGAAATAATTGTGATGTTTTGATGTTGTTGTTATTCTGAAGTTGATATTGAATGAGGCAGAGCAGAAACACAAGAATCTATGGAGATACACCTGATTTTATTTGAGGTGTTCAAAGACATACTGGGAAAAGAAGGATTATTGATGAGAAGAAAACACCAAGAAAGCATTAAGGAAATAGCAACTATAACTTCCATAGTGCTGGTATTTGGTACACACAAAAGAGAGAAGGTACCACTGGGAGATGATTAATAGGAGTAGAATCCTTTTAAATAGTGTTGCAAGGCAGTGATGTTGTGGAATTATTTTTTTTGTACACAATGAAGATGTGTCCTCTGAATAGTTTAATAAAAATCTAAATGGCCAGTAGCTCAGTAGGAGGTACACATGGGACTTCTGGATAAAGAGAGTTCTGGGAAGAAAAAAGTCAGGGTTGATAGAGAGGAAGTAGGCTGGACATTAAAGAGAAAAGGTAACTTAGCCATGTAAAATGACATGCGTTAAACGATATGGGTTAATTAGAGTTAAAAGTACTAGTTAGACCAAGCTTTTATAATCAATAAGTCTCCATGTGGCTATTTGGGAGCTGAAAGGTATGGCAGAGAAAGTCTGCTTACACAGTGATCAGACTGAGTCACCAATAATAGGAGCAGGGGACCTATGCTCACTAAAGAATCTGAATTGGCTCTATACTTCATTTGCTTCAGTGAGAAACTTCTAAAGAAATCTAAAGAAAAGCACATGATGAAATTTGGACTAGATGTTGGTACTTCAGAGGTAAGGCAAGGAGAGAGATTTAGAGGATGTACTGAAAAGATCTAGATGACAGCTTCAGTATCACTATCTCCTCTGCTGAGTCAGTGCTCACACACTGTTTTCCAAAATAACATGAAGAGCTATCACAATGCATGCTATAAATGACTAGTGGTGCAAGAATCCTAATTGGTCTTTAAAAAAAAAAAAAAAAAAAAAAAAAAAAAAAAAAAAAAAAAAAAAAAAAAAAAAAAAAAAAACCTGAGCTTTACTTTGGGGGTAAATGTTCAAGGATCAAAGAAGCATTAAAACAAGCCACTAGAGAAACTTCTCACCACTACTGAATCCTCAGGCTGAAATGGATAGATCCTGTCTCCAGGAATCCTCAAACTGAAAGCCTTTGAGTCCTCGGCTGAAAGGAAGAGAAGCCAAGGGCCAAACTCCTGTCTCTTCCTGACCAATATTTTTATTCTCTGTCCAGCCTTATCACTACCTGTCTCAACCTTCTTAGTGCTGGCATTAATGGAATCTAGGCTTCCCAAATACTGGGAGCAGAGGCATGGGATTCCATCCCAAGTGCTGGGATTACAGGTATATGCTGCCATTGCTTGGCTCTGTTTCTCTTTTGGACTGGATTTAATTCCTGTAGTCCAGGCTGACCTAGAACTCACAGAGATCCAGACCAGATTTATGCCTCCCATGTGCTAAGATTAAAGGTGTGTGCCACTACTGCATGACCCCTATAGCCAACTCTGTGTCTGCCCCTCAGGTAATTGTTATTCAATTAAAATCATATATCACCACAGCTGAGTATAAGACCTCTTATTAAAACAAGTTTTAGAGGAACTCTTCATCCTGAGAGATGCAGTATCGGGACAAAACGAAGTGCTGGTATGTAAATGACTAGAAATGCATTCTCATTAGACACTATGTGTCCTTTCAGAAGCAATTAATTCCTACTGATTAAAGACAATGTGTCAAGTACTACATTGACATTCAACAATGAATGATGAGACAGGATATCTGTCTTTAAATAACAGTGTCATCGATGTGTATATGTAAGTATTATCATCTATAAAGTATACATTAAATATAAATGGTAATATGTGTATGATTGTGGCATCTATATAGTATTTGCATGTGTGTATTTCCACTTGTGAAGGGCATGGGAGTATTCTGGATGTGCTACTCTGTCATTTTGGGGCTTTCTCCTTTGAAAGGACGGTTTCTTGCCAATCTGGAGGTTACTGTCACCACAATGATGATTCTATTTCCACCCCCACAGTTCTGCTTCTAGATGGTCTCTAATTTGGATCAATTTCCATTCTGAACCATCTGTGCCAAAAACTAAGTTACTACTCCACAGAGATTAACTAAAATTAAATGGCATATGATGTGCCAAGTACCAAACATACTGTAATTAACAAAGCACAGAAATGCGCATTTGGTTACATAAGGCATTGGATTAAAAACAACCAGCACTTTAGTTACTTCAGATACTGTCCTTAATTGACTGAATATAGGGACTATGGTGAGTTTATTTTAGAAGGAACAGAGAAAGAATTATCTAAAAATCACGTGTCAACAAATTTATAATACAGAGTTTTAAGATCAATGACATGAATTTTACAAGACAAAAATTTAAATGAGCAGAATATAGTGCTAGATAAAAATAGAATACATTTTAAACTATAAAAAAGTCTTTAGAGACAAGGTACCATAAAGGATTTAGTAGCCAGAAAAATTAATATTCAAAATTTAACACAAAGGATGAGAGAGATGGCTCAGTGGTTAAGAGCATTTTGTCTTGTACAGGACTGGTTGAGTTCCCAGGATCCACATGCTGGCTCACAACCATCTCATACCACAATTCTAGAGGATCCAGTTCCCTTTTTGACCTCTGCATACACATGGTGCATAGACACTCATGAAGGTAAATTAAATATGCAGGCAAGATACCTACGTACATAAAATAAAATATACAATGAAGTATAAGATTTACCTATAGATGCCATAGCTAAATGGAATAGCATTAAATACTTATGACTACATCTGCTATTTGAATTTAGCTTTCTTATAAATGTCAATATGAAAGAAAGAATAAGAAATATTTCTAGTATAGAGGCTTGATGTTACACACAATAAAATATTTCTATATGTCAATTATGTTGGGTAATGAATCATCACTTAACTTATAAAAATTGAAAAAAATACCCACAATGTAGGCATTCACCGGAGATTTTTCTCTACCTTTATTGCTAAATGACTCTACTTTCTCTGGAATAAATTTCCCCTAAATATTAGGGAGCAGGACAATGAGACTATCATGTTTCCAACCCTTAGAAGATTGTTCAAGGTGAAATTGTCCAATAAAAAAGGTAATTTTAGATTTGAGTATAACTGCTTCAAATAACAGGAGAAAATTCCATGCACATGGGCTTAAAGTGTCTAGACTGAAAACTGCTAAGATAGGCATTTACAGAATCATTACAAATGGCCAACGACTTAGAAATTAATGCATAGCAGTGACAGCAGCACACTGCACATCAGCTGTGAGACTCATGTAATTTCCTGCTCTGATAATAGGTCACAGCCGCCGCAATTCTTAGCAATTTGCAATATACCTGTACAACACTCACAGTGACGGAAATGAAATTAACTTGTGTGACATGGATCCTGTGCTAAGTTTTATGGACTTTCTGATAGGAAGTTTACAATTTAACCGAGCATGTGTTACTCTTAAGAACATGTCTCTGCAATTGAAGTTGCTTTGCAGTGAGAGGCTGCAGGCACTTCAGTGTGTGATACTTTCTCAGAGCTGCAGCAGCCAGGCTGCATAGAAATGCTCTGTCTTCTAACCTTGAATACTTTGAGGATTCAAGACTTGCAGGCTTAAGTTCTGAAGATAAAATTAATTCCTGAAATTTAATGATTAAGATATTTAATAAACAATTGCTTGATGTATGCATCTGCAACATAGAAAAAACTATAGTCAGAGTTTTAGATATGACATGGTACTAAGCAAATTTGTGTATTTAAAATTAATTATGTTCCACAGGACCAGGATGCTACATTATTATTCTGCTAAAGCTGACTTAGTCCACATGTCATTTCTTAAAATAAAAACAATACAGTAATTGATTTTCTTATAAGAAGAATAAATTTTAATTTAAGCTTTTTACAGTTCATTTTTAAAGCTTATCTAGTGTGTCCTTAATTTTACTTAAGGACACTACAACTCATGACAAGCAGAAGCTGTCTTACTATCTCAAAATTCAGTGGGCATGATGCATGGTAAAAGTTAAGGAAGTCTTTTGTTTCTTACCATTCTGGTATAAATGAGCTGGCCATTGTTTCTTTACAGTTGGCATTACTTCTGTGTCAAGCAAAGCCATTACTAGCACTGGTCCACACTGTACTATGCCCCATAGCACCATACTATTAGGCATTTCATGGTCACATTTCTCTTTTTTAAAAAATGAGTGATACATATAGCATGCTTATGGATATATATTATATACTTTATTAAAATTGAATATTATTTTGCCATTTAATTTTACACTGGCTGGAGTGTTAGCATAAATATAGGAATTTTTAATTCTTAAAATAGACTAAAGTACTTACACAGTAACTATGTGCTAGCTAAGCAAACATATATTGCATATTTATATTTTACTAATCCAATAGCGTTTGTATCATGATCATATATTGACTAAATACATGTTTATTGAGTACCTTGATTTTACCAAAGTGAAAGTATGTGCTTATGCAAGGCAGGTGACTATTAGGTACCTAAATTCTATCAAATTTTCTGATATTACCATTGTGATAAAGATGAAAAACAAGTATCTTCTGGATTTTTAGCATAAGACTAAAAAGTAGATGTTAGTAACTTATCTATTCAACAGAAATTCACTTTAGTCCAGAATGTCTCCTATGCTCAGGAAACTTCCAACAACTACAAAACAGTTCTATTCTCATGGAGTCAATATTCAATCTGAAGGAAACGATTAATAAATGACACATGCACACACATTGCATACGTATGTGGGAAAAGATAGGTATAGCAGTATGAAAAAATAAAACAAAAATACAAATATAGAAGGAAACAAAGAATTGAATAGAATTTTACATACAGTAAGCACTATACCTCCATATTTTTGAAGATACATGAATGAAATGAGAATGTAGGCTGAAGGTATGTTTGTGAATAGAGCACCCTAGTTAAAAAACAAAAGAGTCTCTGCACTCAGAAATAATAAAAAGAGAATGCTGGGTTAGCCTAAGCACTGCACTGGTCAGAGTATGTAAGGGTGAGAGCACAGATATCAGTTTTGTAGTTCTAGAGGAAACGTGCATCTGACTAAAGAGCAGAAAATTCTTTTAAGTCATAGGCAAGAATTTGAAATATTTATCACACTGGAATTTAGGAAAGTTTTGTGAGAGAAGAATGCTATGTCCAGCAAACTGATATATGAAGGTCATGGGCTGACGACTGATATGTGAAGGAAGAAAGAAGAAACATACAAAACTCACAGCTTTCAGAGAATGAGGGCAGAAAGTGATGGCATTGGTGGGAATGGAAAAATCAAACAAATTCAAGGAAAAAAACATCTTGTCATTGTGCACAGGGTTCTCTTGAGAGATGAGTGTGGGACACTAGGGAGGAAGGTGAGTGTGGTTTACAACATAAGAGAAGAGGTTGGGAGTCTCACTTACATCATCAAAACTGACTTTTATTGGTGTGAGAACCAGGAAAGCAAATGAAGAATAAAAATCATAGTGTAGCCTTTACACCAGGTATTCTCACAAAAGTGGAAGATTAATAAAAATAGGCGAGGAAGAAAGAAGAGAAAATGGAATGCATGCCAGGAAGGGAAGTCATATGGAAAAGACATAAAAGCACTGAGCGCCACCCAAATTTGGATATCACTTGACAGTTTACTGAAAGACAAGGCTGGTTTTCAAATGATTAATTCAGCACATGCAGATATTTGTCAAATACCTGCTAGACACTCGTAGCTGATGCTGAAACTATAGCAATTACCATAACCCGAATTCTCTCTCATATCATATTTTTTCTTGTAGTCATATAGAGAAAAAGAAAATAAAAAGCTAAGGTTATATATGGCCTTGCATAGTGATATGCTTCTTGAAGTATCAGTGAAGACTATAAGGAGAAATGTAAATTTGTGTTTCTCAAGAGGTGTGAGATTTTGTGGAAATTATTTATTTTTTAGTTAATGAGTCTGTTTGTTTATTGCACAGGAAGATTTATTCAAAAGATAGTATTTGAGTATAGGACTGAAAAGATTGCTTGTGGTAGTAAAAGAATGCTTGACAACTATTTTAATAAAAGGACATGGATACAAGAAAAAGAAAAGAAGAAACCCTATCCTAGGGGACATCTGGGTGTCACAAGGAGAAGGGAGAAAAGCAGTAGACAATGAGTTAGATCCAATCTTGAGGTCTGAGCAGAAGCCAGACCATGGCTCACTTTTCCATGGGGTCATTTTTGCTGCTAGTTAAAAAAAAAAAAAAAAAAAAAAAAAAAAAAAAAAAAAAAAAAAAAAAAAAAAAAAAAAAAAAAAAAAAAAAAGGTGGAAAGTTAGGGAAATAAAAAGTGATTATTTGAATGGTTAAGTATGGAACTGAAGGCATTACACTGAAAGTGTTGGGGAGGACTGAAGGAGAAATGAATACTGAAGCATCGAGGGTTCTTGCCTTTATCTTGTGAAGAAGTCATCAGAGCATTCTCATGTTGACCTCACTGGAAACCAGCACCAAGAGCAATGCCACATGATCCAACTACTAATAAGATAATTTAACTTTTGAAAACCTTTATTCTAACATTTCTCCTTTCTCTTTCCCCCTCTACACTATCTCACAAACCCCTCCTTGCTTTTCTTTAAATTCATGGCCTTTTTCTTCACTAATTATTATTGCATGCTTAGACAAATATATTCTGAAATATAACCTGTTCAGTTTGTATAATTCTATCTGTATGTTTGCCTACTTGGCTGACTGAGTGGCAATGTACAGCAACTTGATGCATTGAGAAATTTCTCTTTACAACAAATGGAGACCACTACGAAAAACCACAATCAGAAATAAGAATTGACTAACTTTTGAATGAAAATATTTCAGAAGTAGGACTATAACTTGGAAGATGATACCTACTTTGAGAAAACTAAAAGCTTTACAGTAAACCTGAGGTCGTAAGCAAGCATTTGAGAATCCCACTGACCAATGCATTCTAGGAAATGGGCTCTTCCAGTACTAAATCTTTCATTATTGAAAAAAATCCTCTGTGGTTGGCTCTCTTATCAACTCATTATACAGATAAGAGGAAGTTTGGTGGGACTTGGTGGGGTCACTAAATTGCCTCTTAGCGTCTATTAGTAAGTGGCTGAACGGTATTTCAGGAACACAATTCTTTGGTTGCTGAGGTTTTCTATTTTCCACTAATTTGAATTAGTGATCTGAAAATAATGTCATTAACAGACACAACAGCAAAGCAAGTAGGAAACATGACAGGGAAGGAGGAATCTTTGCCTAATATTAGGCTAGTCTGTTGCGACAATATAAAAGACAAATGTTTTAAATAGTGTTAATAATATGGATAAACTGGATTTAATTCTAATAATTAACCCACAAAGTAAGAATTCTAATTAAATTTCAACATGAGTCACCCAAGGATTAAGGAAAGGCTGTTCTCATACTAGGAACTGACAGCAAAGTTTGTTCAGAGAGTGAATTTGTGCTTTCTTGTATTAATGGCTTAACGTATCTATTGCAGAAATATTCACTTGCGATATATTGTATAAAGGATTAATATTTATTAAAGGGTTATATAAACACTTATGCTACAAATTGAACTTGAAGACAATTCTTGGATAATGGAAATGTCCCAAGATGGATGGTTTGATCTGCTCCCTGAGAACACAGGGAAAATCATGAAGAGAGGCAGTGTTTGGGGGTCTCAATCAATTCTGGCCAAGCCCCATAGGGGTCCTGATTCTCAGGAGCTACTAAAACTTCCCTAAATAAGACCTGGATCCCATTATACATATCTGTTTTGTTTTTTGTTTTTTTTTTTTTGCTTTTGTTTTTGTTAGCTTATTAATTTTTGGTAGTTCCCCCCAAAATGTATTTTTTCTTATTCTACTAATATAGCACCCAAATATCTTTTTTTTCTGAATTCTGCTGCTTCCTGACATCTACTCTGTAAGCGATGTCATTCAGATCGCACTTTGATATGATTTTATTTCCTCCTCAGATAATTGCCATTTGCTCTTCAACTGTGTTCTTTCATTACACCCTAAACAATCTTACTGTTGCACAGAGATTTTAGGAATGTATTGATAAATAAGATACATTTCTAACATTGGCACAAAGCATTGGAGATATTGATAAATAAATATTGGAGTGACTGATAAAGAAAAAAATTCATTTGGTTCAGTTTTGGAATGTCTAGCCTGTGATTGGGCAGCTCTATTGTTTAGGTCTGTAGTGACACCACATATTTCAGTAGGAGTGCATGACAGAACAAAACCACTCACTGTATGATCATGTGAGAAAGGAGATAGTCCAAAGACTTGCCTCTAGTCCCCTCTAGTCCCATGGGCTTTGGGGGAGATATTCAAGATCCAAACCTTTTTCCTTAGGCAGCTTTCTTCAAAGTAAAATGCTATACATTCCCTGAGCATAAAAATTATAGGAGCTTCAGGAGTAAAAACTCTGCAGATCTGGTCATGATTTAAAGATTTTTTTTTTCACAGACATGAAAACAAGATCTAGAGACCCAGGGAGAAGATGTATTAGCTGCAGAGATGTATCTCAAGGCCTCTGGAAGAGTTAGCACCCTGGTACTGAACTAATAATTTCAGCTTCTGAGAAAAATGTTATTGCTATTAAAAGAACCCAGTCTCAAGAACTGAGTACCAGTCACTTGAGCTAAGAATCATGCTATAAGGTTTATATAAGACATAGCAGTTTAATATTCAAGAAAAAGGCATGCCTATATGTGAAAAATTCATTGGTTGCCATATTATTTTATTATAGGTGTTTTTCTGTTTTCATAGATGTAGCTATATGACAGTTTTGAATAGAATTGGGAGGGGATTCAGCATAATCAGATGTGTCCAGACAAAACTTACAATTTTTCTTCATGGCTATCCTTAGTAAGTGGTATGGAGATAAGTAAATTACGGCCTTTTTTTTTTTTTTTTTTTTTTTCAATGAGATTCATAACTCATGGAGTGCAACGTAGATCTTAGGTTATGTCTGACAAAATGGTGGAGATTGCACATTAGAACACCAAACTGCAGCAAGCAAAGGACACTGTCTATTGTTGGGCAAGGTGTGTCTGCAGGTTCCTATACAACAAGATGGCTGTCGTTAGCTCGCATATCTGATTGAAATTATGGTTTCAAAAAAATAGCAGAGCTTAAAATTTGTGTTCTAGTAGTAAATCAGTGTGGAAAATACTATGCATAATGACAACAGAAGACATAATAATAATAATAAATTACAGACTACATTGCAAAAAACTAATGCCATCTTACTATTCCATTTAAAAAAAAAAAACAGGAAACAGAATACTTACCATAATTCTTTTAAAATAAAACATATTAAAGAAGGATTTCTGAAAGAGAACCTTGGCTTGACGGGAGGACACATTTTTTTCCATTTGTTCATTTGGGAGAGGGAGTGGCAGCTGTCTTTTCAAATAAGCTCTTACTTTGAAGCCTGCCTGACCTGAATACACTATTTAGACCAAAATAACCTTGAACATACAAGGGCTTTTCCTGCCTCTTCCTGTGTTGTGGTTACAGGCATACACAACTACACCACTATGGTTAGTTTTTAAGACTATACTGAAATAAGAAATGGGCCAGACTGAACTGACTCACCTTGGGAGTCCCTGCCCTCCCTGGTAAAGTGATAGAAGGATGAAAAGGGAGGAGAGTGGGGGAAAACGGTGAGGAGGGGAGAAAGGGGGAGCAGTGGTGTGGTATGTGAAAAATATTTTAAATTAAAATGGGAGAGAAAATAAAAAAGAGGAATACACTATTGCTTGAATATTTGAAATTAAATGGTAGACTTTCACTTTATATCTCTTCCCAGCCCTCCCCAACTATTCTTTACCAATCTGTATCCCAAACTCATTCTGGTAACAGTTTAGGGCAATTTATAAAGTTGTTGCATTAGAAGTGCATACATGGCTGGCAATTGTTTCTGTTCTTCCTGAAACTGCCAGTACTACATAGATCAACAGTGAGGAGTAGCAGCCTCTGAGCTCCCTGCAAGTACATGCTTCATATTGAGGGTCCAACTCTTTTGCAGGCCCAATACATGTTTCTACATATAATGTGAGTTCATAAATGCTATAGTTTTTTTGTCTTGCCCAGAAAAGGACATTTCACAGCACTTCTTCCTATCCGTTGTTTCTGACATTCTTAGCTACTCAATCCTCTTCAGTTTTGAAAATTATTAATACTTTTTAAACAAACAGGAATCCATGTAAAAATTTTATTGCTTCTATAAAAAGTGACCTTAGTAGAAAGTAAAGAAAAACTGTAATTTTATACTTAATCAAATCAATAGAACTTTCTAAGAGCACACTATGAATTAACATTAGTTAAGTCATAGATAAATCAAGTGAGTAACAAAGTCTATGGCTCTCTGGAACCTGCTTCTTACTGAGAGTTCATAATAAGAAACAAGAGGCCAGAGCTGTAAAATAAGAATTGTCAGCATGGATGATGTTAGCTGGTACACAACCATGGAGAGAGATAAAGGAAGTGGAAAGGGTACTAGAATTTTCATCTGTAAAGTATTAAATAAATCAGTAGAAAATGGTGAAAGAAGGTAATAAGAAATTAATAAGGAAAGCAAGAGAAATATACCATACTCCTGTAGCTGTAGGCATTATCTAGATACTGATTCCATCAGACTGTTGTACACACATGGACTACACACCCACACATACACATAAACACATGAGAGAGGGAGAGAGGAGCATTGATACACACATATACACACACACTAGGGATATGAACAAATATTTTGTATGCTAGCTAGCAATTAATTTTAGGATAATATTCAGAAAATAGAAGAAATACTGAAGACAGTAAGATTTCTAAGTAAAGATGTGTGCTATCAAGCATGACAGCATAAGTTGATTCCCAGGGCCCACATGGTGGACGGAGATATTAATTACTTCATGTGAGCTGCACCTATGTGCCCTAACTTGAGTACAGCAACACACATCCAAACAAGTTCTTATGCATCCCCCCACACACACTGAATTAATGAAATATAATAAGATGCTTTTAAGTGATATTTACCTGCAAGAATACATCATTTAACTTAAATAGTATTATTATTATTATTATTATTATTATTATTATTATTATTATTATTAAATAATGGAAGTTAGGATTTATTGTATTGTCAATTGTAAATTAAATTTATATAAGAATATGTCCTTGTATATTATCAAGGAAACAAAACGTAAGTATATTTATTATAAAGAAATTGACTAAATATAATGTAAATACTTGGCATCTGGAAAACATTGATTTGACCCAATTGCAAGTAAAAGTACTTTTGTGTATTAATTTACAAAAGGGAGTAAATTTAAATTTAAAATTATAGAGATGAGGAAAGTTAAGTTCTAAACTATCTAAACTATCTCCACAGTAAATTCACCATATAAAATGAGACTGTAAATATATATTTAGGAACAACACACATATGAAGAAAAGAGCTGAGATTTTAATAAAGGACAAAAACTGAACAAAGTAAAATGAGCTTCACGTCAGATGATGCAATATTCCTAAATATGACATGAAGATAATTAAAGAGTAAAAACAGACCTCAGGTAACAGTGAGCTTACCACAGCCAGTTCATTAGACAGGTGCAGAGCTTCCCACCGCCTTCCTTAAACAAGTCTTTGAAACATTCGATTTCTGCAATGGAATTTCCTATAGAATTCCCAACTCACATGCTCTTTCTTTTCATGTACCTAAACACTGGCTTCACTGTGGAATCAGTATGGTAGGCTGAATGAAACTGTAAAAAGCACCAGCTGGCTGCATTCAAAATGGCACTTTTCCAGGTCTCAAATGTCTTATTTATGTACAGTGGAATTCTGCCAGCTGTTTAATATTGAAGGCTAATAAATGTAATTGACATTACCACATAAGCACAACTCACAAATATCAGAAAATGCATTGTGAAGCCTGATTTATTCTCATTTCTCATAATTGAATTTATGACAGTGAAAAATGGTTTAAGCAGTTTTGTCTTTGAAATAAAAATAACTTTTTAAAGAAAGAAATGTAAACTAAGTTGTAGGTGAGTTGTAGGTTTGCCATTTTGTCTGCATTTTATTAAATGCAATAGTAGATATGGAAGGTAACTGTTGCACCCTATGCAGAAGAATAGAGGCATTTAGTGAGGGACGGGGTAATGGTAGTAGACCCTTGAAAAGGTCATAATCTTGTATCAGATAAGTTTACTTATCTTCTAGAAATGGGGCAAGAATTTACCTAGACTTACGAGAAAAGTAATCTCTAATCTCTTGTTTACTGAACTCGACACAGTGATGCAATACTGTGATCTATGTTTTCATTTTTAAATAAAAACTGTGGACATGCACTACTTATTACTGAATGAAAAAAAAAGGAAGATGGGGGAGGAAAGAAAGAGAACAGAAAAGGGAAGAAAGAAAAATATGAATTGTTAAAATACTCAATGCTTTAGTAATAAGCAAAATGACTCCTTTTTATGAGATAATGGACATTTATAGACTGACACTCTTCTAAATCAGGCTTTATTTTATCCTTGGAAATTATTATGTTTCTGGATTTAATCACATAAAAATACTAAAACATCACTTGTGTAAGTATTAATGTAGAAACCAAAAATGTTCTGGTAGTAGGCATGAATAAAGGGGAGGGTGTTTTGAAGTTGTGAGACACGTGTGGAAATAAAAATGATGGGCAAAACTCATTCTTCAATTTCTGTATCCTCCATCCCTAAAGGATCAATGGTACACTGTGGAAGGGATGACAGTGTCATTAATTTTTACGTAGTTCTTTTAGTCATTAAATCTAAAAGTATTTGAAGCATTTTATGATTCTATTTTCACTGGAAAGGTTATAACTCTTGCAAAGTTCCCTATAATTATATTATTAATGATTTCAAAATCTTGTATTAGGTGGGCACAACTTTTGCAAGTTTGTTTTATTTTGACCCAGAGCTGGCCTCAAACTCATATAGCTGAGGAAGACTTTGAACTATTGACTCCCTGCCTCCATCTTCTAGTTCATCACCCAACAGGCTCAACTTGAAGTGGTTTCCAATCACACTTTTGTTTTAAGTATACAGTTATGTGGTGTTCTATGAATACATGAGTAAAGAAGGTATAAAACATATCAAAGGAACAATCTAGAAGTAAGGGGGAAAACACAGAAAAATTAGCTTTGCTATTTCAGACTTAGAGAAACCAATAACATCTTTCAGTCTATGCATGTCCATCTGTCTCTTGGGAATAGACAAAGGTTCAAGAGTGCTTAGGTGAGCTGGTAATACCTGGGTAATGGTTAAGATCTTGGCATATCTGTATCTCTACATCAAGACCTTTTACTTAGACCTCCATCCTTCTGCCCAAATTCAAATCATTTCACTAAAACACACTCACCATCAATAGATACAGAGAAAAGTCATAAAACTATTGCTTCTTAAAGCTTTCATTTCATTTTGCTCCAGCATTCACTTAGGCTACTGGGAATTCTGGCATGAAAACATTTGTATTGCATGGGTACAGTATCTTAAACTGATTTCTTTAAAGAGCATTTTAGCATGTGTTTATATTTTGGATTATACCACTGAAAAACACAAGGGTTTGCTTGTTCCTGGATTGTTTATTTTAAAAGCCGTCCATTGACTGCTGCTTTGCAATCTCTGCTTGTGATTATTGAAAATAGAATCATTTATGGCATATCTAAACTAAATTCAAAACAACCGGGGTGTAATTAGATTAATGCCAATGTAAACTACCAACTCCATGAATGGAGGTCTTTTAAGCACAAACACAATGCAGTGGTTTTGATGCCAAGAAATCTCTGTGGCCTGGAACTTCCTATACTATGCCATAGCTTACAGAGGCCTCAAGTTTAATGAAGTAACTCAAACAAATCAACCAGGCACTCACCTACTTCTCCAAATGTGATCTCATGTTCCCTTCACTAGTACAAGGGAAAACATTATTTTTCCATAGGGAAATGTTTTGTTGTTGTTGTTTTTAGTTTCTAGCACATTCTAACTTGAGCACGGGTGACTATTACCTTTTAGCAGAGATGTCAACTACCTGGTCTTTGAAATATTTGAAATATGCCAATATATCCAATATTAAATAATACAGGGAATCAAATGCATATTTTGGTAGAAAGATGTAACCTTTAAGAATGACAAGAAAAGTGCACTTTGAAAATTTTATTCCCATAGGATTTGCAGTTGCTCAATTAAATTTTAATGATTCTATTGACCCTGGAAATATAATAGAAAAGTATTATGTGTTAGGTTTGTGTAAACTCTAGAGTTTTGCAAAGATACACTGAAAAAAGACTAAATCACTTTCATGCTGCTACTTCTCAGTCATTAAATATAAATTCAAGATTTAGTTCATAAACTATAGAGAAAATATTTCTTTGTAAAAAAATGACTACATTAATCAAAAAGTCCTGATATTTACACCTATTTTGGTTTTTTTGTTTGTTTGTTTTTGTTTTTTGTTTTTTGTTTTTTGTTTTTTTTAACAAAACAGTTGGAATTGGGGAAAATTAGATTACCTGGCCAAAGTCTAAGTATGTGTGCATCCCCATTCCTCCCTCCCTCCCTCCCTCCCTCTATCTCTCTCTCTCCTGTG
Source organism: Phyllotis vaccarum (assembly GCA_033318265.1). Taxonomy (NCBI): domain Eukaryota; kingdom Metazoa; phylum Chordata; class Mammalia; order Rodentia; family Cricetidae; genus Phyllotis; species Phyllotis vaccarum. The sequence goes on along the minus strand of JARWLC010000019.1, from coordinate 33,011,357 downwards.
TGTGTGTGTGTGTGTGTGTGTGTGTGTGTGTGTGTGTGTGTGCGCGTGCATATGTCTTTCTGTGTGTGTGTGGAAAGTTCTTTGAGAACTTTAGGCAGCAGTTGACTAAAGACCTAAAAGACAAGTGATGGATCTATATAAAACTGAAAATATTGATGTCTTCGCATGCAGTCTAGAACATTCCCTCATCAGTTAATAGTAATAGTCTTTGGTAAAGAAACATAATAAGGAGAAATATAAAGTTCAAGATGAGAAATGACTAAACCTTTCAGACTCTACCCAAAGCATGATTCAGAAATGTTTAAAAAGGGATCAAGACATTTCTGGGATTCAGTAGCTTTTGGGAAGGTGGAACATATTAGAAATTAAATTGACTTTTATGTAATTTAAATTTTGTGTTTTGACTCAATTTTGTGTCATATGTATCAGAAACAAAAGGCACATATTTAATAATTAAATTTATCAATATATACATACTAATAAATTGAGAATTAAAATTAATTACTTTAACTATCAGGGTCTGTCATTACAAAAATTGAGGATGTTTTTAAACTACATTGGGATTTTGACTTTAAGAACCTGTAAATTTAAATTACATTTGAAATAACTTTGCCCTTCAGGACCCAAAATGTATGATATTCTAACAAGGTTCCAGTTCTTTTTTTGAGAAACCCAATAAAAATAAAGCCTAATACTCATAGGAAATTATAATTTATCTAAAACATAAAAGATGCTGTTTATCCTGTAAAGCAATAACATACGACTTTTCACATTTCAAGGGAATGTTTTTATTTTTTCAAAGATTCCCTTTAATAAGGAGAATGTTCAAAATCTTAACCCTCTGTAATTTTTAGCCTTAGATGCATTAATTTGAGTTCATTCTATCTCAACTTTGATACACATATATTCCTTCTCCAGACAGAACACAAGGATCATACATTCATACAGTTCACATATGGATTTAAAGCTAAGGGAAAAACTGCTTTTCTTAAGCTATACATTCTGTGTTCAAATGCTGTATATGTTTAAATTCTTTTTAATTCAAGAGGCTTTTTTTTCCTTGTGATGACATAACATAAACTAGATCTCTTTAAATATACTCACTAAAAATAAGTAGATCTTTATGTGGAATGTTCAGAATCAATGAAATACCTCTTTAAACTGAAAATTCGCTATACCCAACATCACAGGATTTCTTGGGTTTTCTTTCAGAAATGACAGTTGCACACTTTAAGCTGCAGTGACCTGGCCATTCTACATAGCAAAGAGCCACATTTTCTCTACCACACAGCACGCTCCACAGGCATTTGGACATTCCTGGACTGATCATTCACAGATGTCAAGAAGATCTATATTAAAAAGTCCAGGATAGAGGTATGTTTGGGACAGAAAAAAAATCACCACTGAGTATGGCATATTCTGGAAAAGAAATAAAGAATGGTGTGAGATCTGTATTTGTTGTTCAGTACAAGAAAGGAACTCAATTAAAAACAATGGAAGAGAAAAGACAGGAAAAGGAGGAGGACATGAAAAACATATGATAAGACGACTGGTAAATACGAGCAAGACCTCAGTATCACATTGCAACAGAAAGCCATGGACTTGATGACACATATCTGTGCAGGTTAAAGGACCCACCACCGCTTAAACAGTCTGCACTCAGGATGTTACTAACATTCTCAACATTTCTTAGGCAATATTCTTCAATTTTAGCAAACAATAGCAATTGGAAGAATTGAAAACCACTTCTACATTTTTTTTTTTTTTTTTTTTTTTTTGTTTACCACCAGGCCTCATAGGTTCTCAGATATGCTGCCTGTCATACATGGTTCTCTGCTTAGAAGTGGAATTTCCACAGAAATATCTGCTTCAAAGGGTGTGACTTTGCTCAATATTTTCTACTTACCATTTTAAAATTTCTGAATTTAAGAAGGTAATTTTCATTTTACCTGTGTCCCAGTCCAACACTGTACAGCTGATGGGGAAAGTAGTGTGGAAAGACTCAGTCATTGTTATTGATTATGTTACTAAGACCTGAGAAACACACGGATCTTAACTATCAAAACACTACTTCATTTATGCTGACTTTCATTTATTTACTGAGTTAATATGGCTTTGTAATTTTCTGTAGTGACAATTGATTGCATATAAAATACAGAAACTTGAATGCATTTTCTCTCAAATATTTTAATTCAGTATTCAAAGTGTGTTTTATTATATAACTTCTTGGTCTACATTTGTTGCAAATATTCAACCAGATGTCAAAACCAAGCATTCTTTTTCATTTGTTGAAACTCTTCTACAATTTTGAGGAAAACACAGATATCAAATAATTACTTACACGTTTCTGAAATCTTAAGAAAAAAATGGATTAGGAATTTGTTTAAATAATAGCAAGGGGTCATTATAAATCTGCAACACGTATATAGCTCGTGTACAATATGTATAAATAGTTATATTTACATAAAAGTTGATATTCAAGATAATTCAAAAGATTGTAATTACTATATGTTAAGGAGGACAGAACATGTTCTTTTTAAGTCCTTTAATAATAAAGTTTTAACATCTAAGTCAAAAGTCTGTGGCAATAATTTCTTTTAGTTTGTTTTTCTCAATTCTCTGGAAATTATTTTAACTATAATCTCAGTATAATATAATCTAACATATTTTTATACCAAATAATTGATGAAGTTATTTCCATATATGCTTCAGTTACAATCTTTTATTTTATGAATTTAAAAGAGTCCATTTTCCCTTGATGGAAAAAATGACAGAGGAAAATAAATGACAAAACTGGAGTTGAGGAATCTTGGAAACTGTTCAACTGTTTTATCAGCTGCACCACAAGGCAAGCGAAGCTTCACCTTGCTTGGCCCTAAAGTACAACAAAATTTCAGCCTTCAAACTGCATTGTAAATATATTAAAAAGTAGTGCAAGGTTTAATATGCTGATTACTGTAAAATAAGCTTCAAGTCAAAACAACACTTGACCCAAAGCATCACTGTGGCTTTCCAACCAATGCCTCCATCACATGCCAGTCAGCAAAAGTGCATACCATAAATCTAAGACTGTGGTCTCATCTTTCCTTTGCTTGGGAGTATTTAGATTGTGTACACAGACTTGAAAATCAAGGAATAGTGACTTTGCCTCTGTTTATAGTATAGTAAGAACTGGGTACAATAAAAATTTACCTATGACTTATTGTGTGTGTGTGTGTGTGTGTGTGTGTGTCTGTGTGTGCATATATATATATATATATATATATATATATATATACATATACATATATATATCAGTTTGGGAATTATAAAAAATAAAACAAAGTTTAAACATTTCTACACTCAAGTCAGGTATATATAAAATTGTTTATATACATAGATACTGCAATGTAAATTCTTTCGTAAACAATGTTTTTAGACAATAATTATTGATCTAATAAGTCTTTATATATTTTAATAAAGGAATGATTGTTTCATGTTCTTGGAAAATAAGGAGACATTTTGTAAATACCCCTGAGCACAGAGCACATTATTTTACTGTAACATATATTCCTGGGTAACCTGAATTAATTAATAGGAACATATAAATCACTTGAACTATATTTTCAAATGCATAACCAGACATTAAAATTACTTAGCTTATAAATCTCAGGATATTAAAATGTGTTCTCACTGATTTCATCTTATAACAAACTCAAAAATCAAAAACAACTACACAAATAAGAGAGGTTTGCAACAAGCTACAGAACTAAACATGAATTAAACCCTGCCAGAACACCCAGCTACAAGTGTGTGCTTGAGTTGGTCTCACACATTTGTGACTCTGATGTAACAGAAACAACTATAAAGAGAAATGAGCAAAAATTTCATTGTCTGCATTTGTTCCATAACTTTTAATTTCCTATTGGCAGAGATTAAAAACATCAGCACCATCTGAGCCTGACATTTAGCATGTGTTCAAAGCTGGCTTCCTGGAAGTCATCCATGTAGCTCCCTACTCTGCCCTACCTTTCACCTCAGTCCAAGTCAAACATAAGAAGTTTCAAGTTTTATCCTGAACTAGTCTGGTCCTACAATCACAGAGAACCTCACTACCGGTCATGTGACTTATTTTAGGTTATTTAATAGAAAATGTTGAGGGTGTGTTCTCAGATGTAAAAATAAAGTCATATTATAGTACTTTGTTCCTAAAGTTCGAGTGTGTGTGCGTATACACACGTGTGTGTATGTATATGTGTGTGTATGTGTGTGTGCTAGTTATATTTATTTAAAGTTCTTTTTCTTATAGTCTCTCAACACTCCATTCCAAGTATGATAATTGAGACAGACCAAAAGACATAAGGTCAGTGTTACAGTAAAAAGAACTTAGAAGTAATGTGATAATTAATCTTCCAAGTCAATTCCATTTCCAATATTATTTCAGTGTTGGGGACTTATTAAAATATAAAATGCACCTGGAATTATCCATCACTCAAAGAAATTATAAGTAACATTTCTAAAATGTTTAGTGAATGAAAAGCAATCATTTCATTTAAGTTGTAAATAGAAAAATAATGTAATGTTTGTAAGAAAAAGGTATATTGTTCTTTACTTTTAGAAAAATCTTACATTTAGTGAGATATTTACATTTAGTAAGATTTGTACTATAAATATTTTCAGAATTTGATCCTCTTGTTGGATATATCATGACTTAACATAAAATATCATGACCTTAACCAAACTGAGAAGTGTTGATATGCTATTGAAAGGCAGCTATCAATATTATATGTTCATTTTTTTAACTTCTAAAAATATAATACAAATTTTTATTTGTATGAGCACATTCAATAAAGGTTATTGGAATGCTATAGAAATAGATAACTTTAAAAGCAAAAAATAGGAAATATTAATATGTTAATGTTTATATTTTATTACTAGCATTAATAACATCAAAAATGTTTTTATATTTTGTCAATGAACCACAAGAAAACTCTGTCCTCACAAAATAATGTTCCAAACCTGATGCCTCCAAGATCATGTTACATCTCTACTAATAAATAATAGCTCAGAAGAGCCACTATTTCCCAGGGTTAAAGTTTAGAACAAGAATTTCTTTTAAAAAAAAGTCGATACCTCTTTACAATGACATATGACTCCATGGACAAGACCTTTATTGTGAATTCCTTCCTTTCTATTGTGTATGTGCCATCATATGCATTCTGATGCAATTTATTTACCTCAATCAAAATATTTATTAAACATATTTAGAAGCATAGATAATATGAAATTTAATGTAGCCTAACATGAACATATCTGTATATATACAAAAACTGTGTGTATGCACTAAATAAATATAAACCTTCAAAACCTTCAAAATATAGTTTATTAATTAAAATAAGCTTGTGAATCATAGTACTAAGTGGATTGCACCCTCGGTGATTTAGGATGAAAACTGTACTCAGTATTTTAATAGAATGTACAACAGAGACATGATATATCAATGAAATGATGAAAATAAACTGCAAAAATTAACTCCAACCTGGGTCTTTAATTTTGGTTCCTTAGAAAGATTCTTTTCACTATCCTCAGGCTTACATTTTCATTTTGTGTAAAATTGTGGATGTGGTAAAATGAATTCATCAGCCAACAACCATTTAAATTGAATGCAGTCTGAATAAAAGGTGTTTTTAAGAGAGCAAGAACCAACATGTAGGGATGTAAAATGCATGCAGTGGTGCCAGGACCACAGTTGGAATCTCCCTCAGGAAGAATACAGGATGCTGTGATGAAACAGTACATTTAATTAGCATCACTAAGCAGTACTAACAGCTAGAAGATTTGCTGTTTTATACTTGTATTGACAACTCACATGACTTCTCGAAGTTCATTTACAACCAACTTAATCTTAAGCATAACTGATCATTTTAATCAGAATTTCTGATAAAAGTTAAAAAAAAATCGAAAGAAGAAGAGAAATCCAACTCTTCCCATCTCAGTTTGCTGTCAGCTTATGTGAGTCTTTGAAGTTGTTTACTGCAGTCTTACCAAGGTGGGGGAGTATCAAATCAGAAGGGAGAAGCAGATTCAGGAGGGATAAATCTTTTTTTATTGCTAGAGCTCCAACTGTGGACAAGCAAGCCAGGGCACTGGCTTGAGGTTGCTGCTAGGAGCCCCTAGGGATTTCATCACTCAGTTGTCAGTTCACACCAAGGAATGAACAGCACCCAGACAAGATATTTCAGATCTTATATAGAATTGCTGACAGGTAGCTGACCAGAATTATTTTGCACATGCTTGAAGATAAGTAGGAATTGGAAGTATTTAGAAAAAAAAATTGAATGGTTTGAGAAGTCACACACACACACACACATTTAGTCTATGGCATTTATCATCAAGTATTTTAATTTTCAAATTAGCCATTCTCCTATATGAAGAAAAACAATATGGATACATATGTGATGTGTGAGTCGTACATGTTGGTTTAAATATTTATCACTGCATAATTTTCTAAACATAAAGGAAATTATCAGAATATACTTAATTATGTAGTAGTCATTTTGAAATTTATATTCATCCTCTGGACTCATTTTCCTATGGTATGTACCACATGCACCTTAAGTAATTTACACAATGCATGCTGATAATGACAAGTATTTTAATAGATATTTAATTACATATGTACAGTGGATACACTAGATTTAAGACAGCTAATGTTTATAGAATACTTTAAAATGTAGTTGTAAACAATTCTGTGAGACTCATATTATTGCCCTCAATCTGCAGATGGGCTTACAGAGACTTAGAAGGGATATGTTAAAGACACAAAAATAAAGGTAAATAGACAATATTCTCAAATCAAGGACTATGCTTAAATATTCATCAACTCTGTTCTGCTAGATTGATGTAGCTAACACAGAATGAATTGAGAGTTTGCACCATTAAAACAACTGACAATTAAACTGAATCAATGTAATCAGAAGTAGAAATAAATAAAAGAGAGAAAAGAACATTTTGCCCCTATTTGCTTTCTTTCATCTACTCCATCTCTCTCTCTCTGTCTCTCTCTCTCTCTCCCTGCCCCCCATTCTCTGTGTGTATATGTGTGTGTTAGAATATGAAAACTAGAAATAATTCAGAAACTAACAGAAATGTTAGATGATAGGTTCTCCTTTAGGAAAATATTTTTAGTTATTTATATAAATTGAATATTGAAAGTGGAAGTGTGCTGTCTAGTATCAAGAGTACTTGTTTAAAAAATCTACACAATGAAATAAGTATTTCATTAGTATCAAAAATCGAAATAAGCAAATGTATCCACAAAGTTCGATGTGCTGCAGTAAATGGCAAACATATTATATCACACACACATACTACTACTTCACTTTAAAAACAAAGCTGACTACTGCTTAGAGGTTCTTGAAACCTAGACACAAGCTGGTATAAAAAGCGCCCTAAAACACTGATGTTTTTCCAACTTAAAGTGTTTCCAAATTTTCCTGGAGCAAATTGTAAACACCAATTATTTTACAACACTTCATACTATGTAGCCTTGGCACTTGTAACCTAATTTGTTCAGGTATTATTTTAGATTTCATCAAAAAGGGAGTGTATTTTCAAAGACAACAAACTACTGCCAAATATAACCAACACATGTTTATTTCCTCAGGTGAAAGGTTCAGGGCCAAAGTGAAAAAAATATCCACTATTTCTCCTTTATAAAACCTTATGTCATCAAATTTTTGGAGCTTTACTTAATTTGAAAATATTTGAGGGGTGTGGAGAAATGTTTTCGTAAGCGAAAGCACCTGTGGAACAAGAAAGAATAGGGTCTGGAATTCTTAATCCCCGGTACTGTACCTGCGCTCGTCCAGTAAGGTTATCTTTAACAGCAGGCTTCAGGCTCCTGGCTCAGGGACCCAGGCGCAGAGGGACAGAAGGTACTTGATGTCTTCCTTTGTTCTTTACACACCACACACAAAACAAACATAAAACATTCCACAAACACAGGAGCAGGTAACGGTATTTTTATAGACCTTTAATCAAACTGATAAATATTACCAGTCTGAACATCAAATTAGAATCCCCTGAATAAGGAGCACCTCCTACACAATTACCCCGCACTTGCTGGCAACACATTATGGTCTGTGCCCAATTAAAGGGGATTTCAGAGAGAGGTTTATTCTTGCCTTTTGCTACACTAGCTTTTTTACCTTCCCTCTTGTAGAGCAGAGCTGATCTACTATACTCTCACTGATATTGATTCCTTCTCTATCAGTACAACCAGCATTTCAGCTTCAAAGCTTTCATCATGGAGAAGGGACCAGCAGTTCTCCATGAACTTCCCGAGCTCCTACCCCAGACAGGGACTACTGTGACCATGTTGTCTGGTTTCTCTGTCTGCCAGCTCTTGCTTTGTAGTGAGAGACAGGTATGCTGTTATACTCTGGTTGTTGAAACACTCAGCCTCAAATGCTGTGTACTAATTTCTCAGCATCTCAGAGGTCATTGGTCATTGGGAAGCATTTAGTAGACTTTAATAGCCAAAATCTAACAACAGACAGCAAGCTCCCTTCATAGAGCTGTGGATACTATTTTTCTGCTAAATATAGTAATGTAATACTCATATTAAGCTTGACCACATATTTTCCTTGATCACCACTACTCAGACTGCCTATTAATCAGGAAGACTCAGATGCCTCTGGACAAATGTTGCTACCTGTATTTAAATGTTTGTACCTTTCTAAAACCTCTTTGTGTGCAAACATCTTTTACCAGAACCTAAGACCTACTGATATTTAATGGATAATTTTCCTTATTAGAATATGTGTATAATCCTTGAATACTTAATCACATAAAACAAACTGCAATCAAAATGATTCCAGTGCCAACAGTACCCAGTCCAGTGAGTAAGCAAGGGTATTGGAGAGTCTACTAAAACACATTATGTCCAAAACTGACATAATGCTAACGACTGCCTTGGATGCTAACTGAAGACAATAAAGAGGAACAAAAGAAAAGTTTAGTATCAAGATATTCAAAGAGATTTTTCATAAAATTTTAAAATTCATTGAATTTTAAAAGTGAAAAACTTATTTTTAGAGTTATTCAGTTTAAAGTTAGTACATTTCAAATATCTACCAACCGCACAATGAAGATGCTGTTTTGTTCTTTCAACATTGAGCCAAATACCACTGCATGATGATATTATCTCTGTAGAAAACAGCACTACCAATAAGATGATAATCCAGGACTGAATCTGCTCTCATAATGGACTTGACATCTGACTAGTCTAGAAAGACTGAACGTATTGTCACTGAAACGAATTGCTTAGGGGCAATAGATAGATATAGTATATTGTTTTTGTCCATTAGGTTTCTAACCTTTTCTCTCTGGACAACCTCTGTTAAGAAGCATTTCTTAAGCAAAAGAAACATAAGATGCAAACTAGGTTTATCACCATTAAATTCAGTAGTGGCTGTTTCAGTAGCCATAGTTTATATGATACAACTCTTGATTATAAATATGAAATTAAAAGATATTTTAAAATTTCATCACTTTATTCAGTGGACATTTTAAGTGTAAATCTATAGTTTGTGTACTTATGAAACATACATTCTGAATATTTTGCACAAAATTTTACTTTTTAAAAAAGTATTTATAAGATTCCATTTTGAATTTGTAAAATTTACTTGAAATGTTAAATCAATTTCTAATGTGAAGGTCAGTTACTCTGGTCCCCTGGAGAGAATCTAAAAAGTTTAAAATTATTCTCTGACAGTATTTTGTTGTATGCTGTCGTGACCTAAGAGAAATGGAACGTTCCTCCTTCATCATCCATTTGCCATGGCCTATTTTTATTAGCAATATAGAAGTGATAACCATGTGTCAGGAAGCGAGCGGCCACGCACTTTCTTTTTATCATTACAGCTTTTCATATATGCAATAATATCAGTGAGGGAATTTTTTACCTCTTTCAACCATATTTTTCCAGCAATTTCACATACATATTATTCTAATAGTTCTCAATGGATCCATTTGAATTGACTGACCAATGGAAAGGTTAAGTTGGAGCAAGAGAAAGCATTGCAACTAATTAATATGTCAGAGGAGTACAGCCCCAGCCAAAGGAGTTAATGAAGCTTGCTAAGGACACATGTGGGTCTTTTGTAATGTAGGCCTGACTGTACAGGCTAGTTAGGTTAAATTGTCTGTCAGTTACTGGCCAGTTGGCTACCACCTGGCTGCCTAGTCCAGTCTCTCCCTCATCCCAACAGCCCTCTTCCCAGCCCTCAATGGCAAGCTGCTACCATTAAACAGCTCTCAGCCTCTGACAAGGTTTGTGCACACAATGGGCTTCTGACATGTGAATGAAGGGCCAGGGCTGTGTGCTGAATACGGAAGATTTTCCCCATTTAAACTCATAATGTTCACAACACCACCCATAAAAGAAAAGGGCCATCCTTGGTGTCAGGCCATTAACATTTATAACAATATGCTAATAACCTTCTAGATTACTTTCAGTTTCCAAGGACATTTAAATACGTGAATTGATGTCTTCAGACTTAAAGGGGGTGGGGAAGGAACAGAAAGGGGTATGGGGTTAGAAGAAGTAAGAGACCAAAGACAAATAAAAGAAACTGCCCTTTATCTAAGAGAAAACTACTTTTCAAACATTCCAAAGAAGCAAGATCATATAGTCAGACTTACATGATACTCAAAAAAAGTGTTATCAGAAGTAGTCGCTTCCTTAAGAGGTGTGAATGTAAACTTGACTGCTACCATCCTATTGTGGACTGCAGTCAGATAAAGCTTTGTTTGTGTGTTTATATGGAAATTTTCATTCATTCATTCATCTCCTACAAGAGGATTTCCATTGAAGCTCAGACAGACCCCAGAAGCATAGCCCTAAGAACACTTTCTAAATAATAGTGTAGTGAGGGAAAAACTGCACTGTAAGAAAAAACAAGACATTTGAAAGACACTATCCAGTGGTACATCCTAAAGTAATTTAGAAAGGAATAAACAAGCTTCTCTGCACTGTAGAATCTACCTTCCTCATTCATATCTCATTCATCATTTCCTTAAAAATTAAGTGATTAAAAATCAGAGTATGCCATATTATCTCCCACCATATTCATTCAGCAGGAGCATCAAAATTAAGCACTAATGTGTGTCATTGTCACACATTGCCTGTCACATTGTTCATCAGAACTCATTGCCTCTGACAGCAGCTCAGGCTTCAGCATTCACAAGTGATGCTTGGTTCATTTAAGAACTAATTTGTACCTTGGATTTCAGTATTGGATTCTTGCTACAAAACTGTGAATGTTGGCTTCCAATGAAAAAGAATGATGTGCAAATTTTAGATTTTATCAAAAAGAACAGAAGCCTCACCGCAGAATTAGATAAATTTTTGAGAATTCAGTTTGCTTCACTTTAGTAAGCATTAGGCTTCCAGCTGTATGAAATTTTAAACAATTTTTGTAACATTATAGCATCAAAGTCTTTAAGAATTATCAAGACTAATTTGTAGTAACATGTATATACATAGCCTTGATATTACATAGAGTTCTCTTCCTATTTCATGTTAAATCTCTTCAAAATATAATTCCTCTATCCAGCTAAGCAAAAGTGTTGGAGTAAACTTGTTTGAAAAAAATAGTTATGAAGAATAAATATTTGCTTTTCTAAGTAATTATCATAAATCTTCAGAAATGTGCTGAAATTTAAAATCCTATAGACAATAAGCCATATAACTTCACCCTAGGCAATAATTAATAAACATAATGTTCTTTGTAAGTGCTTTTATAATTTATAAACTACTTTCAGACAGATTATTCCTTTTGATTTCTCTTGCTAAATTTCTCAAAATTCTCAAGTGTCTTTTTACTCATGACATTATATAAGAAATTATCTATTATAATTCTTATTTAGAATTCAGTATTACTTATTTGGGGGTTAGTATGTCACTGTACATTTTCTTGTTCTGCCTTCAATAGGAAAGGCCACAGAGGACATTTGCCATAGAAGAGAACTGTAGAGAAGATCAGTTCATATGTCAACTCTTTGACTACATTATACACCAAAGTTCTCTTCATGCCAAAGACCAGTAAAATCTCCACAGGTTTTATACCATTGGGACAGAGGATTGGCAGAGGTACTCCTGATTGGCTGAGTGTAATGTAATCTGAAGTGACAATTGCTGTATGGAAGAGAAACTAAGAAGCTACTTCAGGCATAGCCAAAGATCTCTAAGTTTAAACATTAGTAATGTTACATCTCTAAAGACAATAAAAATTATGTTTGCCTATGAATGATAATCAAACAGCACTTAAATAACTGCTATTGTTAAGATTAATGAAGAAGGCTATATGAAATTAAATTGTGTACAGTATTTAAAAAACAAAACTAAACCCAATAACTATACACCTGTAAAATAATTATACAAAGTATAAAATATATTTTATGATGTAAAGTATAAAATATATTTTATGATGTATATTATAAAATATGCATAATATTTATGTGCTATATAATTTAATATAGCTGAGGGCACACACACAATAAGCACACACAATTTTAGAGAATGTATACTCTTTCCTGTGTAAATCTGGATGCCTTAATTATTAAAAACAGTCAAAATAATATAACAAAATTTGCCTAGTGCACATTTCAAAGGTTCTCTGAAAAGTCCATACTTATATATCTAGATTAGCTTTCAGTTTTAGAAAAGGGAAGTTTAATTTCATAGTCAGGTGACCTAATAAGAGTATTGAAATTCACAAAACAAAGATTAGTTGTCTCAAACTCCAGCCAAGACAGAACTAAACATGGTCAGAAACTATTGTTGGTGTTTATTCAGCTGAAAAATGAGACTATATTATGTCTTTGCAGACTTATTTAATTAAGAAATGAGCTTCATAAAATTTGTTGAGAATAAATTGTAAAGACATCCCTAAGAAAATTTCATAAGTTTTATTTCTTTTAGTCTTATCATTGATGGTGTATTAGAATTATAGCACTACTGTTTCTGATTCTTCGTAAATTAGTGTTTGAAGATTATTTCATAAAGTAACAGATCTAAGTGTAAGATGTGAACAATAAGAATTCAACATATAGCAAGATATCTGGCATATTATCTCTTCATAAAATAAGAGCACAGAAATAGTGTTCTGACTTATTGTATTATTATATTATTTAGATGTAATTTATAATGCTTATAATTAATTATATTACCTACATTCTTTAAAAAATGAATTTAATTCATTACTATATCTTAAATATATTTGTGAGATGATGGAGTATACAATTAAATGCTTTCTGTGTAACTAAAATACAAAGAGAATTTCTTAAATACTATGAAGTTATATTTGCTGCACCAGAGATCCAACTCAACATTAAATGGGCAAAAATTAAGTGCAAACAAATAAGGAATTTAAACTGTTTGCAGCCCCACCTCCCAAAATGCACTATTTTTGGTTCTTTAAAATTATACTATCTTTTAGAGAATGATTTATGAAACAACCTTTGGAGGAAAATAAGAGAAACAAAACAAAACAAAAAACTCTTTACACTTCTAGAGATCCAATCGCAAAATACCACTACAGCCAATGTTATCTGCTTCCCATCAGGTCCTGTGTTTGGCACAAGAAGCATTCAATTCATTCATCATTGTCAATGCACTCAAACACTAATTATTTCAAATTGTTTCCTCAGCCAGAGGTCTAGGACAAATCAGGCAAGCCAAAAATAGCAGTTATGAATAATTATGCATAATTTAGCTCAAGGCCCAGGCCAGTCTATCATTAAAACTTTTACTTGCCACTCTGTGATCTGTGCTAATTGCAAACTTTAAAATTAGTTCAAGGCTGTCTTTCTAGCCAATGCCAAACTCAGAACATTTTTAAGTGACTTTCAGCTAGTATGAACCTTTAAAATAGTATTCCAGTTGAATTTTTGGTAAATATATAATATGCAATATATTTATGTATGTATTAAATGAGATGACAATTAGTGGAGGTATTATTAAAACCTTTGTGATTATTAGCAGTGTTTACAAGTGGTGTCCATATGTGATACTAGGCATCAAAATAGAGTGATAATCTACCTAGAAATTATACAATTTTCCAGTTGAAAAACTATGGGCTTAAGCAATCTGCAGATATTTGTATTCCACATGAAATTAGGCCTTATATAGTCCCTACACATTCTAAAGAAAGACTTTCTTTACATTCTGCTATTCATTAGCAAGCTCCAGAATACTCCTTTGGCCTTCGTTTAAGACAAATAGACAACCCTGATGCTAAATCATTTACCACTGATACTAAAATTTCAAATAGATACAAATTTCAAACTATGCAGTAATAATACTCAACCAAAGATGGCACATTTAAATTTTTAGTAATTCTTCAAAATGTTCTTCATTCAAATCTTTAAAGGTTAGCAATGCCTTGCATTATCGCTCATTCCCCATTCATCCCTACTCATGTTACATCTCATTATGTCTCATCTCTTACAAGAAGAAAAGTTATTGAAAGTAATATAAACATATTTTTAATTTGTTTTTTTCCATTCCAGTCTGTTTGTTTTACCTATTTTATTTTGTTATTTAGATGCCTTCTTGTTTTCAAAGGAGACAGATAAACTGTGGTGATTAAAATGGAAGGGTAGGTGGAGGCTAAAAGTATTGGGGGAAGAAAAACCAGAATCTAAATACATTGCATGAAAAAAATCTCTGTAGCATGTTATTTAAAATTATCATATTGCATCTCCAAGTCAATATAAATTTTTACCTTTATTCAGATGCTTGACTTTTAAGTCGTAAGTATATAATAGAAAACTGTCATTCTCTTGAGTTATTTTCTCTGTATGAAACCAAGGATGCCCCATTACACACCAGACACATTTCAAAGAGAAATGGGCCAATGTATAAGGTTGTTTTTCCTGGCTATGACCTGTCAAATAAATGTCTTTACTCCTCCCCCTTTTAATAACACATTATACTTGCCGTGTTTTTATGCTCAAGCTTTTGGCCTGTCTGTAAACTGGTGCTCGTGGAGACTCCTTCACTCAAAATGGCCATGCAGTAATGCCCTGTAAATTCAACTAAAAATTTTGTTCTTTGTTGGTCCACCACCAACATTATCACAAAAAGGTTTTCAAAACTGTGGAATTCCTCATGAAAGGCCACTTTGGAAGCTAGTGAGAGGCAGGGTGTCTGAAGGAAATGTAGTAATGGAGCATAGACAGCAAGGCAACACCTGAAGACAGCGCATGACTGATTTGTCTCTAACATTGCTAAAATAACACTTTGGGGACTGGAAGATAGGTCCTTTGGTAAGGCTTGAGGACCTGAGTTCACCCCCTGGGATCTGGCCATGTTGTTACTTGTGATCCCAACACTGAGGAAACAAAAATGAGAAAGATAACTGAGCTATTAGTGTAGCCTAATTTAGGCAAACAGGAGACAAATCTGGAAGGAAAGGGTCACATATGTGTGGGTCTGAAGAATGGTTTATTACTACCTTAATATTCTTATTTGAAAACAGATCTCTATGAAAGAAATCCTGTCTATATCTCAGTAATCCTCACAATCAGTATGTATTATCACTCATTTATTGGTTTGTAGCTGGCAAGAGATTTCAACAAGTCAAGTGGTCTTTGTCTCACCAATTGTATGGCTTCAGCAGTACTCAGTACCATTTTTAAGACTTCGTCATTCTGCTTTGAATTTCCATTGATGCTAGATGACTTAAGAATTTCTTTAAATCTCTCAGGATGATTTTCCATATGGTAAATCCTCATAGATACAACTCACATATGTACCCATCATTAAAACAATGTGCAAGAACATAACCCTCAAATCAAAATTTTGGAAAACTAAGTGGGAAGAAATTTACTTTTCTCTTTATAACTATTTTAATATAGAAACATCTATTGGTTTTAGATGAGAACTATACTGAAATCTTGTGAGACACTAACAAAAGCAAATCTTTTTAGTGATAGATTTCTCAAACAAAACTAAATAAAACAAGACTGAGGAGAATTTGTGAGAAAGATGAACATAATTTTATTAAGACTAAAGCAAGATTTTTATTCAACATGCATTCATGAAAAGTTTCTCTGTAAAATATGATCTCAACTATGTTAAGATAAACGTAATGAAAGGGGTAAGAATAGAGATCCAGAACTGACATTGTTTTTCCATGACTGGTATAACATAGTCATTATTTATTAATGAACATTTTATAATTATTTATTTATGAACATTGATAATTTTTAAAATCCTTCACTGGCTCCTTCATGCTATTAATGACCTGGGGAGTTATTCCATGATGTAAGTAACAGGTACTAGAGAGACACTTGTATTGTCTTTGCTATTTTTCATATAACTTACCAAACAATAACTTACTACAAAATTTAATCATTTATTGTATCTATATAATATGTTGAAGCTTAAGAAATCGTAGTGGTAAAGGTGAAAAAAAAACTTAAAAGTTAGAATTTCCTTAATTATTGCTCCATAAAATTATCAATTTCTAGCACATTGCCATTACTTGATATAAAGTTGATTGTGAACATTTTTTACTCAAACTTCCGTAGATACAATTCTCAGTTAAGAATGCTTTTAAAATAAGGTCTTCTTTTTTAGCTCAGTGCATAGTGAAATGTTTTGAACTTCGGATCCTTCCATTTTACTTCCTTATTATGGAAATTAGAAACCTGCACCAGCAGACTCATTTCAGATAGTGCCTGGTATTGAACCCAGGCTTCTTGTGTGATAACAAGAACTCTTTCAACTGAAGTATCAGTGTATGTTATAAGTTTTAAATTTTTATAGCTAAGCAATATATGTATGCAGTAAGAGGATAATGGGAATAAAAGGAAGAAGGGTAAAAACATAACAAGTAAGAGGGAGGAAAGGAAGAGATAAAGCAAGGAAGGAAAAGGGAGGGATACAAAAAGCAAGAAGGGAGGAGGAGAAGGAGAGAGAAAAGATGAAGGAGGAGGAAAGGAGGAAGAGTAGAGGGAGGAGGAAGGAAGAGGGAAGGAAGGTATTTCCAAGCCTATATCACGAGGTCTTGCAGTTGTAATCTTCTGAGTACAGGCTCATACATCAGTACTTAACACTGAATCTCAGTCAGTTGTGAATCTCAGTCAGTCGTCATGTGAAGGTGAAATTACAGTTCTCTATGTCTCAATGTAACAATTACAAAGATAAAACACCGAGAGCCACAAGAGTAATATTAGTAGATTTAAGAAGCAACCACTTAGTAATCTGAAGTATGTAATCATCACTTTTCTGTTTTAGACACCCATGCATAAACTGTTCCTCTGCTGGTTTTTATGGTTCCATTAGACATCTAGAGCTACTGCTTGATAAATACTCCTGCCTATGACCTTGTCATGAAAGAAAAATCAGTGGGCGATTTGTTATGTGGGGATAGGCTTCAGCAATGCCACATAGGTTCCACAGCAAGCCAGGCAGTACTGGTAATGAGATCCAGGGGGAAAGGGTGGAGTTAGTCCTGAGTGTTTCACAAGTAGAAATTGAGTAGTTTTATGCTCTGGACCACTCCAACTTTTCTTCTTTCATTTTCCTATAGATTATTTGTGTTCCTTTAGCTAAATTATTCTGATTAAAGCACAAATCAAGAGATTTCTGATATACAAAACTAATTATTCTGATTCTTAAAATGAGGAATTGATTTTGGTGTATAGCTTGATATTATATAAACAAAGCAATAAAAATGAAACTAAAAATTATATCACAATCTCTGGTAAATGTTTGATAAACGTTTTTTATAAGCTCACAAAGCACATTATAAAGATACGAATGTATTCCAACCACAACAATGCATAATGAATTAATATATCAAAAGATAAGTCAATAATGCATGTACTCATGTGGAGATATGAGAAAAATATTTATAATATTGATATTAGAATAAATTATTTATTTTAATAAAAAACATGGTTATTTTTTTCTTCTTTCCATATTACACGCATGAAAATTTCCAAGTTAAAACAAAAGAAAAAATACATTTAGGTTTTCCATTAGCAATTGTCTACTAACTTTTTACTCCTTTAAATATAACTGTTTCAAACAGGGCACTTGTTCTCCGAGTTGTTTGGGATGTTAATGCTTGTGTTGAAAACGAGAAGCAGAGGGTAGGAAATATTTGCTAGAAAGAAGATTGTGTTTATTTTAAGCAAGAGTGCTGAAGACCTATAAAACATTGACATTATTTATTTTGGATGTAGAAGAATTGACATAGTAAGAAGCATATCATGAATTAATTTTGCCTTCTTTAAAAACAATTAACTTTAACAGTTTTTGCAACAGAGGTATCTCTCATGTTGGAGAAGTTGGGAAGTTCTTGACACTTTCAAACTGTAAACAAATACTGTGTTGTTGTTGCTTTTTTTTTAATCCATTTTGGTTTAACAACAAAAAAGAAACACTATCAATGTATAGTTGTAATTTAATTGAGACATGAACAAAGAGTCCACATAACTAACAATTACACACTTATTAAAAATGACCTACTGTAACATGGTACCAAATGTGGTAATGCTCTTTTTTATTTTTATTTTTTGCGAATCAGGTCAAAATGTTTGAGCAGATTTTGGAGTCAAGCTTAATAGTAACTTTTTCTGTCCACAGCAGAGTTGGCTTCTCTTTCAAACCTACTGAAAACTGCAACCTTACCAATCAACTCTCCTCATCATTCTCTTTGGCTTTAAATTTCTTTTCCCTATAACCAATGTCACCATCTAAACATCATATATATTATTCATATTGTTGATTGTCTCATTCAGCAAAAAGGATAACTTGTTCTTTTATTTATTTCCATATCTCCAGAGACATACAAATTCCTGGAATTAGTACCTGCAGGATATTTGTGAAATCAATATAAGTACATTATGAGCCCCAGAGGGTTACATCTCTGTGGCTTGGTTCTTGGCCGTTTTTATTCCCCCAAGATTATCCCTTATGACAATCATCTGTGTGGAACAGCATGCGTATTGAGATAGCTATGGACTTAAGCATGTGTCTCAGAACACAAAGGAAATCAGGAAAACATCCCCAAGAGTGTGACAACCTATGCATCTTGCTCCTCTTCCTTTCTAAACATGTTTAGAGGATCTGCTTTGTGAAAGAATACAAATACATGTGTTGAGGGCAACAGCGAAAGGTGAATATGGCAGCCTGTTAATACAGGTTGAATAGAATTTGTTTTCAATCTGCAGTTTCAGACAATCATTTGAAAACTGCATAGTGAACTATCTGACAATTGCTTTGAAGGTGTCCTTTTAGTCTTAACATTTTTGAACAAAACATCACGTAGAAAAGTTAAGTCTTTAGTCTAAACTATTAGTAGGTTTCCTCCACCTTCATATCCTGCTTTTTTTTTTAATCGTTCACTTCATCATGATTTTACTTTTGTATACCTGCAAAGTAGAGTATCCATGAAAGTTTATTGTCTGCTCAGCTTTGGAATCTATACTTTAAAGGTTAGACACCCTGTGTCTGCCACACCATCCACAACATGTGGGAATTGGTAATGTTTCAGGTGTCCTGCTTTCTGTCCTGAGCCATCTGGCTGCCTTGGTCATAATTTGTGCAGGAAAAGGACTGTGAGGAGACATGAGTCAATATGGGGAGGAAAGGGCAGAAATGCTTGCAAACAGAGAAACGTATGCAGACATATTCAGCATGCTCAGGCTCTGCTGAGCTATGAAAGGAAGATGCTCCTTGCAATACATCAGGATCATCTTATTTTAGATTTACAGACTGTCTTGCTTCAATAATTTGCGATTAATTTACCAATTAGTATCATTTCATTTTACTTTCATAAGAGAAGCAATTGCATTTTTTCCCTCCAAGAAAAAGAAATAGTGCAGACTAGCAATCCATTTCTTGAAGTCTTACCTCAGAGTTGAACAAAACCCAAAAATAACGGATGAGTTTTTCTGCCTGTTTTCCAGATATCTGAGCCTGGCGCTTAGGCTTCATCTTGCCCAAAGCATACCAAATCGCCCTCCACATTACACAATGAGAGAATCAGCATGGTATGCTAAACAAATTGCTTTAAAAATAAACAACTTACTGGAGGCCAGTTACTTGCTCCTCATTTTATAACGTATTTTTACCTTTTCCAATTTCATCTCTCTCTCCCTCCCTCCTTCCCTCCCTCCTTCCCTCCCTCCTTCCCTCCCTCCTTCCCTCCCTCCTTCTCTCTCTCTCTCTCTCTCTCTCTCTCTCTCTCTCTCTCTCTCTCTCTCTCTCTCTCTCTCTCTCTCTCTCTCTCTCTGTCATTTGGCACAAGGAAGTGCTGGATCTCTAACATCCAAATAAACCAGATGTGAGGAACACCCACTTACACAGGAAGTGCTGGCACAGAAACAAACCCACATGAAAGAAATTGTGCTGAGGTTCCTTAGACACAGATTCACTCTCCCCTGGAAAACGTTCTAGCCTCTGGCTTCTTCTTGATAAGGTTCTTGTTGCTTATATTTATGTTTTGCATGTATAAAATGCCCTGTCTTCTTTCCCACAGTTTAAACACCATGTTCTGAAAGGCCAGTTAATCACCTCGCTCTTCAGCCTGTGGACTGTTATTTCTTCACCTTCGGATTCTAACAATCTGTTTCTTGTAACATGGAAACAAGGTTGTTTTGTTGTGAAGGAACTGAAAGCTGTAATAACTTCTACCACCATTGTAGACTTACTTGATTTCCAAAATTCAACACACACTGCAGAATGCATGAATCTGCTCAATGTTCTCCAAGATGAGAAGAGCAATCTCACAAAAAAGAACATGAAAACCATATTTTACTCTCTCTAGGAAATGCAGCACACAAGTATATGAGATGTCTTTAACATCTTAACACTAATGAAATGTGACTGAAAAATAGTTATAAATTTGCTTTGTTATAAATTGGCTTTGTTTTTAAAATTATTGTTATTTGTGAGGTTTTGCAAAACCTGTCTTTTATATTGATTCTTCTGCTTATTTAAAAATTTTATTATTTTTAATTATGTGAACATGCCTGCATGGAGTATGAACATGAGTGCAGGTTCTTATGGAGATCAGCAGAGTTGCGTTTTTGAAAACTAAACTTACAGATGGTTTGAGCCACATAAGTGGGTGTTAAGAGCCAAATCCAGTCCTCTAAAGAGCTGTACATGCTCATAACCTCTTCTTAACTTCTGAGTCAAATTTCCAGCTCCTTCTTTTTCTGTGAACAAAGCCACCCTGAATATCAAAGCAGATTGCAATAATGGTGCAATCTAAGATCTACCTTTAAAGTGTTTTTCCTCTCTAGTTAATGATACAAGCATTACATTTATATTAAATAAAAGATTTAATAATATTAAATATTAAATAAAAGATTTATTTGGGAAGATTAAATAAAAATATATCAGCCAGTATCTGATACACAGTGAACATTCACTAAATCCTAACTAATAAGCATTTGTTATTAGCAAAAAGTATTTTATATGGTTCCAAAAATTTGAACACTCTGCTTTAAATATCAGATTATATTATAGTCTCAATGCATGAAATATTCATAAAACATTAAAGTTGAGAGATGTATGAGAACACAGCCATACCTTGAAACAGTGCACTGGCTACTGTGGACTCTATATTTTAAAACACCTCTAGTCTACTGCTCAAGCCATGCACTAATTTTCCATTATTTAATATACACCTCAGTCAGACAAAGGCATAGTGGGTGATTAATGATTGCCTTTTTAAACAGACAATTATAGTTAATGATTTTTTTGAAAGCACAAAAACTTCCCAACATTTAAACATTATTTAACATAAGTTTTTATAAATTAATATAATTTTTCTATTAGAAAATTCCCTTTTACATACTATATAGATCATAGTACAAACATGAACTAATTAAAATTGTACTTAGCTCTCTGTGTAAGGGGATGATCAGAGCCACACTTGTTTTTGCTTTTTTCTGTTAGTAAAATTGCTTCATTTTTCCAGATGTAATTTTGTCAATTATAATTAAATTTCAAATTGAGAATATCTTAACTGAAATAACACTGTAAAACATGTTATGATAAGAACATTTTAGGAGATCTCTTTTCTTTTTAGCAATAAACAGAACTTGAAAGGGTAATCAAGTATTCTGCAGCTATTGAGGGCGTCAAGCTTACAACAATGATGTGTGGATAAATTAAGCAAATGTTTTCTTCTTTTTTCTTTTTATTATCATTTGTAAATTAAACAAAAAAAGAATTTCGCATAACCCCTACTGCTCCCTCTCCAGTCCCCCTCTTACCCCCTCCCCCTCCAGGTCACTACTCAGGGAAGGCAAGGAATCCTAAGGTGAGTCAATTCGATCTGACATATCCTGTTGATATGTCTGCGTATAATATCCTGCTTGTTCTACCCAAGTATCAAAGCTGAGAAAGGTGTTTTCCTGCTAGACATGGGCTTCAAGGAGCCAGTTCATGGACCCGATAGACTCTGGCCCGATTGCAAGAGGCTCCAGAGCTGCCCCTGCCTTTCTACTGTAATCTACATTAAGGGCATCCAGATCTGTTCTATGAAGGTTTATTAGTTGTCATTTCAGAGTCTGTGAGCTCCCAACAGCACAAGACAGCCTATTCAGTGGGCCTCCCCATCATGATCCTGATCTGTTTGCTCATATAATCTCTCGTCCTTCTCTTCAGCTGGACCAGAGCTCATCCTCGTGTGTAGTTATGGATCTCTCAGCAACCATTTAATAATTGACATTGTTCGAATATCAATCACAATCATCGTATACCTGATACTGGATAATTTGTGTGCTTTAAAGAAGTTGGCTGAGTGTGTGGTTTATATTGTGATGAAGCAGTTGCTAAGCATATCAAATAATGTGCTTCTTTCATCTACAGTTCCAGTGATGAGTTAAGATCTATTTGATTCTGAAAACAACCTTTACCTTGAAAACCTTTACATCATTTACAGAATTGACCTAGGTAAATCAGATAATTTAAAATACTCTTTGCAATATTAAACAAAATACTGCAAAAACCAAGTCCCAGTCAGTGTTTTTAAAATTGATGTTAGAATGTGTTTAACTGTGGTCTATTATCCCATCCTTACAATAAAGATATAGCATTAGACAGTAATTAATAAGTCTCACGTATCCTGAAAAATTAATTATGGGAGGAACTTTTTCTATATGTATTACTTAGTTACTTCATTATTAAATAAATGTCTATTGAGTGCTCACTTTCTTCTGCACTTTGGCATAAGTCAGGACACAAACCAAAAAAGTGGAGAAAGGGATAAATAAATTAACTATACTACAGGGAATATTGGGGATGATGTGTTAATGAGACAATAGCAGTTAGTGATATATGCAGTGCTGGGAGAGAAATGCAGCTTGGATCACAGTGATCAGCACATACTCACTGAAAGCCTGGCATTCAAGAGGAACCAAAATGAAAGATGTAGGGGGAGGGAATCTCATGGCTGCAAGATAGTGGGGGATACATTTGCAGGGATAGGAAAGAATAAGGCTGAAGCTCACACACAAAAGAACTGGCTCCTTCAAGGTCAAGGTGGAGGGTAAATAGCAAGGAACTGTAAGACTGGAGAAAAGACAGTGTCAGAGCAGAGAAGGGCAGACAGGCTGTGTCCAGCTGGTGACTCGATAACTTTGGCAGTTATTAAGAGAGACTGTAAAGATCATTTGAAAATAATTTTTGAAGGGAGTTACTTAAGTTGACATAATTTTTAAAAACATCTATATCCTTTGCATGCTTGTGCATGCCTGTGCATGTATTCTTGTGGGTGAAGAAGTACATATGACAAGGCACAGGTGCAAATGTCAGAGGATATCTCAAAAGCTAAGTCTTGCTATATCCCATTCCACATCATGTTTGTGTGTGTGTGTGTGTGTGTGTGTGTGTGTGTGTGTGTGTGTGCTATGTCTATGCATGTGCATGCATGTGTGTGTGTCTGAGTATTTGTACATGTGTGTGAGCATGTGTGCATGACAGGGCATCTTTACTCCTGACCCCATGAATCTCTGGGTATTCTGTTTTTCTCTCTAACCTTACCATAAGAGAACTGTGTTTATAGATGTGTGTGCCTGCATCCAACCCTGTGTGGATTCTTGGGTCCAGGACTATGTCCTCTCTCCTAAACATCAATCACTCTACTCACTGAACCATAGTGCTCACTCCCTGGCTTAGTATTTTTACCAGGATCAGTTTTTATTGTGTGCAGATTGTTACTATTCTGAGACCAATGCAAAGAGATGAGGCTAGATTCTAAAACTATTCAGCAGTATAAAATAAGATGATGAAAATTATGGATTTTAAAATATATATTTTGAAAATCAAAACAGTAAGATTTTTCTACCACAGGAGTTGAAATGTGAGATTATGGGAAGATTTAAAGTGGGCTTCAGAGATTCTAGCCCAGCCACTTAGATAGAGATGTGGCCACAGACTGAGAGCAGTGAGGCTACAGGAAAAAGATACTTCATGGACAAAGTGGGGAAGGTGAGATATTGGTGAGTCTGTTTACAAACAGAGCCAAGAGATAACAACCAAGTCCCAGGAGAAGAAGCCAATGCTATGCAAATATTAGAGTAGGAAACTGTAATATCACAAGACCCTGAGAGGTAAATATGATCCAGTTTCACCTCTCTGACTCATAGACACCCCTCAAACAAAGACTAAATCTCACTCTCATAACTCTATCATTCATTTTCATTTTCTAAATGTATAGGTATCTCCTATTGTATATGCCATTTATTACTCATGTAGTAGTTAATATGTAGCACAGTATTTTACTAAAGTTCTGCTTACTTAAATATGTTTTATTATAGCCATATTTAGACTTAGTCACTGTTTAGTTACCAGAACTCATAAATATACATATTAAAATATAATAACATATATCATATATATATATATATATATATATATATATATATACAATGAAGATGTTTTTATTTTGTACCACATCACCTTGTGTTTTGAAGAAAAATAAACTGAGTAGTAAATGTATTCATATGGCCTTTCAGAAAAAAAATATAGAAGTGATTCTGAGGACTAAAGTTCTCATTAGGAGGACAGTGGTGCAAGTTTCAGAATTTTTAGGAATATACAATAGTGTGTACTTTATTAGTCCTTTGTGACATGTTCACATTGTAAACATGCCAAGCCTGAGCGTTATTCATAAAAACAGATGATTACCATCACCTCAGCATCCTGAATGATCCTAACCTGAGGTTAAGTCATCTATATGACCCCATGTTAAGACATCTACGTCAGAAAGAGTGTGAGGCCAGAGAAGGAAGCTAGTGCAGTGGAGAGCCTTTAATCATTACTAGCACAGCATAGGAAGGTATCTGAGGTTTGCTGGAGTAGACTGAGAATATTTCCTTCATTTGGATGTATATGTGAGAGACTCACATGCTGTTTTGCCTCCCATGGTTTGTGGGGTTGTACATGAATTTGGAGTTGGAAATCAATAAAGTAGGGAAACATATAGAATAAGAATCACATAAATATCATAATAATGCTAATCACTTTTCTAATCATGAGAAAAATAAAAACTAGATCGCTTCTATGTGGTTTTAATGGATCATTAATTATTGTATCCCCTTTACCATACTTAAAATACTTGTAATGTAACTCTCATTAAAAAAGATAATGCATCAGGCATGCGTTTGACTAGTTCTGCTTCTGCATAACACAAGAAAAACTGTCAGAATTTGTTCTAATTCTCAAGAAGCTTATTAGAAACTAAAAATGTCAAATTTATATGTGTTTAGACACAAATAATGTTCTGTTCTGTTTGTATGACTCTATCATCTTAGTATCATATGAAGAGAGTAATTCTAAGAGAAAATAGATATTAAATTCAAATTGATGTGTCAGCAACATACAAGTTTCACATAACTGGAATACAGAAATTTTGGGATTTTTTTTCCCTCAGTTACAAAAACAGTTCAAATTCTGACACTGATCTCTCTCTCTCTCTCTCTCTCTCTCTCTCTCTCTCTCTCTCTCTCTCTCTCTCTCTCTCTCTCTCTCTCTCTCTGTATTTGTGAATATTTTCAAAATGAAGTACATATCTCCCTCATATAGATACTTATTTTAGCCTCTTCAATTTCTCTTTTCAGTATTCAATGTGCATGCTTTTCTACACTGTAAATGAATGTAGCATATATTCTAGAATATCTATCACACTTTCCTGAAAATCACAATTATTTTATGTATAGTTTTAAATTCAAGGCATCTGTTCAAAAATAAACTCTACTGTTTATTATTGCATTGACATTCACATCTGTGGTATTTGTTATCTGGCTACATACAATTTGACTTTGTAGGAGCTGAAAAAATTAATCGCAGAAACTCCAGTATACCCCTAATATCTTTTAAGAATCACAAACTTTCTCATGCCAATTGGTGTCACTAAAAGCACTCAAAGTTTAATAAAATGGATATCTAGCCAGCAGTCATAGAACGTCTGAAATCATTTATAAACCATGAGCTGCAGTGATTCCTCAGATCATATCTGTACCCACAAACCCACAACAATGTTAATTTCTTTGTTCTAAGAGCAAAATGATATGTAGATATCTATCTAGGGTTGGGCAAAAGGCTCAGTAGTTAAAAACACTTGATGCTCTCATAGAGGATTAGATTCAGATTCCAGCATCAATGTCAGGTGGCTCACAAACCCTAACTAGAGACCAAGTGAATCTTATGTGCTCTTCTGGCCTCTACAGGCACCTACATACATGTAGGACACATAGACAGATATGTATACACATAAAATAAATAAGTAAATAAATACCCAATTTTTGCTGTATTTAAAATATCACCAAGTTTTACTTAATTTACATTTACAGAAAGGTAAATCTGCATTATACATAAAATACCTTAAATTATTTCTTAGCGTTTGAAAAATTATAATGGTTTATTACATGATATTATAGAATATCTTTTCTTAGTTTCCTATGCACTAAATGTAAGGAGTTTATCAATAAGTATATGCCAATTATTCAATGTTCATGACTAGATTCTGATGGGTTCAGACACTTCTTTAATTTAAATGTGAGTTTGTAATTGTTTCGTATTTCAGAAAAGGAATTTCATAAAATGTCTGATATTCAAAAACATTAATTGTTCCATGTCAAAGCAGTATTTTTTGAAATGTCTAGCACTGTTTCAGTACACAGGACCTTTAAGTAAATATTTATAGAAGTAGCAAGTAGCCTTAAAAACAGATCTGCCTGCAGCCTTCATATTTGAATCTGGAAAATCACGCCAGACATTCCTGGTTTCAGACAAAGCCAATATTCCATGAAATTCCTTGAGGTATGGAAACTTTGATGATTGTTTTGGCATGTTTCAACAGACTGCTGAGATACCATTTACTTTGCCACCAGGTCTATGTCTCCTTCAAAAGGCCTTGACATTTTATCACTGTCTACCAAGTCACAGTTCACATTATAAATCTTTACCTTTCTCTAATTCAGCATCCTCAGGTCTCTGGTGATTCCATTATAATAACAGTTGCTATATAATATACTTTAACTCTAATAAAATGTGTTTTTGTTTGTTTGTTTACAAAATTTTGGGATGAACCTGATTTCCTCTTTTTCTATACTGTGATGTCAGAGGCATGATGGTGTTTATATGGTCAAGATAAATGGAAACAAGAGCTATTTTTGAAGAACTAACGTCTACTCTTATATGTAGGTATTGGTTCTTATGCTTTAGTTAGATACATTTATTTCATTCAAAATTTTCAGAGGTTAGGTAACTGAAAGGAGACTGGAAGAAAAAGAATCTTCCCAAAAAACTAAGTTATAATATAGTATTCCATGAGAATATAAAGAAATGAGAATAGGAAGATGCAATGAGGAGGTAATTAGAAGGCAAAGGGATGGCTAACACGAAAGACCTTTGTGAACATTACTAAAATATCTGCATATGTAAAAGCAATGTACATGGACTTACCATATGGGAAGGGAGACAATATTAGACACCTTAGGCTACCAAATAAGACTTCCAATACTAGGAATAATTTACATCTTTATGAGTCATCTGTAGTATGAGGTTTCTGGCCCTGACTTTCGGTCCTAGCTTCAAGATTTAGACCCGCAGTCCCGTCGACCCGCAGAGACACACAGATGTTTACAATAGTTTTCAGCTGATCAGCCTAAGGCTCAGGCATATCACTTGGTAGCTCTCTACCCTTCATCTAACCCATGATTCTTCCTGTTCAGCCATGAGGCTCAGTACCTTTTCTCAGAGCAGCATGGTTGTCCTCTCCTTCTTAGGCTTCTCTCTGGCATTCTGCTCTGTGCTTCCTGTTCTCAGAGTTCTCTTAGTCTGGTAGCCCTGCCCACACTTCCTACCTGCCTTTGGCCAACCAGAGCTTTTTATTAAATTAGTGGGTGGGACACATAAAACAGACTAGAGCACAGGAACTGAAGCCCAAAGCCACTTCTGAGTTGTGTCTCTGAAGTGGCCCAAGGTAAAGTGACTGAGCGGTATATGGGATTAAAATGGTGTGTTTGTTACATGCAACTTAAGGTGAACAAGGCCAGTTTCTGAGTCTAGATGTGAGCAAAGAGCTCTGTATGGTAGATTTAAGGATTCTATTAATAAGGACAAAAAGAGAATAGAGTCAAAGATGGCTTCTTAGTGTCTATGTTTTCTTGGATCAGCTTTGTTTGCCAGAGGCAAAGTGAGGCTTGGCTTTTTGAACAGAAGCTTCCTGATTCAGCCTTAGAGGCAAAACACTTGTGACTTTTATAAGAGGCCCTGCTGCCTAACACTTAAATAGAGTTAATGAGCAGCAGATGGCAAAGTTTACTTGATAATTATATGGACCCTAAAATTCCCCAGAGTACCTGGTTTAAAAAGATAAATTCTATGAAATTAGACTAGGAGCTGGGTGGCATCCACCCATCCTACAAACCTTGAATCTTGGCAGATTAAATGTGTGTTCAGAACCAGAAAGAAATAGAAGAATCTGGGTGGAGTCAATCACCCTAGACAAGCAAAGGTGTGGTCAGAGACAGTGGCAGATTAAAGGTGTGGTCAGAAACAGAAAAAGTTAAGAAATAAATATACAGTAAAGACAGTTTTTTGTAAAAAAGTCTAATGGTTTAGAATGTGTTGAAAATATAGATACATGGGCTTAGAGAAAGAAAAGGTAGAGAAAGCCTTTAAAAAAGAAATAGAGTTAAATAAATAAATAAGCCACATAAAGATGGAAAAAACAAAGAATGTCTGGATACTGTATGTTATTGTCTTATCTTTAAGCCTCTTGACTGAAAATGATTTAGTAAAATCTGCTAAAAGACAGTTGGTTCTAAATGTTGTTGGACTAATATATTTTGTAAATGAGTTTAAAATTGAAATGCAAAGATACACTACTTTGGAGAAGAGGTTTTCCTTTTATTTTCACAGAAAATGAGAGACTGTGTATTTATTCCTGGATAAAGAACATAAAGTTGGATAGAGGAAAACCCCCAGAAAAATCTCCATTGGAAATAGATGGCCTAGATGATTCAACATTTCAGAGCATCTCTGTGAAGTTTCCTGAGCTCTGTAACCGAACAGTTTCAAGGAGACTGGCTGAGATGAACCAGCCTTACCGACTACTCCACTAAAGACTTGTCCATAATCCTACATTTTTCTTTGGATTCCCATGAGAATTGCCAGTGTCCCTATTCAGCAGGAAGTAGCCTAGAGAATGATGCCCACATTCCCAAAACATGGATTATGAATATTTGTGTTTATTTGCAGTATTGTTTATAACTTGTTATAGATAAGGGGGGGAAAGAATATTATATTTGGAGTTCCTTTTGTTTTAAAAGAGTAAAGGGGATATGTGTCCCACCCACTGGTTTAATAAAAAGTACTGATTGGCCAAAGGCAGGCAGGAAGTGTGGGTGGGGCTACCAGACTAAGAGAACTCTGAGAACAGGAAGCACAGAGCAGAATGCCAGAGAGAAGCCTAAGAGGGAGAGGACGACCATGCTGCTGTTAGAAAAGGTACCGAGCCCCATGGCTGTACAGGATGAGTCATGGGTTAGATGAAGGGTAAAGAGCTACCAAGTGATATGCCTGAGCCTTAGCCTGATCAGCTGAAAACTATTGTAAACGTCTGTGGGACTGCAGTTCTAAACCTTGAGGCTAGGCCCGAAAGACAGGGCCTGAAACCTCATACTACAGTCATCAGCCAAAGAGATTTCCAAGTGTCCCCCAAAGTATAGGCTATTGCTAATGCTGTTGGTTATATTTCCACAACTGGACCATAAGATCCTATTGCTGAATATACTATATACTAATGTCACTGAAGCTGAGAAATGAAGTTGGTGAACAGTGATAAGCTTCACTTATACTAGTACCTTCACTAGTTCTACACTTGACTAGTTCTCAGAGTGCTGCAGAGTTCTATACATACAAGAGAAAAATAATTCTCAAACTCACCCATCAAGGAACCCTGAAATCTAGGTGCTTTCCTGCAGAAAACACCCTCTGGTATAACAGTCGAACAATCTTCACAATGTTATGGGAGCAACCTGACACTTTGTATTATTAAATTTAAGGCTAGCACCATGATATTAAACCCATATTTGACACTGTTAATAAGGTCAAACACCTAAGACTACATAGAACATGGTCCCCACGGCTTTATTCTTTTATTTTTTTCTATTTTTCTATTTCCATTTTTATTCTTTTAAATCAAATAACAATAAAATAATTCCTTATGACACATTACTATATCTTTAAGCAAAGCATTCCTCAAACTTCATAAGAAAAAAATCTTCTTTAGTAGATGATAATTAACAGGGAGAACCACAGCCGGACAATGAGAATGACAGTTTGGAACACACACCCGTAAAGGGCATGTCTTTATCCTGCGCCTCCCCCAAGGCCAATAATCTGTAGAACAGGAAACTTAAAGATTGTAGGTGTTACATGATCCCAAAGAGATAGTGTTCTCCAGACACAACATGGTTGATATAAATATGAACTCACAGAGACTGGGACAGTATATACAAAGCCTAAATAAGCTTTAAAAGACAAAAAATCCCAGCACAGACAAGAGGAAGTGAACACAAATTTCCATTCAGAGCCAAGAAGCATTTTGCAATTGACAACAGGTGAAAGAGGGAAAATCAGTTTTCTTCAGTGGATTCATATTAATTATAATTCAGGGAGGGCAGGTCTTTGTTCTAGACCAATTGGCTAACACAAAACAGTCTCACATTAATACTTCTCTCTGTCTCTCTCTGTCTCTCTGTCTCTGTCTCTCTGTCTCGCTCTGTGTGTGTGTGTGTGTGTGTGTGTGTCTGTGTGTCTATGTCTGTATGTGGAAGAGTTAGATCTAGGAGATAATGGAGGGAATGATGTAATAAAACCTTTTAATAAATACATAGCCTGCAAAAAGTAATAAAGCTGGATGGAGAGGGGCATGCTTAACAACCCTGTCATTTCTAAAAACAAGCAAAATAAGCAACACACCAGTTATAAAACATGTTATGTTTATATATATGTATATATATGCACATACATATATATGTAAAACAAGTCAGATTCAATGTTAAATAAAACTCAATATTAAAAAATATAAATATATCTTTATTTCACTCCAATTGTTTCTAGATCAAATTAGTATTTATACTCAAGAGCTAAATAAGAAAATAGGCCATATGTAAAATAGGTAGTTCACTTAGTCATTAGTACCTTGAGAAGGGCCTTGATCTTTAAATTTTGACACATTACCCTTAGAATACTCCCTGCATATGTTCAGGTTAAACAATCACACATTTCCTGCATAAACACTGTTAAAAGTGTATTTCTATGTTTACATTGAGGATCATAGTTTCTATAAATGGTATAGCTGCCATTTCCTTGTCTTTCAAAGAAAGAGAATATTGAAAAGTCCAACCTGGTGGACACATGCAATGTAGGAGTCCACAGCCTTTGGACAGTTGTACACACCATTCATCATTCATTTTGTAAGTGATTCTTTATGAACAATTAATAGCTGTTTTAGGATTTTTGAAAATATAATGCCAATATACTATTAAATTATTGTTGCAAGAAAAGTTTTAACTTTTTGCTTCTACACCTACTCTGTTGCTAAAACACTCAGTTTTATTTGCTGATATTTTTCTTTACTTTATGATAATGTCCAAATTCCTGGCGGCTATTTATATGAACCTGTAGTGTTAAGAATCTTCATGTTACTGTGTCTTAAATTTATTCTCAATATAGTAACAGTGTACAATTTCAAATACTGAAATAACATTTAAGAAGTTACTTCTTTGTGTTAAATGTAACAGATGCAGGTAGGTATGTGTGTATTTGTGGTTAGGTGTGTGGGTGTGTTTGTGTTTGTGGATGCACATGCCCATAGGCAACTAAGAGTATTTAAAAAATATTGTACTGTAAGAACATCAGTGATGTGACAGTATATCACATGTTTAAGTTCATTTAATCTGTGCCCTTTAAATTTATTACCTTTTCAAATAGATTTTCAGGATCAGCTCTTAATATTGATCTCCTATTTTCATTCAAAATATGTTTTATGAACTTGATCACTACCAATGCATTCTAAATACAGGACTAACATGTTACAATTCTAATGTACTCCTGTTTGAGAAACTGTCAAATAGGATAGCTAAAAGGAGTGTAATTCATCAAATCTCACCAACAGCATCATGAAAATTATCCTGAAGTCCCGGGCACTTAACAATCCACACCTCCATTAATATCCAACGCTTTATTCGGGCTCTCTCTCTCTCTCCCTCTCCCTCCCTCCCTCTCTCCCTCTCCCTCCCTCCCTCCCTCCCTCCCTCCCTCCCTCTCTCTCTCCCTCCCTCTCCCCCCCCTGTCTCATTTTAGAAGTGTTATCACTTATTTCTTCTCTATAGTTAAATAACCCGAGCTATTTGTTTCTTCTGCCAATGCAATATGCTGTTGTATTGACGCATTGCCTGCATACCTGATGAATCTCCCTTCTTTATAAAAGCTTTACAGTTTTCCTTGACTCCCATCCAACAGAATCCACACACTATGTTTGTTATTGTACTATATCTTTTCTGATTGTTGCAATTACACTGCAGTTACTGTCTCAACCAGTGGTTTCTCTCACCATGTCTTAAAGTTGCCAAGAAATTGGTTATGAGCTTCTCTCAGATTAGTGTTAGAGCAATAATGGTGGGTTTGGTAGAAGAATTAGATTGTCTATTCTATATTTTTGCCAATGTTACCTACTATATATATATAATCTTTGAGTCTTTTAAGTTCAGGGGCGTTTTTCATATGCAAAATGAAAATTGGAATGGAATTTTGAAGATATTAAGCAGTAGATATGTTGAAAACACTATACAACACACAGCAGAACTTCTCTTGTTGCTCGTATCCTCCTGCCCACAATAAGACATGTCAAATAGGAGGAGCAACAACAGTTACTGAAAAATCGGATGCTGTATAAGGAACTTACTTGGAACCAGTAGTAACTATTGTCCCACTAGAGGATGTTATGTGACATCCTCTCTTTTCTGAAATAATCTGCTTTATCCATTTATTCAGATCATTTGTTTCAAAACAAAATTTATCATTCAATATATGACCATCAAGAAAATTTCACTCAACCTAAGTATGGAGCCGTAACATTTTTATGTAGCTTTATATTTCTGTCTCTTAAATGTGTGATGATCTATATAAATTGTCACCATATTTTATAACTGTCAAATTATTTTAATGCTATATGAAAATATCATATCTTATAAAATACATGCTTTGATAATGTGGTGAGTTTCAATTTAGAAGGCACAAAAACAAGAGTGAGGAGGCAGTGCTCTTGAGGGAGCACGTGCTGCCAGTATCTATGTAAGAGCCAGCTGGCTGCAGGAATCTGTGGGAAATGCCCAGCCAACCTTGACAAAACACAAGAAGTGCAATGTTCAGTAAGTAAAGAGCAGAGCAGAATACAGCAAGACATTCATCATTTTTCATCTTTGCTTTGTGTGCATTTGGGTATACACATATGAACACATACAAATGTTACCCCAAAAATTCATGTAAGGACACACATAGGCATTTTCACCAAACTGACAAAAATGAATATGTTAGCCAAAACTGTAACTATACATATATGTTAAGATACATATATGTATTCTTATTTTAAGAGTAGTCATATTAAAATTATGTACAATTTTCTTAAATCTAAAATTATCTATTGTGTCTATAAGGACCAAGAGTCTGAGATTCCTTTTGGCAACTGAACTAACATTTTTAAATAGATTCATATTTTATCTAAAATAAAATCAATTCCTAGTTCTCAGAGAATTAGTTAAGTACCTTTTGTTAACAAAGGACAGTTCAAGGTGTGCTTTATAAATTCATTTGAGAGGAGGAGAAATACGACCAGAAGAATGAAGTACTAATTACATTAGGCCCTCATTCTCAAAGACTTAGGAATAGCAGCATTTTTTAACACCCAAGGTAGTCGCTCCATTGTCTGCTCCATCCCAAGGCTTGGATATTATATTTGGCTATTTTGATGCATCAATTTCAGGCATTCTAAGATGTATAATTTTCCTGACTTTAAGTCACCCAATCTTGAATTCTTCCTTGGTAATGCTCATGATAGAAAGCAGAGAAGAAAGAAAAGCATGCAACTTGACTCAGTGGGCAACAGAATAGCACCAGCAAGTCACTCTGTCGTCCTATGCTTGATGAAAGCATAGGCAGTGAATATACACACATTTTACCCTTCTGTCTCTGCTG
Source organism: Phyllotis vaccarum (assembly GCA_033318265.1). Lineage (NCBI taxonomy): Eukaryota > Metazoa > Chordata > Mammalia > Rodentia > Cricetidae > Phyllotis > Phyllotis vaccarum. The sequence goes on along the minus strand of JARWLC010000019.1, from coordinate 32,976,571 downwards.
CCATTAAAACAGATTCATCATTAAAACATGCTGTTGTACATATAGTAAGAGTTTTCTGCTTTAAATAAAGTATATCTGTCAGTGAACTTTATCCCAAAATTCTATAGATAGGACTTTTTATATGTTTATTTGTGTAACTTTACTGTCTTTATGACACTTAGTAGGTCAGGGGATTCTCTATTATAGTTACATTGCCAGTTCTAATGTAGCAAATCACCACCCAACACACCAGGAAATCCTGAATGAGGATTGCTTCCAAAAAAATTCACAGTATCCATAATATTTAAAATTTATTGACACTGAGTAAATTTATATTTGTTCCTGTCACCTTTATTGAGATAAAAAGTGCAAACTAAGGGTGAATTTGTCTTTATATTAAGTCCTTGAGAAGTATGATCAATGCTAATTTGGGAAGAATCCTCAGTACTTCTCAGTTTCTGGTCCTTGGTTCCATCTACTCCCTGGGAACATTTTATTTAACATAGTATGATATAAATGCACACAGGAATATAACATATTAAATCTGAGTTATTGGGAGAAGAGAGAAGACAGTCTTGAGAACTTGGAGAAGACTTAGAATGCCTCTATTAAGCTTTACAGAAACGTGACTGGGGCTTCTGGGGCTTCTTTTCAAGTTTAGTTGACATCAGCCTTTTTTAACATTAGTTGTTTATAATTCCTCACTGGTCTCAGGCAATGAAAAAACTTACTTTACCTCTTTATCCCCAAATTCTGAACATGGATGTTGTCTTCAGCTATTTTTATTTAGTGAAACTCTTTATAATAAAAGGGCACATTTCTATTTTAAAATAGGAGAAAAACAAGGAGGAAGAAGAGGAGGATAAGAAGAAGAAAGAAGAAATAAATTACTCTTCAGTTATGAAATAGCATTCTGTCTTCAGCCTGCAATTTCTTGGCTCCTAACAGTACATGTGTGGTAGTACCATAAAATGAAAGGGAAATAAAATCTATTTTACATTCATCTAAAATTTAACTAATTTTTAAATTGATATGCAAAAACATTATAGTAGTTTCATAAATGTAGGGAGATTATGTTGTTACATTGTAAATAACTGTCCCACCCACTGGTTTAATAAAAAGTGCTAATTGGCCAAAGGCAGGCAGGAAGTGTGGATGGGGCTACCAGACTAAGACAACTCTGGAAACAGGAGGAACAGAGCAGAATACCAGAGAGAAGCCAGAAGAAGCAGGGGACAACTATGCTGCTCTGAGAAAAGGTACCAAGTCACATGGCTGAACAGAATAAGAGTCATGTGTTAGATTAAGGGTAAAGAGTTAGCAAGTTATATGCCTGGGCCTTAGGCCATCAGCCTAAATTTAATGTAAGCATCTGTGTGTCACTGTGGGACTGCAGTTCTGTGGGTCCCAATCTTGAGGCTAGGCCCAAAAGTCCGGGCCAGAAACCTCATACTACACATAAAGAAAGAAAAGTTACTCAGTGTAATTTATGCTCTTCTGTGTTTAATTTACATTTGTTAGATGATTTTCATTTCTCCTGACTCTTGTAAAGATCTTTTATCTTCCTTAGTTTTCAGATCTATGTCTCTTTGTCTTATATCTTTATTGTAAAAGCAACTTGTTTAAAAGAAGAAGTGTAAGGAACCTGGAAAGTCAGACAAAAGCAAGTAAGCAGAAGTAGGAAGTGGGGACTTGCAATCTAAAGAAGAGGTCTTGAAATATAAGGATATTTTCCACATATAGAATACCATAGATAGAGCTTCATTTTATGTAAAACCCACTGAGATACATGATGGTTCAAATGAAGGACCAGTTCTATGAATATGAAACACTCGTGAGGGCTTCTTCTCTTTCTGATTGCTAACCATGCTTCAACTGTCCTGTAATAGCCTATTCGTGATAGATTTGACTAATGTATCTTAGCATACCAAACAAAGCCAACCATGATGTAATCTAGGAACAACTCATAGTTATTTCCCAGACAACCTTATGCTCCAACAATGACTTGCCTGAGGCTTTCAAGGTTGTTTTCTATTTCCCTGACACTTAGTTCATTGTGTTTATAGTTTTCCATTTTAATATCATTTATATTATCATGAGCAATGTATGCCAGATGTATATACACACACATTATAAATATTTATAAATAGTAAAATTCTACATGCTGTTCAATTGAAACCCATGATTAAGACACTTGATTCTAAAGCAAACTTTGTCTTAAATGCTAATACAATCTATAAGTTGCTAGTAAAACACCTGTTTTTCTCTTGCTATGTGTTTACCGTAAAATTATGTATAGCCTTATAGATAAATAGAAAAATAGAAGCATAGATATTAATACGTATAGAAATCATGAATAATGTGCAGTGTTATGTTTATTTGGAAACTCACTCCAGGTTAGTTGAAGTGTGTTCTACGTACAAGACCTCACGTTTTGAAGCGAAAGCTTCTCAGATTATAAAAATTATAAGCAGGACGGCGACTAGAGAAATAAAGGATCCTATAGAGGAGACGGTATTTCATGTTGTGTATGCATCTGGGTAGTCGGAGTATAATGAGTGGTAGGGTACTTGGGTTGTCGATTATAAAAATTTGTTGGAAGTCTCAGGCGTTAGTATTTAGGCAGAATCATGATATAGCTAAAATAAATCCGATGTCTCCAATTCGATTATAAAGGATTGCCTGTAAGGCTGCGGTGTTAGCGTCTGAGCGTCCATATCATCAGCTAATTAGAAGGAATGATATGATCCCTACGCCTTCCCATCCGATGAACAGTTGAAAAGTAAAGTAGAGCCCAAATTAAAAGGTGAATGAAAATCTGAGTAAGTAAATAAGGGTGAAGCTCATCATTCTAGATAATGTTGTTCTTGGATTCCAAAACCCAGAAAATAGAAGAATCACATTGAAAGCAAGGTACAAATCCAGTTGCTGCACTTCAATCCCAACTTCCTAAAGTGGGAGGTATGCTTAGGGAATTTTTGTACTTCTAACAATTGCTGTCTACAAATAAAAGTATATTTATTTTATTTTATTTTATTATTGTAATTCTAGATTCCTGTTTCTATTCTAATGTTCTAGGTGAAAAGTCGATTTGAATGGGGTAAAGGGTGGATCTAGTAAAAGTTTAGAAAGAAAAAATCATAATCAGAGTATACTATATAAAATATTTTCAGTAAAACAGAGATTATATGGAGAAGTAAGAGGCTGGGGAGACAGTTCAGTAGTTAAGTGCACTGACTGCTCCTGCAGAGAACCTGGTTTGATTCTTAACACCTAGCAGTTCAGAATGAGGTGTAGCTCCACTTCTTATGGCCTCTGTGGGTACTGCATGCATGTGGTACTCTGACATACACGGAAGAAACACCCATATGACATAAAATAAAATATAAAAACTTAAATTACAACAAACTTTATTGTCTCCATGACTATTTTCTTCCTGTATGCCATGGAGGTGAAATTTCACTTCGCAACGGAATCTCAAGTGCTATACTGATCAGGTACCTATATAATGGTTGCAAACATGGATAGTCATAGAAACTCAATGGATGGTAACAGGTTAAGCAAATACATGTGGCACTTTGGAGGCGTCAAGGCCTTCAGTCCTTTCAGTTCCCATAACTATCATTAGATTTTTTTTTAAGAGAGACTTATTTACTCATGTATGTATATAGTCTTCTGTCTTCATATATATAGTTCTCTGTCTGCCTGCACACCAGAAAAGGGCTCCAGATCTCGTTCTAGATGGTTGTGAGCCACCATGTGATTGCTGGGAATTGAACTCAGGACTTCTGGAAGAGCAGCCAGTGCTCTTAACCTCTGAGCCATCTCTCTAGCCCACTATCCTTAGGATTCTATTAAGAGTGTTTCACATCATTTGTCTACAAGGAAAAAAAAATAATTTCTTTAAAAATATTTCAAAAGAAATAAATACCTAGAACATACCAAATCTAATAGTCTAAAACATGAAATTAAAAAGAAAATATTTTCAAAATCAATACTTTGGGATGGATTACTTTTTAAAAACATTCATCAGAATTCTTATTAATATTCAGTGAAAGAAGGGAATTGAAGCTGCTTTCATCTGCATGGGTATGATGTGTGTGTGTGTTTGTGTGTAATATTTTATGTTATTCTTGCAAATAAATATCTGAAAACTTGAAGATAGTTATTCTACACATATTCTTTATAAAATATTAAAGGAGAAGGTCATAATTGAAAAGTAAAGTAATACGTTTAATTTAAATACAATGTCGCACATGTTTTTAATGATTAAGTTATTGATACATTTGTGTGTGTGTTTGTGTGTGAGTCTCTCTCTCTCTCTGTCTCTGTGTGTGTGTGTGTGTGTGTGTGTGTGTGTGTGTGTGTGTGTATGGTATGTGTGTGTGTATGGTGTGTGTGTGTATGTGTATGTATGTGTGTATGGTGTGTGTGTGTATGGTGTGTGTGTGTGTATGTGTGTGTGTGTGTGTGTGTGTGGTGTGTGTGTACTCTAGCAGAGGTCAGAGGACAGCATACAGAAGAAGGCAGTTCTTGATCTCCAACATTTGAGTCCCAGAGACTAAACTCAGGTTGTCAGGCTTGGCAACAAGAAGCATTATGGGCCAGCTATCTCATGGGTCGATGAGTGTCATTTTCAAGTCATTGTAGGTGTGTGTGTGTGTGTGTGTGTGTGTGTGTATGTGTGTGTGTAGTGAGGTAACTGTCGATGCAATCAGAAAATAAACTTTTGTTTTGCACATGGTAACAATGCTTGGAATAAAAAAAAATACTGGTGTTAAAGAAAAATATTATCAATAGGAAGGACTTGAGAAGCAAAGCTTCATCCCTGATATAAATGCTCAAGCTATTTAAAATTGAAATTATCACAGAAAATTACTTAAATTACTTATGAATTACTTAAATATTCAAAATTAGAAAGAAAAATTATTTGAGCTTTTATTTAGCTTTTCTGTTAATATATAGTAGGAAGTGAAAATCTTGAAACACAAATTATTTTTAAAGTGGGATTAAATAAAAAACACACAAATAAGTTACACACTTCCTTTACTTAAAACCCTACTTTATCTTTCAAGGTAGAAGAAACAAAATATTATACTTTAAAACGATTTATATTTTGAAAATTCTAATCCAGGCTCTCCAAACCTCAATAGTTTTTATACAGAGAGGGTGCTTTATCTAAAAATATTTTAGCATTCATGGAAAGTGAATTCTATTTTTAAATCACTAAAATTATGACTTCTTTTTACAGATTAAATTTTGGTAGATTCCAGCTTTGGTCATTTCTAACCTTATCTATAGTTAGCTTTATATATATTTTATGGCACCTTTGTTTCAAGGAAATCTTTTCTAAGTTATAAACTTTGTCATGATTTGCATTTCATCATCGTAGTAGGGGAAGCGATAGATCAAAAGAAAAGGAGCAGAGGCAGGACTGTCAAGTGACCAAGAATCGCGTAGCAGATGTGTCACAAATTTGATTTTCCTGGACTATCTCTTGAACTATGATTCACAAATGCAACTCCCAGGTGATTGCTGCTGACATTCTGTTGTCAAAACATTTTTTTCCTGCATTTCAAACTTCAACCAGAAAGTGAAAGTAAGAAATCCAGGAACTTTTAGATATTCTGACTTCACAAATTCAGATAGCATGATCTGTGAGTCAATTCAGATTCCGTTGTCCTGAAAAGCAGGAGACAATTGCTTTTCTTATGCACTATTGTCCTTTTATCTTCCTTACAATTTCTTTTTCACTTGAAACTCTTTCAACTCTTTTACAAAAAGGAATTTAATTTCAGCATTCTGATATTTTATCACCAGAGAATAATCATTATAAATTTTGATATAAGGCCAACTTTAGCTAGTTTTGTTTCTAGTTGTCTTGCAATACATAGGCTTAAAATTTTTAATTAATATATTGTCTACTAAAGTAGTTAATGCAATTAACGAAAATACAATAAACTGATTTTTTAGAAAAATTATAAGAAGCAGGATATTTGATAAGAGGTAAAAACAATATCTACAAGTAGGGTGACATTTTGAATGGAGTAGAACAAGCTAAAAATACAGCTTATACAAAGGTACTGCCTTGGAATTAAGTGGTTCAAGATTGCACTGGTGAGTGAAAGCTTTGGGGGTCATAGTATATATATATACATATATATACATTCATACATATACATACACATGTAGACACTTATATGTGTCTATGTGTGTTAATATCTCTCAGAAGGAAAGATTTATACAAGTACTTCTTGAAAGTTCTAGCTATGATTAAGCCCAGGATTCAAGGGTTAATAAATGTTAATTACTTGTATCTAGTTTATAAAACTAAACAAATATAGTACCAGGCAACATATCAAACAAAACTTTTCATTGGGAAGTAAATTATATAAGCTTAAAATAATTTTAAGATTTGAGTTCATAATTAATTTTTATTACTTTTATGTAGAGAGAGCTGTTTGTTATGCTATTATATGGCTTTTAAAAAATTATTCCAAGCCTAATAATATAGTTAGCTTTTATTTCTGTGTTTTTAAAGATTTAGTTAGTGTGCTTTTACTGTGTCTATGTCTGGTTCTTTCCTTCTCTCTCGTTCTTTGTGAGGGTGTGCATGAGTATATGTGTGTCTGTGTGTATACATGTGTGTGTGTGTGTGTGTCTATGAATGTGTGCTTCATGTGTGGCTGAAGGGGAGGCGAGGTGCACAGAACACCCTAGAGCTGGGATAAGAGGCAGGTGTTTGCTTCATGTTGTGGGAACTTAGAATCTAATTTAGATCCACCAGAAGAGCAATAAGCATTCATGACCACTTCAACAATTTCTCTATCCCCTGTCTTCTGTTTTAAAAATCTGCTCTTTTTTTTTTTTAAAGATAGAATCCTTCTCAAAAGAAAATGATAAAAGTTAATAGCAAAGTTTTACCATGAATAAATCTTTAGGAAATGAAAGATAAGACACAGGAATAAAACACATGATGAAAGAATTCTGTGTGGATGTTCTCCCTGAGAAGCTTAAACAAACTTTAGAGAGCTCTTGTGATACAATCATCCCACAAAACAGTAACATTAACTTTAAAATAAATTATTTCCTTTGCAAGTTTTACATTTCATGAGACTTGGAGTTTTTGTCTGTGGTAAGGACCAGCTACACACACTCATCTCTTCAGTAACCACATATAACTCTTGAGGGAATATCAACACTAACTCTGCAAGCATGGAGTTCTCAACTTTGAAGTTGTCATTCTTTGTGATGAGGACTGCCATATTCGTGGCAAAATGTATAGAGAGACTCCTGGCTTCTTCCACATATGCCAGTCTTGCCTTTTATTTCCAATATAGAAACATATGTAAATATCGCCAAATGTTGATATGAGGCAGAATCAAAAGTGTCTCCCTTCCTTATCTCTTCATTCATTGCTTTAATTTAGTGGTTCTCAACCCTCTTAGCATTATCAATCTTTAACACAGTTCCTCACATTGTGGTGACAATCAACCATAAAATTGTTTTTGTTACTCTTTTATAGTTGTCAATTTGCTACTGTTATAAACTTTAATGTAAATATCTGATATGCAGATATCTAATATACAACCCTTATGAAAGGGTCATTCAACCCTCAAAGGGATTAAGACCCAAGCTTGAGAACAACTGCTCTATATCAATGTAGCATGAGTTTGAATGATTGAATATGCTAAAATATTTTATCCTTAATACTTTCCTCAGAAGGTTAAAGCTATAATTTAATTAACCTAAACAGTTGACTGAGATGCATTGATGTTTATAAGTTTATTATTAATTATAAGTTAAAATAAGTTAATTATAAGTTAAAATAAGACAAATTCAAATTTGTTTCAAGTTCAGTTATTAAATGTTACATTTTATAGACAAGTTTTCATAATTTTTGACAATTGTTTTAATATTCAATACAAACGCAAAGTAATTTTATCTTTATTTTATTGAAGAGGGAAGGAAAAGATTAGACAATACAAGTCACTTGATTTAGTAATAAGTCTAACATCAGTAATGTTAATTGTAGATGAAGATTGTGAGCTCAAGATCAGACTGGGATAGATACTAAGTTTCAGACTGATACTACATAGTGAGCCCTTGTTTTAAAACAATAAAAGAATAGAAATGTTAAAACTGAATTCCAGGTTTAGTGAGAAATCATGTCTCAAGAACAAAGTAGAATATTATTGTTGTATGAAGTTTCTGGACTGACTTTCTGGCCTAGCCTTGTAGGCCAGACTTTCCAGCCCAGAGTCCCATAGTCCCACTGGAAACACAGATACTTACATTATTTGTATGCTGATTGACCTAGGGCCCAGGCATATAACCTTAAACTAACCCATGGTTCTTATCCTATTCAGTTATATAGCTTGGTATCTTTTCTTGGAGCAGAATAGTTGTTCTCTGCATCTGTAGCATCTCTGGTATCTCTGTGGCATTTCTGCCCTGTTCTTCCAGTTCTCAGAGTTTTCTTAGTCTGTAGCCCCATCCACACTTCCTATCTGCCTTTGGCCAATTAGCATTTTTATTAAACCAGTAGGCAGCACAATTATTTACAATGTAACAACATAATTCCACCACAAATAAAAAAGTAAGACAGTTGACATTCAACTCTGTCCTAAATACACACACACACACACACACACACACACACACACACACACACACACGCACGCACAAAGGCACATGCATGGACATGCACACACATACACACTCATACACATGTATATGCCACACTGTATACACATATGCATAGAGACACACATTCATACAAACACAAAAATACACAAACAACATAAAATTTTATTATTTGTCTAAAAGCAAATCGACCTGAAAGTGAGAAGTCATGTATGCAAGATCAAAAGAGGGAGGAAAGAAAATATTTGAGGGAAGCTCTCTTCTCTCACACTAAGATAAAGAAGAAACTGAAAACTGTATACCTGTACGCTGAGGAAAACAGGAAGACAACGAAGCCAAAAGGAAGTAGAAAAATGGAACAGACTTTTGTCCAAGTTTGTGCTTAACGATCAAATGAGGAGTGAGCATGCTAAGATGCAAACTCTAATTCAGAAGGTCTGAGGCAACACTGATACCTTCCACTTTCACTTCTCTTTTTGTGCTGATGCTGTTGATTAATAGATGTGCCACACTTTGTATAACAGGATTTTACATCCTCTATCCACAGCACCAAATCTATGCTTGTCTATAGACATGCCTAATCTATTTTATCATGAAGTCATTGAGATTAACAATGGGAAATTGTTAAATTGTTCAATCAAAATATAAAAGAATCTATTTACTCTATTTCTTAATATGTGGGACTCTGTTAATGCCATTTTAAAAGGAAAATATACAGTAAAGTCTTGTTTTGATATACAAATTAATTTCTATTAAGAGAGTAGCTGCATATGTGTTTATATGTTGCTACATCCACAAAATTGTCACTATTCTTAAACAGTAGGTTTCCACAATATATCATAAATGATATAATGAAAAACTCAAATACATAAAAATAAAATTGAGGGTAACTTTTAGCTAAGTAGTATTACAGGGATTCTCCAGATAAATCCTGAGTTTTGATTTTTTTTTTTTGATTATCAATGCTGTGTTTTATCCCAATTATTTAATTCTCTATAAGAAAGCCAAATCCTGGTTCATTTCATTCTCTCCCTTCCCGAGTAACACAGAAGGCCTGATGATGGAACCTGGCACTTTGTCAACATCAAGGTGTGCTAGAAAGAAAAGCAGATACACAGATGACAGATGGATGAAGTATCCTTGACAGAAAACATCCCTTGTGAAAGAAAAGATTGAGAGTACTGTGCAAATAAATCAGTATGTTTAGATATCCAAATCTAAAGATGAATACCAATAATAAATTATAGCAATTAAAATCTCTTTGTAAAGATTACAGTCACAGAGCCTACATAAATTTATTTCTATGAGAAATATTTCAAACTGTTTGCATGTCATGGAAACTATGTTCACAAAAACAGTATGTCTTAATAGTTCTTACAGTTTTGAGAGGGATGAGAATTGTCCAAATGTATGATCATCTTTTTACAAATAAACAAATATTATTTTCAAATATTATTTTCTTAACTAAAAGATTGATTATAAACGTGAGCACCAAAATGCCATACCTATTAGGTAAGTACCTGAATGGATAAAGTCTGAAATGTATATAAAAGCTAAAATGCCGTACCACTTAGGTAAGTACCTGAATGATTAAGTCTAAAATGTATGTATATAAAAGCTAAAAAGCTAAGGCAGTATTTGTTTTAGCATCTAAATAAAATCAAGTTTTAAACAATATAGACAAGTGAATGATATTTAAAACAAATGAGTTAATTGTATGCTTCTATGATTGAATAATTATTTGTATTATGCTTGAGCAAATCACTATGGCTAATTTTTAAAGCTATAACTTGGAAAATTACCATCACCAAACATACACTTGAAATATAATACAAAATTTCAAAGTCTTGTCAAATCATTTATTCTTATTCTACCACAAACTACTAAGTAGTCATACTTAGATCATCTATAAAATGCCAAAAATTAAAATACTTAATCATTCTCATGCCACAACTAATAAGTCCAGGAGAAAAGCACTCTGAAATTTTCTTTAGCTTCACAAGATATTGGCATTAAATTGTGCTGGCTTATGGACTGACACATTTATCAGTTATAACCTTTCATAAGAAGAAGAGAACTTTCTTCAGAAAATGGATTGAACATTCCTTATTACTTCTAAGAGAGACAAATAACAGCACCAAGTTCATTGCAATGGTCTATGGAACTCACCCCGTGTGATGGGTAGGAGATCCAGCCCAGCTCCCCTTGGATTGTTTTTGAATCTAGAAGATTAACTACAAGAAAAATAATACAAAGAATGTAAGCTCAATTAATTATTTCTATTTTATTTTGTTAGTAATGTCTGTTGTGAATATTGTTTAATAAATGCTACTGTTCTTTTTATTATTACTACATGATAAATACAAAAAGATAGTTACAAATAATAACTGTAGAGAAAGTTGATAAAAATTGTATGGTCTTTCTATTTGTACATCTTGACAGATAAACAATCAAATAGCGTTACATTGTGACAGAATAATATTCTCACAAGGGAAACCATATAAATGACAAATAGGTAAGAAATTAATTCTAACATAAAATAACTAAGAACACAACTAATTTGAATTACCAGATGATTCTTCTATGAGTTATCTTAAAATGTACTTATATAATTAATATTCCTTATTGCATATGTCATCTTACTGCCACAGGGTCATACCAAACATATTCTACAAATTATACTTGTAATGTTTAAATTAATTGCACATATGATAAGGTGATTTTTTACCGATCAAGGAATAACTGAAGAAGGAAATCGCTTAGAATATCACTTGTAGATCTTGATTACATATAAGATGTTCCACTAAAGGGCACAAGCGATTTTTTTTTTACAACATTATTATTGACTAGTCTGACTCCTAAGCAATTTCTAAAGTAAAAGTAATATGTAATGTGCGTCATCTAGTTACACTTTACTGAATATAAATGAAAATTATTTTTGTCAACACCAAAATTTTTGACTTTGTTATAGGTCATAAATTAATGCTTTAAAATGGTGTTTCATATTTAATCAACAGTAAAAACTCTCTTTGTTGAAGTGGAGTATTATTATAGCCATTCTGACCCGTTAAATAATAGACACTAAAGTTTTACCTCATCCTTCTACACTAGAAAACAACCTCATGACTGACTAATGGAAGGTGTAAAGGAAGGTTACATAAACTAAGCATCCATTATTAATATAGACCAGAGTGGGCAATCAATAAAAACAATAATTAAATTTTAAAAATCTCAAATACACCTATGTCAAAAGGCAGTGTTAATCCCAACATTGTACATCCTCTGTTTGTGGATCTGAGAAAATGATTGCATTGCTTTAAAAATCTCAATTAAATTTTTACAAATAAACAAAAAACAGTCCAATATATTAAGGAAGAATATATATGTGACAGTCTTAAATATTAAAATATGACTACAAATTTCAAGCAATGTTCTTGCTTGGACCATTAAAAAACAAATACATTAAATGTCTAAAGCTCTTGACCATTCAAATAAAAATTACAAAACTTGAATTCTCTCTTTTGTAAATGAAGAAAAAAATATAAATTCAATCTATTTTTAAAAAATTAATAATTACAAGTAATAAAGGTTTCTAAAAATTCATTTTATATTACTAATTAAAATTTCTCTGATATATGTAAAAATACATACATAATTAAAATGAAAATTTCCCATCTAGGAAGACAGTTCCCCCCCCCACACACACATAAACACACCTTGCCATGAACCATAGACCACTTAATAAAAACTCCAGCAACAGGCATTAAAAATCTTCTTTCTTGGTCAGAGTTATCCAAGAGTCTCCTAAAACATTATAGACTATTGGAATTGTTTGTTGTCCCTCAGAGGTAGAAGGTAATCTCTATGGTTGAAGATACCATAAACTTAAGAAACAGGTCTGAGTTGCCCCTTAGACCTGATCTGAAAGCCTCCACCCTGAGGACTGTCTTTTATTGTAGCAAATGGAGACATATGAGCTTCCAGAGGAAGTAAGAAACCAACCGTCCCACACAGCTGTGATCTTATGAATCACAATGATGAAGCATGTCACTGTAACCCTAAGGGTGTAATAGGGGAATGCATATCTTGGAGGTAACAATCTAGGTTCTTTAATTAGATTTAGCTCAACTAAAGAAAAATCACTACTCGGTACTAGAAACCTAGGCAACTACCCAGGGCTAGTGAAATCATATATCTTGAAGAAAACTCTATACCCATCACTTTACTAATCCAGCACAATCCATATCTGCACTCCAAATATGCATCCTTAGGTCCACAGATAATTGCAGTCCTTACCCTTAATCAAAGAAACTTCTCTACAAGAGGTGAATACCATTACATAAAATCACAACTAGTCCAAATGCAGAGTGTGGAAGCCCAGTTTATATATCTAAAATAAGGTCTTGCACCCAAGGTTCAAAGATAACTGCTGGAGAGTCAGTGGAAAGATCCTTAGAGCCAGAGGAAGAGGGAGTTTGCTGTGGGATTGTTCTATGAGCGTCAGAGCTACACTCATAGTCTAACATGACAGCCTGAACATGAGCTCAACAAGGATGCCAACAAAGATATCATCTAATGGTGATAGAGAAAAGTTCAAGAGGCTTCAGCTCTACACAACTACAGGTAAATAAGGAATGTTGAGCGTGGGCAAGTCTGTCCTAGGGAAAAGCACACCATTTGATTATACAATACCAAATTGTCAGCCCTGAAGCATACATACAAGTAACACTATGAAGAGTGAGCTGGATATATTTATGTATTTAAGAATTTGTAAAAATACATAAACATATATTTGTAACAATAATTAACAGAAAACAAAGAGGCCAAGAAATTGAATCATAAGAAGGAAGGTCATATAAGCATGGAAAGAGAAAAAGGAGGGAGAAAATAAAATAATTTTAAAAGATTATGAGCTAATATTAACTTAATTCTAAGGGAAGTAATTATCTTTAAGTTAGACAATAATAACCACTGCATGGATTATTACTGCTATAAATCAATTGTTTTCTAAAATATTGGTTTAAAAATTACCCATACATTTAACTGCATTGAAGTTCTGTCTCAAAAAGCAATTTATGAAAAACTTTCTGATTATTTAATCTTCTAATTATACTTAAGAATTTGGGAAATATGAAAATACATTTTTACCATAATTTTAATTGCATTGCCAAAATTAAGTCTGGTAAAAATATACTGATGGATACAGCTCCCAGTCATTAGTTGATTTCTGTGTTTTAGGTGAAATTTGCATAAGAGATTCTTTATTGAAAGTATTTATCTTAGTTGGGGTTTCACAGAATCTAAATCAAAATCAAATGGCTCTTTAAAGTCCTTAGACTTCCCTCTCAAACCTCACATGCCAAGCTTCCATGCTCTGTACTTTTCTCAACATTCTTATCCTTCAAGTTCCCACAGAACATCTCCAGAACGCTTAACACTCAGTTGCTATTCTTGCCTAAAGTTCCAAAGCCCTTCTTCTACGTACCTATCAAAAATATGGTCAGGCTTGTTACAGCAATATCCCACTCGGCTGGTATGAACCTCTGTCTTAGTTAGGGTTTCTATTGCTATTACCAAACTCCGAGACCAAAAAGCAAGTTGTGGATAAAAGGATTTATTTGGCTTACACTTCCAGGTCATAGTCTGTCATTGTAGGAAGTCAGACCTGGAACTCAAGCAGGGTGGAGGCAGGAGCTGATGCAGAGACAGTGGACAAGAGCTGCTTGCTTGTTTGCTCAGCCTGCTTTCACATAGAACCCAGGACCATTAATAACTAATTGAGAAAATGCCTTAAAACTGGATCTCATTAAGGCATTTCTTCAACTGAGGCCTCTTCCTTGCTGATTACTCTTGCTTGTGTCAGGCTGCCACACAAAACCAAACAGTACAATATTTATTAGATCATTGTCATAAATGTCTCTACGGCTCTAAACAGATCAAGGTGTCATTATATATGTGTTATGTGAATTGGTTCTGGACAAAGTTTGTGAGCCACATCACATGCTAAGATAAATAATAATGGCATAATGTAAATATTTAGAGCCAGCAAAAATGTGTGAAGCAAAGAAAAAACAATTATGATATTGTCTCTTCTTAGTAAATAAGTCAAGGAAGGCAATTTTATAACAAAAGAATTACCTTAAATTTCCCCTGATGTTAACGATGAGAAAAAAGGAGCAGCCTAATCACATCTGCATTTGGATTCTGTTCAAAGAATAGCTAATCCACAATGAATAATAATACCACAAAGTCAATTAAAGTAAATGTGTAGATTAATTAAAATATTTTCACCTTCTCACAAGTTGTGCTTTTAGTGATCTTAATTTATGGTAAGTAAAGAAAACACTGCCATTACTCACAATTTTGATCCTGCTATCTGTCAGATATTTACTGTTGTTATGTATGGTTATCTTTAATATTTCTGTGCTGTTCCAACCACATAAATACACTTTGAACCACTATGAGTTTATAACCAGCTATGGAGCCAGTGTTCTTATAAAATACTACAAGGAACAACAGTTTCACTTTGGCTTCTGAATTGTGTTTATAATCAACCATCAACACATGACCTAATAGTGAAGACTGGCTGACATCAAAACACTTTTTAAAGGTTCTTAGTTTAGGTTTATAAGGTGCCCTTTGTTTATATCCAAATGAGAACAACACAGTCTAAAAGTCATAAACACTTTAATGTTAATGGTTGCTGAATTGGTAATTCCATAACAAATCTCTAGTTACATGCAAGTGGTCCTTTTATAGTGAATACTCTGTGCAGCTCACACTCATACTGAGATAAGTAGATAACGTCAGGGAATTTGAGAGTAAACCTGTGTGGTGTTTTTCTGATTCTCTGACTAAATCTCAGATGAAAAACACTGTTTTAATCCCCATACTGCTAGAGGTAAGAAGCTTGGGTACTGAAGCTTTCTACTCTCAAAATAAATGAAGATCCTATAATTTTCACTCACTTGCCAGGGGGAGGAGTTATCTAATTAAATTGTTTTGTAGAAGTGTCATATTTTGGTCTGAGTTTTAAGCACAACTTGTTATAGGAAAAGATCATTTCCGTTTCTAGAAAGCTTAAATTCACAAATTAAATTTTAACGAAGTATTGAGAAATTGCTCCTAAAGGTGGTTAGGAACCTGTGGATAGTTTAATTCTTTGTTCTTAGTTTCATGCCAGTTACTTATGAAAGATATAAGTTGTTTGTTACCATATTTCATATTCTAATGAAACATAGGATTGGATTATTTTAATAATGTCTGAATGTTTTCTCCTTTAACAGATATATCGTCTATGTTAACTTTTAAAAAATAAGGAATTTTTAAATTGGAAACATTTTCAGTGTTAATGTTCTATTTTAGTGGGGTCTAACAATAAAATTTTATTTGGAAATCAGTGTTCTAAGTTTGGAAGAACATGGTTTTGCTTTTCAATATATTTGCTGTCTGCAATCTTGCAGCTTTTAATAAGGATACATGAAGAAACAGAGGGCTTACATTCCATTCCTGAGATGGGAGGCCATCCTTACTTGGACTTGACTCTGTGTTTGGCACTAATGTGAAATCTAGTAGACCCAAGCAAGTGTGGTATTTAATGAAAATTCTCATATTAGAACTGATGAAGAAGTCAGTCCAGAGTAAGTGAATAGGTTATAGAAAATTCTGGCAAGGGAGACACCACTCTGTCATTCTTGTGACTAATTTTACTGTCACATTTCTTTCAGGGCACAATTGAATTAGGATTCCTGAGATTCACCATCCTTTTTTCTTTTCCTATTGTCTGTCACAATGAAGAGAATCAATTCAAAATGCCTTCCTGGTCAGAGGTATATCTTGGTGGTGGTTCCACAAGGACCAAGATCAGATCCTTAGCATTAAAAACAGATTCACTCATGAAACAACAGCACAAAGGATTGTCTGTAACAAGAATTGGCTCCATCTTCTCTTACTATTAATAGAAATGCATTAAATTTCTTTTCATAAAACATCATTTTATTGACTTTTTTATTTTTCTTTTTGGTTTTCAGTGGTGGAGATTGGCAGCCCTCACACAAACTAAGAAAGTATTATACCACTGAGCTGCATGCCCAGTCTCAAAGATGAAGGTATCAGAATCAAATTTCAAAACAAAGGTGGTAAAGTGGTATGGATGATTAAAATCTCACAACACAAATCTCTGGAGTTTCTACTATTATAAATCCATGAACACATTAATTTTTTTCAAGGACATCCTAATATCTGACTCAGAATTGCTTCTTGTCCACTTATAAAGACTGACAATTAAGCTAATATTCATAGATACACACATTGCTTAAGTGCTACTATATAGAAACAGTTAAGAAATTGTAAAAACTAAATGATATAGTGTCGTGCTGAAGCAGATCTTTTCAATTGTCTAATAGTGCTTCAGTACATTTTGTGGTGAAATAATGGTTGCCTTTCATGAAAATATGGAGTATTTATAATTACCAAATAATCATTTCAAAGTGGATATTCACCTATTACAACTACAGGATTTCATATTCCTCTAAAAATAGACATATTTTCTTGTAAAACCTTCCCTTTTAAGCAGCTTTTTTGGCCAGTAAAGACAACTATAAAAATCAGTACAACTGAAGACAAGTCCATCCCTTTCATTATCTTTTGCTTTGGCTAAAGAATAATGGTTTCCTACTCTGTTCCCGTCATCACCTCAGTTGCACTAGGCACACTTCATACATACTTATCTTTACCGTTTTCATCGCTTCCTCTTACAGTAAAGAGCATAGCTTTGGTTTAGGTTACAGAGAGCAGAAGGACCCTTTAATCTGCTTCTAAATGATACTTAAACAGCCCAAATGACAAGAAAATGGGTACAAATTATTCTCGGTGCTGTAAATCTCTGTGACGTTCTCTGTAATAGATAATATGGAATTACTAAATCAAGATTTATGTTTTGAGTGAAAGTTAACAGCTTTCTTTTTCAGTTTATTTGTGTATATTAAAATATTCTATCGAGAAATTTAGAGAAGTCAGTTTTTATATACCTCAGCCTAAATTTATTTACTAATTTTACATTTTCTTAATTTAATGCTTCTGTTGGATTCATGTTAATATTTTATAGCTTTCTAAACATAACAGGACAGTATAGTAGAAGTTTTGTGCTTCAACTAACAACTTAAAATTTAATGACAATATAAAATATTTTAGCTATGTCTATCAATGTTAAATTTAATATACAGGGTCATATAAATATTAACTTATGAGTAATTCTCAGATGTCTAAATAAAATATTTATAGAAAAATCAGTAAAAAAATAACAATTATTAACTTTTCTGTTTTTTTAAGTCATTTATTACATGTTACCTTGATGAATTTTGGTGTGTAATACAAGGTTTCTGGACAATGCAGTGTACTAGAAATTTATTGTTCTTATGGAACTTTCCCCTTTAGAAAAATGCTGGTTTTACTTCTGTACAGAGCTTAATTGTAAAAGAAACTGTAATTATGTGCCTCCTGTAAATCTTTACAAATATCAGGAGAAGGCCTTTAAATGGAAACACACAAAGTCTCACGGTATGACTTCCTGTTTACCTCATTATATACTTCCAGGAGGTAACAGCCCAAATTACACCTGTAAAAGAGCCTTTCACAGGTGGAAGCTGTACTGGTTTTAAGCACTGAGCATTTTTTAAGCATTTTCTTTGCTGTTTGCCTTTTCTAGTAAAAAAAAAAAAATAAAAATAAAAAATAAAAAAAAAATCAAAGGATATACACTAGTAGTGCTAATGTATACCCATAGAACTATCAAAATATCAATGGGGGCAGCAACAATCTTTTAACAAATAAACATTTTTTTATAAACTAGTGGAGGGTTTGTCAGTGAAATTTTAGTCAACTATTAACCCCAAATGTGGAAATCATCACAAACTAATAGGATTCTGTTTCTGCACACAGTCAACTAGTATATGACTCATGTGGATATATTTTCCAGTTTAGACCAATTTTCCAAAATGGTCTAGTATTGCTTTTTATGTATAAATGGCATCTTTTCAGCACATATTTTTTTTTAGATTGTTCTAGAAACTAAGCAACTTGTTTACTTTCAGTGTATAAAAGACTTTTTAAAAATTACAAAAATGAAAATAGTATTTAATTATGATATAAAAACAATAATTAAGGCAAGGAGTACTTTAAATACCTAAAACTATACAGTGTCTTATTCTTACAAAATCAGGCTACTTTGATACATTTTAATCAGCATATCATACAATATTGATTATTAACCTTCAGATGTTGAAGTAAGCTCTGTGGAGTCAGAGTTTGACTGATGGCCCTGAAAATAGGGTAGTACCAACTCTAACACTCATTTTAGAAATAAAAAGTTCATCAGAAGTTCTTTGCCATGAGAAATTCAAACTTTAGCAGCAGAAACAAGACTTCAGGGAGAAGTGAGATAACACCTTAAGAATGGCCTCTGGACACCGTAATATCTCAATACCCATTTTATTTAAAAAGAGTTAATTTCATTATAGTTTTCAATGTCTGTAAAAACTAGATGTAAGGTACAGCTTTGAACTCTTGATATTCAGGAAGATATCTTAAGAGTCATATATTACGGATTTTACTATAAATGATACAAATTTGAGTGACAGACACACATACATGCACACCCCACATTGTTTTATGTAATACACTTGGATCTTTATAATAATCTACTGAAGATCCATTTGTTTAAAATCTCCAGCCATTTTCTTCAAATCTTAGGATTATGGTGTCAATGGAAAATATCAAACTGACTACTAGGGACAGTCAGAAAACATTTAATTTACTGATGAAAGAGAAGGTAGAGTTCAAAAGGACTTCAGTGTGGTTTTTCTTGGTAGTGTAATTACATTGTGAAGAAGGCCTACAGAAGCTTCTATTTTGAGATGGTCCTTTTGTGTTGGTCACATGTGTTTCTAATATACTCATATGAACACATGCATGCGTGCATATCCAGTACAGAACTTACATTCACCTTACATCTGTGCTTGATGAGAATATTTCAAAATATTCAGTTTTTCAAATGTACTTCTTTATTATTTTTATTCAAGTACTAAAGTCTGGAAACTCACTATAATCTAAAAATTCTTAAGTTATATTCATGTCTGTCAAATAAAGCACAACAAATAATTTAATCTATCTTTTCTAAATGCTGAATTTGCAACAGCAATACACTTCCTCTGGAGAATCATGTCATAATTTTCACTATTTTATTTATATGTCACTGCATAGTTTTAATCTAAGAGCTCATGCCCAGATCATTTTTCCACCAGAATTGATATTTACAGTAGCATAAAGCATGCTAAATTTAAAATATTTTCCAACGTTTAGTCTGAACCTATTAATGCATGCTTTTTGTACATAGGCATAAAACACTGTAATTATGAAAGATGACTTCTTGTATAATAAAAAATTCAGTGTGTCTCACTTTTCTTTACTTCTCTTAACAGTTTTCAAAACTGGGAGTTTGAAATTGAGTTTAGGATTCAGGACTTTAAAAAAATTATTTATATTCTATTTATGTCTTTGTGTGTGAGCCTGTATCAGCATATGTTCACCATATGTATATGCAGGAGCTCAAGGATTCTATAAAAGAACATCAGAATCCTTAGAATTACATGTCACTTAGTTGTGAGCCACCATGTGGGTGCTGAGAACTGAACTTTAGTCCTCTGCAAAAATGGTGAGCATTATCAACCACTGAGTTATCACTCCAGCCTCAGGACTCTTATCTTTTCATTATTAACATTAAGTGTAATGAATCTACTGTGAATACACACCTGGTCAAATAAAAATATTCATAACCTTCAAGGGTGATCTTTGCAAAGAAAAAATTGAAAGATATAAGAAACTATATATTTTGCTTTTATTTCAGTCACAAAAATCGTTTTGTAATAAAACACTTAAAATAATTTTAAATGTCTCAAGTGTAAGAAAATGAAAATGTACAAATGTTTAAGAAATGCAATTGTACCTTTGAATATAGAAAAACCATCTTTGTAGTTAGAGGTTAAATTAACGAAATTACCCATGAAGATTTTTTTTTTATATATATAAAACAAGGGCATAAAAAGGCTCTAGTTGGGGCCAGAAATGTTGGTAATACACGGTAAAGGCTGTGAGTTTTTCTTTTGAATTATTACATGTAGATGAGTCTTATCTACGGTAAAGCAGATAGAAAAAGTAAACAGAATAAAACAGTATGCTATTAAAAAGTATTTGTAGTATTTCATAGTAGTTAAATTTAATGGGATTCTCATATTTAATAAAGTAGTAGTATTTTAATTTGTTGCTATATTTCAGGTAATAATTTTATTTTTTTCTTCTTAAAAAGAAAAAAAAAAACCTACCTTAATTTGCTTTGGCATATCTTCGGGTAAATTGACTTTATTGCAGACAATGGGGGGGCAGGATCAAGATCAAACTATGGCAAATAATGTTTTAAATTTTAGTCTCACTGACCATTTTATAGAATAGACTTTATACAATCTGTGTCTTCAATGTATAAGCTCATCCATAAAATTGTGGCTACAGTGTGAGAACAGCTCAGTTCAAGAAAAGTCTATGATTGGCAACACACCACATACACACACACACAGAGCCTGTGCTGCAAACAGACATTTCCTCATAGTAGTGTTTTGATTATCCTAAGGATTAGTAAAATGAGCCACCTGGAAGCCATTGCAAATTAGTTTCCCGGCCTAAGTTTTCAGTGTGAAGATTATCTGCCATCTTTTGAATTAAGAGACATATCTTTCTAATAAAATATGTTTTAACATACTATACAAAAGATATTATCAATTGCTAAACCAGGTTTGCAAATCAGGAAATGCACTGAGATGTTATTTCCTTTGAGTATTCTGAGGGAGATTGGGAAAGTTAAAATTTCAAGGGAATTAGAAATCAGCCAACTCAGTCTGGGAAAAAAGTACAAATTGAGGACCTTATATTTTTAAGAAACAGGACTCTTAATGTCAATAGGCCCATAGTGCTTATTCATATATCATTCTTAATTCTTATGGAGAAAGGGTAGCTTAACCACTTCATAATTTGTAGATGAAACAGTTCTGATGTTAACCCAATGTACAATTTAGCAACCAAACTGAATGGTTTTAGTCATCTTTAAGGCTCAACTATGTGAGTGGTCAGCATGATTGCTTTGAAAGTAAACAAGACTTTCAGTTAGGGGATTTTATGTATTTATTTCATTTTGTTTAAAATTTTATTTTTAAGTCTTAGACATAAAATGACATATTTGCAGCATTATTTTAAAGCTCTGATTTGCACAATTTTTAAGCTCACACAATATTAAAAACTTACTAACAATATAAGTATTTATAAAGTCACATAGTATACTAATTAAGAATTGCAAGTATAAGTCAAATTTACATTTCCCTTCATTTGGAAGAGTTATCCAAATCCATACAAGAATTTTAAATATCCATTCAAAGAAACGGATTGCTGAATTATTTTCCAGACATGATGGTGGGGAAAAGAGCGACCTGCTGTCTTTTGTTTTTCCCAATGACTGAGTGACAAGATCCCTCTTACAAAGTAGAGAGTATACACATATATTAGAATTTTTGTCTAAAAGCCCAGGATAGTGGCCCCCTTCCGCAATCCCAGCACTTGGAAAGATCAAGAGTTCGAAGCCTGTATGGGCTGCATAAAATCATGATTCAAAACAAATCAAGATTCAATAAATAACATTTTTATTCACTAAACATTGACATTACAGCGAATGAAAGAAGAAAAATACTTAAAAGCAGCTTGCTTTCTTACTTAGAAGCCTGATGTCATCAATATGCTATTTTTGCTTTTTGGCAGGTACAGGGAATTTATTGCATCAATTAATGCTAAACATGTGTGCTGAAATTCTCCATGAAAGGCAAATTGCCCCCTACTTAATTTGCTACTTTCCAAAGTGCTCTTTTAGCTACCTTTTAAAAAATAACTCTCTTAAGCTGTCTGCAAGTATTTTTAATGGAAACAAAGATAAATCACTTAATTTTATTTTTTATCTTAATATATATAGAGAGAGAGAAAGAGAAAGAGAGAGAGAGAGTTTCCCACATGAACATGCTTTATTTTTCACTCTTCTTGACTTTCTGTGGCAATTTTAAGAAAGAAATTAACTCCATTCTTATTACATAAATCCCTCAATAATCACACTCTGGTTATGGCTACAATTTTCTCACTTTTTTTTTTGTCTTTGGAATACTGGGGAAATCTTCATTTCGGGGTGAGGCCTGTGGTGCCTGAGTGTTAGGAAAAGAAATCAGAGGCCCCGGTGGGTGCATAAAAAGCTTCACGGGTCTCATCTCTCTTTCTCTATCAACTTCCACTAACTAACATATATTCATAACTGTGACCAACTTACAGATAATCATGATTTATGTGAGTCACCACTTTGGAAGTTCAAATTCTTTTTACTAATTTTGCTCAATTTCTCCTGCCAAAATCCTCACCATTTTGGAGTTAATTTTTTGCAAAGTGCCAAAACAAATTAATTCAGTCACAGAGACAGAGACCCGGGTTGACAATCTAGTACTGCTCTGGAATGATAGGATTCACAGGTACACAGGATTTGTAGAGAGTAGATGAAAGTCATCATGGAGATTCAGACAATTAGCTGGGTAATCTAGTCATATGTTTTTGTGACAATTCCTTAGCTGTATCAAAAAGATGCCCTAAGACTTTTTTTTTAGGGGTGATTGATGTGTGAGCCAATAAAGAATGAGTAAGAGATAGACAGTGAAGCAATGAGGCTGTTCTCCCATCAGGGACAGAACACTGAAAACACTTAACCACTGGATGCAGCCGTTATTTAAGAGGAATATTGACGGTCTGACACAGCCACACAAATACCAGAAGCAGTGGACAATGAATCCACTTGGATTACCCCCACTTTCAGGAAACCCTCTGCGGGAAATCTCTTCAAGTTCATCAAACTCCAAAGAGAAAACTGGTACCCATCAGAGAGAGACTTTGGCCTCAGGGGATAGAGATGGGCGTGTGTGGCGGGTGAAGCTCTGATTGTGAAGGAGAGAGCAGGTTTATAACACCCTCCTTCAGCAATGAGTAAGGAACTAACAGGTGGCACCAGCAGGTGACTTTGAAGAAAACTGGAAAAGAAAAACAATTCCTTTATTTAGAAACTGGAGGAGAGAAGACTGTGGAGAGAGCAAAAAATAGCAAGGAGGGTCAGACGGCTGCCAGCACAACTGGGTCTTCAGAGGTCTCTGCTCAGCAGCTGAATGAGAAGATACTTTCCCAACCCTTATCCTCCGCCTCCCCCTGTTACCCGGTGAAAAGACACCATAGAGTCACCTCCGGACGCCAGATTGAAAGGTCTAGCTGACAGCAACAGAAGAAGCTGCATGGACATCAGAGTCTGGGGTCTCCTGCATAGATCAGGAATTGTGGGGGTCGGGAGGGGGGTGTCACGCTCTCTCTAGGCCAGATCTGGTGCAGGTGGCAGCCAGGTGGGGGAAGAAAAGCCCGATGGCAACCCTGAGACTGCAGACAGAGGGCGCGCGTTCGTTGCTTGCTAGCCAGTTTTGACTAGAAAGGATCAAAATTCTGTGTCCGGCAACTCTTCAAGCTGCAGCCAGCACAGGTGCCCTGTTGCAGCCAGCCCTGGCCGCTGTGGGACTCCGGATGTCCAGCATCCCTCCACCGCTCCAAGGCCATCCACGCTCCGCGCCGCGCGCTCCAGACAGCGTCTTTCGGCGCCGGATTGAGGGAAGGTTGTGTGAAGAGTTCCCTGGCCCGGGAGGGTTTACAACTGACTCTTTCACAACATGCCTGGGCTTTAATGAGAGGAGCTTCCAGTGAGAAAAGAGTGAATCCGGCTGGGAAGGGAAGCGCCTGGCTTCCTTGGCTCCACTGGTCCCCACTTCAAGCAGCTAGGAGTTAAGCTGCCCTAGCGTGGATGTGGTCACAACCAGGGGTGCTTGATTCTTTCGTGGTCAATCTTACAGCCATCCCCTATAAAGTGCAAAAATGCTAAAAATTTACAAGGGCACACACTTCTAGAAGTTAATCAATAATGCACTATCAAACGTGGCCAGTGTAAATGAGACTCAGTCGCCTCCTCCTCTGGCCACCCTCGTCCCTGAAGATGACTGTTCACAGTGGTTTGTACAGTGCTGCGATTTACACCCCCCCCCTCCCTCACCTTTTATTCTCGGTTGACTATGTTGGTTTGGATTATGTGGATTTTCACCCTTTGCTTTGACTAGAACAGCAGGACGCGGTTTAGAAAATGAAGGGGTGTGGGGGGGCACATTCATGGCTTCCAGTTTAATAATGTCACTTCAAGTTTGAAGCTTTATTTGCTGAACTGGTTTTGATTTCATCCACCCTCCACGTGCAGGAGCCCAGGCTTTCAAAGGAGAAAGCAGGCTTTGGCACAGAATCTTAAAACTTTTCTGACAAGGCTTTTGCTTCTGGAGAAAAAAAAAAAAAAAAAAAAAAAAAAAAAAATCTCGAGAGGAGAAATCAACAGACGTGCACACCCATTTTTTTTTTTTTTTGAACTGTAGATTTTTGAGGGCTTCATAAAAAATTGATTATCCAGATGATTTAAATGATAAATATGTTTTAGGTCAAAACGTTGATGTATTATCATTGGCTTTAGACCCACTGAATTCTCCTCACCGTCCTTCTATCAACTTACTTTCTTTCAGTTGCATAGACGTTTTCAAAGAAACATGGTGGGAAATTGCTGACGCTCGTATTTTTCCTGGAGATGGTGGTGGTGGGTTTTCTGTTAAGTTTAAACAACTACCTGATACTGGACAGCTGTGAATAGACCTGAAGAATTTGAAATCAAGGGCACACAAGAATCCCGTCCTTTGAACACAAGAGCAATAGCTTCCAAGACTGATGGATTCATGGTTTGGAATTAATATCACACCACTGTTTTTGTTCCTAAATCACAGCAGAACCACCTAGGTTTTTATGTTTGTTTGTTTCTTTTGTTTTATATTTGAGGAATAAATATTTAATCCCAGCTTTCTGTATACCTGGAAGAATAATATAACAAAGGCTTCACACCAATCAACCCTTTATTTGAAAAATGTGTGAAAAGCTACTTGCACTCTTGGTAGAAGCCCCTTACTGACCCTCTGTGGTGATAAAATCCAGATCTCTTACAACAGTCAACGAGAGACACTGAATCTGCTCTCAATCTCGCTGAAGCAGGAACTGAAAGAGCAAAGTTTATTGAATACTTTACAGACAAGTGTGCATGCTAAAAAATAAAGTTGGAGATCTTGACCAAAAAAAGATCTCTCATGGAAGTTCGTATTCTTCCAAGAAATACATATTTCTCTGTACATCTAGTGTTTATGCCAAACAAAACCATTGGAAAATGACTCAAATCAAAGGTAGCCCACATCACAGATCTCTAAGTTAGTACTGTCTGTAAGAACTTATCGAGTTTTGATGATTTGTGGAAAGTTTTATTAATACTTTCTTGAAGATTTTATGACTTGGAAAATGTAACTTTCAAGAACATTTCTGCTGCTTCCATTTCCATTGAAGTCACTAAATCAAATGCATTGTAGAAATATGTTTTGCCTTAAAAATCCTTTGCATATGTAACTGATTATTTCATATTTAAAAGCGGTGTATATTTTATTTCAGAAAATTTTAATGTTTCCCCTAAGAAATTGAACATTTAGGGGACTTGGTAGGGAAGAAATATTTTAAGTAGTATTAAAAATGATTTGTCCATTAAAGAATATACAGAAATTAGAATGTTCAAATGGGGGTAATACACTCAAGTTAAATAATTTTACTGAGCTATTTCTTTAAATTCAAATAATTAATGATCAAGTAGAAACTGCACTATATATGAGCAAGGAACAAACCATGATTAGATTCCAATAAAGAAAAATTTATGTGAAATGTTATCGAGTTAGTAAACACTGGTAAATAACTTTAATTTGATTTTATATGTACTTTAAGAGTGGGTATTGGTTTCAATTTTTTAACTGAAACTTCCAGTTTCTACTAACTCATGGAGAAGTTATATTTCCATAGAGTATAACCATGATTTAACATGGCAATAGTGTTTTATGTAGTTTTCATTTTATGGGTCCAGTGACTTCTGGCTTATGAACATAACCTTTTACTTTAAGGAGAGAAAAAAAATTGTATGCATCACAGAGTCAGTAGAAAAAAATCCATAAGCATTTCATAGCCACAGCAAGACTGCTTTCTTTGTATGTGTAAAACTACTGTACTAGCTAGAATACTTAGTATTTTTAAAGGATTATTAATTTTTCACTTCTGACAAGAACTCATGTCAAAATGAGGTGAGTGAATATTTCCTCACTTGAATTTAATGGTATAAATATTATTCTTTAGAAAGATATAGATTCAAAATGAATTAATTTCATGATCAATTTTGAGAGGTTATAAGAACTTTCTTTTTTGGCACAATCACAATATTATCATAGCAATTCGGATTGTCAGTAAAAGCTTAAACAAATTTGCTGATAATCCTGTTAATGACCTAGGTCAAGTGTTAACTGTTGTGGGTTATAAAGCAGTGAAATTAAGGTTTCTCCTACCTCCAGGCAAACAGCACAGTTATAACTATTGAGAGTGGGTGGAGGGACAAGCTATTAGGAGAACTATTAAATTACAGAAATGTATAATGCATTCAATTATTTAGTCTAGCATGAAGAAATGCTATTAAAAGCAAATGTAAGTCTCCTCTGGAAAAAAAGAAGCCCATAAAGATGACATGATATCTTAGCTCTCTGTTAATGCTTCAATCACAGAGAGTTTTTATGTGAGGGTGAGAGTTTATATAGATTGAATGTAATGTCAATTTTAAGAAATTTTTACAATGAAGAAATCTATTATTTAAACGTTTATTTCATCAACATCTGCCTACTTCTCTAAAAGAAGCATGTAACAATCACACAATCGTCTCTTGTACTTAGCAAAGATGTCAGAGACAGTGCCATAGCCATTTCAGAAAAGAGAGTATTCCAATAAAAACTATGTAGGTATGTAGTCTGAATTTTACTAAACTTTGTTTTAAAAACTCTCATTTTCAGCATAATGGGTGCAATGGGAAAATGTGAATCCAATTTGTGAGGGCTGCTGGACGTAAAACATTGCATAATATTAAATAAGCTGTACATTCTGCTTCAGACTGCTACAAATATTTGTTTAGAAAGGGTACTTCATGCAGTTCTAAAGTTGGCTGAACTAATAAAGGTCAATCACTTTACTCTGTATCAAGTTTTAACTTTTTTCTAAACTTAACATCAGTGTCCCTACAAGATAGAAACAGAGTAAGCAAGCATGCAGAACAAGCATGGTGTATCCTGATAAAACAGTAGAGTACCAACTTTGCTTTGAAAAGTAAGAGATTTCCTACTGGAAATCTCTTCTTGTGCCATCTGAATGGAAAGAACTGCTTAATGTTAGCAAAGTCTTTACTAACTTCTCTCTGTGTATTCAGACCAGATTTTAAATGATCCTCCAAATCCTATATTTCTATTATCATCCAGAAGACTAGGGAGAGAAAGTCAAATTTGGAATCACTTTATTGAAAGCATGTTACAAAGTCATTGTAATTAACTGATGATTTACAATGTTTACATCAAACTCAAGTTATTATTTTCTTTATTTTGGACTCATGGAATTTTCATAGTTTTATTAAGTGATCTCAGTTTTTCTTTAAGGTTTTTTAGAGACAAGTTCCTTAACAATGGCCTGGTTTTGTTCTTCCATTTCTGTCTCATCTAACCCAATGATAGGAAAATGCATTCTAGTAGATATGCTATAGCAAATTTTCTATAGTTTGCAAACATAGTCTTCAGCATTCTGTTTTGAGCATAACCTATCTCTTGTATATCTTCAGTTTTCAAATGAACTGGCTCGATTTATTTTATATCTATCTTTGAGTACACATTGCTTTAATAGGGAAATTGCATAGAAATTGTGGCAAAGATTTTGGTTTTTTGACTTTCCATGACTCAACTGCTAAGAGCCAAGATATTGAATAAATGTTTAAATTATCAGTGAAGTATTATCTGACTATTCATCATAATTTTTGCTTTAAGGTGCTATCAACCTCATAAAGAAAATGAAATGTCTGAAAGAATAATCCTGTGAGTAATAGACACAAAAACTTTCACATAAGCAAATTAAATAACTTGTATGCATATTTTTGCATTTATATCTATATTGTTAATTTATACCTGACTATTGACATATATTGCACAATCATACATACATAAACATATATACAGTTTAAAGGCAATCAAGATTTAATTATACTTATTTGATTGAATAAAAATGCATTTTATATGAATGTGACTAAAGTTAAAGATTTTTTTGTTTGCAAGTTAAATAAAGGTTAAATTGAACTACAAATGTAATTTCATTTGTATCCTGCTCATCACTAATTGAGTGTGATCATTGTCTGGATGGTTTATATACATCCTGTTTGGAAAAATACAACTCATGAAAACAATGTGGCAATCATATTGATTTCTATTATTGTTAGTGTTTTAATATATTTGCAAAATAGTTTGACGCTCCTTAACATATTGCTGTGTTATTCATACACATGGCTACTCATGTCTAATTTTTCATGAAGGATGAAAGATCATTACTTAGAAACAAACATTTTAATTTGTGTAACTAAAATTTTATTTGTGAAAAAGATGACTTTTCCCATAACCATGATGAAAATAAAAGCTATTTCTCTATTGAAAAACAGAAAAAATTAAGAAAATCCACCATACTGATAAAGACAGCCAAGGCATTAAGGAAAGAAAACTAAGCTGTCCTATTAGTGAAAGTAGGTCATCAAACATTTGAAGCAGTCTTTGTATTGAATTGGTTTCCATATATTTTTCACACAGGCATAAAAATAATGCATTAAACACTGGCTCTATGAAACATTTTAAGTGAGTGTTGTAGCCAACTGTGCTTCCTGCTCGTCAGTTGTTCTCTATTGTTAACTTGCTCAATAAAATTCTAAGTGTTCAAAATCATTAAGAGGAAATTAAAGTTGTATGTCTTGCTGCAAGACAATTATTCAAATAAGTTACGTTTTAAGAGTTTGTATTCATAAATCATTAGGGCTAGATCGTGAAAACTCTGCAAAAGAGGTGACGAATATACTCAATACAAACAAAAACAAATATTCTCAATATTAGGGTTACACTTTGATCCATTGTAAAGCCAGGGATGCCCGTTACACAGACAATAATTAATCCAACATCAAGGAAATGCCGTTAGCTACCCATGAGCGGTCTTTCTAATTTGCTATTCAGTTATTTACTGTATCCGCCCAGGAGCTATTCATCAATCAGTCATTAAACGCCTTCTCCTTTTTGTATGAAAGCCCTTTATTTAAAAGAACCCAACTTAAACTCACTTATATCCCTGCAAACATCACTGCTGTTAATGTGGCATGCATATGTTGCCCATGGGAACCTGTATCACTGATCACAACATCGCCTGGCGGGATCCACATCACTTCAATAAGGCAGTTGTAACATAAACATAGGCATACAAGCGCGCGCACACACACCTCGGATCCAAAAAGTCTCTTTCCCTCTAGTCCATTCATAAATGCCAAAGGCTCTAAGCAGGGGCAACCTGTCATTATCTTTAAAACACACCGCGGGATCTAGAGAGAAGACTAGCCTGTTCTTTGAAACTTCTCAGAGAACCACATGGTCATAATTAGAAAATAAAATACTGCCTTGGCTATTTGGCAATTAACAGACTGGGTTGTAAAACCGGAGGGTTTTCTTTCTTTCTGTTTCAAGTTGGCAAACGTGGTAATCACTTGAATCGCTATCAGATTAAAACCAGATTTTTTTTTTTTTTTGACGGTTTCCAAAATCCCCAAATCATCTCCCAAAAAGTATATTGGGACTGCTACTGAGCAAAGACATTTTTTTTTTCGCTGCCACTTTTTCCGAAGGCGCCTCAAGGAGCAGCGCGGCTGCTAGAGCTGCGGGCTCATACCCAGGGCGGTGAGGTACCTGGCTTACCTTCGTTGGAAGGCTGTGGGCTCAGTTCCCCGGAGCAGCTGAGGACGCAGCAGCCGAGCAGGACGAGGATGGAGAGGTGACAATCCATGTTTCTGGTGCACCCGGCAGTGAGAGGAGCATATCTCCACGAAGCATGCCACTGATGTGAGGGGGAGCGCTCTGATTGCTGGAGAAGTTACCATGCTCCGCTCGCAGTCTGATGTCAAGTTTGACACTGGAGATAAGGAGGAGTCTGGCTGCCTTTTCGCGAACCCTGCTCGGGGACTTCGCTGGGTCCTAGTGCCGTCGTAAACGGGCGCTGAAGAAGAACAGGGCAGCCCATGGCTGGCTGCCAGGTCGGATGCACCCAGCCGCGGAGAAAGGCAGTGGAGTGCAGGTCGATGGTGTTGCCAGTGGAGAGGGGAGGCTAGAGTTGTGCTGGGACAGCGATGAGGAGTCGTGGGAGCCATCACATTTCCACAGAAAGGCAGCTATTTGTTTGCTATACGTGATAAGTTGTCTATTTCCAAAGAGCCCTGATGGAAGATACTGTGAGTTAAAAAGAAGCTAACGTTGGGGAAAATAACATTAAAATAATAATAATAGTAACCATTAGTATTGTTTTAAAAATGGGAGGCATCCATTTAATGTTTATATGATTGCAAGGACCACTACAATTATCCCTTGACTGCGTTCAATGTGATCACAATAATCTTCGTGTTTTAGCAAGACAAAAGCAGACATCCTAGACCAGAAAGTCTGTTCAGTTCACCACATGGCACCAGGCTGTTAAAGGAATTTGGTACAGCGATATTAGTTCACCAGGGCACAGTCTGGTTCCGAACACTGGGAAGTAACCTTCTCCCTCCCTCCCGGGAAGCTACCAGACCTAGCCTTAGCAATAGCTCTGGCCACCACCCACTCTTTAGGGTGCTAGAATTGTAATATAAATCAAACTCCCAGTTCTGAACAATGAATGGCCCTGCCTACACACGCTAGCCTTAGGACTTTTCTGTTCTGTGAGACTCAGAGTATATAACTCACAGCTCCCTGATCAGCCTTCCAGCCACCACTAATCTAGTAATATTTGAAGACTGCTCTTTAACGTTAGAAATCCAGTAACTGTTAGAGCATAATGCCATTACTTTCTCACTTACTTTGCAGGATGGTTATAAATGGTCTCATGCTAAACATCTAATTGCAATCTATTTCAGCCACATACATTTTGTAATTCTTGCTAAAAGATACTTCAATTATCTTTGAAATAAGTCCCAGAAAGGGATTTCTAACCCACTTATCCATTTCAGCCTATTCTAAAAAGAAACAAAGTATATCTAACGTATATCCAAAATGGAAACCTAAGTGGGCAACATTAACACCAGTGGTCGATGTTTGAGCTCTGAGAAGTGGGACTGGGTAAGTTTGTAAAGGTCTGGTATTAAGATATCCATTTCACAAGCATTGCAATTTCAGCTCTTTGTTGAGGGCTTGGTAAAGAAGGTTGAGGAAACCAGATGGAAGAGACTGATCCTGCTCACTCACTCTTCCATGAGAAACTTATTTGTCTTCCTAACTCCTTCATATAAAAAGCCACCAGGGGCTGTAGAGACCACCAGTGCTAAAACCATTTCTATTGAAAATAAGAGTTGTTGGCTGGTCAGGAAACAGGGGTAAGGCAACCTTATTATACGATGTTTAAAGTTCCACCATAACAGTTACATTGCATCACAATTGAATGTATTTTTTTCTGAAAAATTGAAAAAAAAATAACATTTATTATAAATTGCAATTTAAAAGCTTCTGGAAAAGTCATGTGAGCCTGAACTGGCTTGCCTCTCTCTGCTCTATCCTTCTTTTTCACATTTAACAGACACTGCTGACTGGGGAAAGGACCTTCATATTTTAACAATGCTACAAAAAGGTTAAAACAGAATGAGTTAAAAGCAATGACTGGGCAAGGCACATAATGTAAATGACTCAGAGTTTCTCTAGACTTCTTAGGCCAAAAGACATTTGAAATGCGAGCTCCTGGAGCTGAGAATGTACCCTGTTGGTAGAGTATTTGCTTGAGGCCCTGGGTTTTAATCCAGCATTACAGAAACAGGGTGTGTAAATGCAGCACTTGGGAGATGAAGGTAGAAGCTCAAAACTTTAAGGTGATTTTCTTTACACAATCGATTAGAGGACACTCTGAGCTACATGAAACCCTGTCTCTAAAAATAGCAGAAAGAATGAATAAATGAAAATAAGGGAGAAAGGAAAGAAGGAAATGTTCCCATATTCTCTGTACGATTTTGGAAAGATGTAAAAAAGGAATCAGACCAATAAACCGAAGAGAAATGAGTTTGACCACAGTGGGATCAGAAGTACAGACATGAGAATGGTAGATTCTTGTCATAAAGGAAGTGTTGAACTATAGGGAAACATAAAGGTATACCAGTTAAGGGGTCACAGAAGGCACTGTCAGAGATAGAAGGTCACAACAAAACCAGTTGAAGGGAAAATGTTTTTAAAATTCTAACTTTTGTTGGGCATAGAGTACTGATTTTTCCTTTATGGAAGACTGTTAGCATCAGAGGGCAGAAAGGAAACCAGAGTGGATTGTGACTGTAATTGCATAGAAATCCCATGCCACAGGTCAATGTGTCTGAAGCATGTTCTAGACTAAAGAGATAAAGAAAAACAAAGAACTGAAGAATTAAACTGACCATGTCTAAATTTTAGGGGATTATTATAGTCATAGAATAGGCTAGGGCACTGTCAAGTGATATTGAAGGGCCAAGAATGAGTTTTTAAAGGTATCTCTTCTTCCTACCACAGACAATGAATCTGAACCAGGGACTATGAGACCTAGGAATTTGCAACTGAACCACTGCTGGGTCAAAAACAGGATAATTCCAAGACATTATACTTGCATCAGAAGTCATTTATAAAGTAAAACTGAGTACAGCACAGAATCAAGATCTGTCTGAAACAATGAGCAAACACTTCCTGGATGGGGACAAGACTACATTTTTCTGTTTGATTCTGCATGGTAAGAGAACTTCAAGTCAGACAAGCATAAGTGGGAAAATTATCAAAGCTCCACAATTGGTTCATCTTAAGGAATGAGAAGCACTAGTGTCTATGCAGCCTTTTAAGCTCTTATTTGACTGAGTGAAAAAATTGAGAATGGAACATAGCAGAAATTTTTATGTTATATAAATCTATTTGAGAAAACCTGAGGGAAAGTTAAGAGAAAGGAACTCTAGGGAAGCAGAGAACTTACTAGGTTGTTCTGTTAGAGACTGTGTGTATATAAAGGTAATTAGGTAGATGTGTGAAAAGAACTTGTAGTCAGGGAGGTCAGTTGGCTGAAGAGAAAACTGGAGCACATATTAATAGTTATTAAACATCTTGAGGCAGAAATGGAGGGCCAAGAGCCGCAAGAGCTGTGCTGGATGACAGGAATGGTCTTGAGAGACCTCACAGGCATGCACTGTAAGTAGTACTGCTTATTAACACTAGTAGGGATCCTGGTTGACCACTGGCTGTAATAAATTTTATGGTAAATCTTACCTGTGTGCTGTACTCTGCTACTGTGGCCAGAGTCACTGCTGCCCTCTGATGATTGGCTCTCTCTTTTTCAGATATATGCAGATTGGTGCTGAGATTGTGGTGACTCCTGCTCGCTGATGTCACTTAGCCTAACAGATGTTCAGTTGGATTATCCTGTCTTGTGTATATTCTGATTCCAGGACTAATACTGTTTCTTATTTGTATTGACACTTATTCTACAGACACACATCTCTTCCAGTAGACTTTCTCTCTTTTCCTTTTAACAATCTTAAATAATGTCATTTGCTCTTAGTTTTTCATATGTAAACACACTACAACACATGAGGTACAATATTAGATACCTAACATATGTACAATAATCAATATAGGCTATTTATAATTTCCATCTTTTCATATGTCATCAAATCTGTATTGGAAACTTCCACACTCTTCTCTGATTACTTTGAAAAAGACAATTAGTTGCCATGTGCTATACTTACACTGTTTTATATTAGGATTTCTTCACTTTCTTCTTCTGGTTCTCATTATATGACTACTCATTCTTCCCTATTACTTCTCTTGCCAGCCTATTGAATTTCAATAACAAGCTTTTTGCTTCCACAAAGGGATGACAACCTGTGCTGCTGTGTTTCTGTCCCTTTCTTACTTCACTTAGTGTAATGTCTTCCACTTTTAGCCACATTATTAAAAGCCCTATTGGACTCAAACTTTATCCCACTGCATCTATCAAACACATTTTCAAAATACACGCATCCATTGCAGAACTTCTCAATTGAGTTCCTATCTTGGCTACTGTGAATAATACTAGGCATGAGCATGCAGATACCCTTTGCCATAAAGTTTTAATTCCTTTTGATGTGTACCCAGTGATGGGATTGTTGAGAGGAAGTAGGATGATGGCGGCCATAGAAGTGTTATGAAAAGTCCAAAGACTGCAAACTGGATCTCAGCAATGCAATGGAGTAAAGGGAAGAGGGGCAGTAGAAGCAGGATTATGTGCCTACCCGACCAATGATTCAAAGAACTAACAGAAAAGAAAGTGAACTAAAGTTAGAGAAAATGGGTTCTACTTAAGACACATTGAGACCCAGACAGAAGTTTAAAGAAAAGCAAGATCCTAAAGTACAATTTAGGAGATGATTAATTTATAGAAATTTATAGCTTAGTTTATAGAAATAAATTTAATTTTCCCAAAAGATCACATGCAGCCATACAGAAAGGGGAAATGATGCCTCCAAATTGAATTTCTGATAAAATAAAACTTTTCAAAGTGCAAAAGGAGTTGAATTTA
Organism: Phyllotis vaccarum; assembly: GCA_033318265.1. Lineage (NCBI taxonomy): Eukaryota > Metazoa > Chordata > Mammalia > Rodentia > Cricetidae > Phyllotis > Phyllotis vaccarum. The sequence continues at coordinate 32,941,048 of JARWLC010000019.1, read as the reverse complement.
TTATGGTAAACCAGAATATATGTTGTAAAGCAATGGTAAGGGAGTGAGTCAGAGGGGTCAGCAGAGATGTAAACTCCAGGAAGGAAGCAATCAACAAAAAGTAAGGGAAAGACTCCTCAGAACTGAAAAGAAACTCGCCTTTGTAGTTAATGGACAGAAAGAAGACCAAGAATGTTTTCCTAGACTAGGTTTTGAAATGCAAAACACCACACACACTATGTTTTCTTAAAAGATGATAAGACATCAGGAACTCCATTATGCTGTGGGGATTCCATTATGCTTACAGGGTGAAAAGCAAATGTAGAGAACAACTCCCAAAGAGAATGTGCCACTTTGCAAGAAAAACATAGAAAATGATACTTGCCACAACCTTTACAAGAAGACTTTGGAAAAAGGTTTGATGAAAAAATGTTTTCTGAAAGATGATTTTTTTTTCCCAGAAAAATACTGTGTTAAGTTTGGAGTTTAGAAGTCTGCATATATGGTAAATTAATTCACTCTGCTTTAACCTTAGTACTCATTGAATTAATACATCTTGAATTTAAACATGAGAGTTTATGCAGTCAGTGTAAAAATCAACCTGTCTGGGCTAATTGAATTAAAAAGTAACCATGCATTAGAACTTCCTCACCCAACTGTAATGCTCTCCAAAGAGAAGTAGGAAAAATAGACCATAGATATGATTGCTTGGTAGGATTTAAACATATTCTCACCTTCAGTTTTTAAATTACCTCTGAAATCTCTTTTATATTTTGAAAGAAACTTTATTACCACAATTACTGCTTGGGCTTCAGTTTCTCTCAACAAAACAGCATCAAAATAATCTAGGGATTCATTTTTAAAATTTGAGAAAATATCCAACCTCAAGGAAAACTCTAGCTAACACTTTAAGACTGATATGAGAGAGTAAGAGAAGGTGAAGATTAATGTGGAATCTATAGTTCCATATAGTCCTCATACTAGCCCATTTATGAAAAGTAACATGTGCACACACAGAGCTTCATCCTGATAGTCTCACGCATTATGCATGTACTGGAATGGATGCTATCCTTCAGGATTTTCAGAGTAGATCTGGAGACCTCAGTAAAATGTAGGATTGGCTTTATCAGATGTAGAGCAGAGCCAAAAATACTGTTCTTCCCCCAAGATCCTTCTGATGTCTGTATGACCACCTTGGCAAAGCTCTCGATTACTTTTTGTTATATTTATATGCAAGTAAGTCTAAAATGATCAAAATGACAAAAGGGGGAGATATGTTTCAATAAATTAAAATGTATCTCATTATATGTGTGGAGATAAACCAACACTGGAGTAAAATACATAATGACTACCGTAAGTCCTCTTATTTTGAAGGCGTGAGACTGGGACCATGCCTTTCTTACTGTGAACTGGTAGTATTTTTGCTCAAATCACTCTTGTACACTCTTTCTCACTTATGTATCTGCATTATCATAATGTATTAATTGCCTTTTTACTATCATATGCCCTTAAATGAGAAAATTAATAACCTGCTCCTTTTGTAAGACAAAAACACTACCTGGCACAGTAATAAACATATGAAGAGGGTTAATAGACATAAAAACACCATTATTAAAACAAGCTCATGGCAAAAGAAAATGACTGAATTTACAAGTAATAAAAAGTCTTTCTTCTTCCTCCTTCCCTCTCCCTCCCTCTTTCTCTTTTTCTCTCCCTTCCTTTTTTTCTTCCTTCCTTCCTTCCTCCCTCCCTTCCTTCCTTCCTTCCTTCCTTCCTTCCTTCCTTCCTTCCTTCCTTCCTTCCTTCCTTCCTTCCTTCCTTCCTTCCTTCCTTCCTTCCTTCCTTCCTTCCTTCCTTCCTTTCTTTCTTTCGATGGAGAATCTCTGTGTAACCCTGGCCTTCTTGGAACTCACTCTGTAGACCAGGCTGGCTTTGATATCAGAGATCTGCCTGCGTCTGTCTCCAGAGTGCTGAGATGAAAGGCGTTCATTATCACCACCCTGCTAATAGAATGTTTTTCTAAAGCTGAAAAATATCTGCATTTTTTTTGTCAATGTATTTTAGCCAGAAAATTGCATTTTAATTTTTTCAGTGTATTACATTTTGAGTCAGTAAAGAAATAATAGCAACAAAAGTCTACAAATTGAAGGTTATTTGTTTCAGGATGCTATAGCAGTTGATACATTAATAGCTTAAGTAAAATTAGTGGTGCATTCAGAGAATTTCCTCAGATTAAATGATGGGAAAAATAGCCTTACAAAATGCTCTGCAGTGGTGACTGAAGTCATACTGCATGTGTAGATCACATTCTTTCTGTCTTGTCTCCTATTTGGTGAGCCTGAACATAAAATAGCATTACTCAATACAGAATAATTAACCGATTATGTGCTTGTCTTACCACAGCCGTTAATTCAGCTGGGAACCAGAAAAGCAATCCATAGTGAGCTATAGAGTTCTCATTTCCACAATGTAAAACATTTGTGATTTTTCACGGATGCTCCAGTTTCCACAAGGGCCCATGCCACCTCACCTGCTTTTCCAATTTGTCTCCTAGACTATGCTGTGGGTCAATGATCCCTATTATGTCATGTCAATACAGTGGCTAAATGATGATAAATAATTGAATATGTGACAAGCAATCCACATCTGAATGTCAATCATCTTAGTGAGGTACTATTTCCCCATTTGAAGGGAGAGTTACTTCCATTTCAAATTCTATGTTTTTATATCTCTAAGCATCTATATTTGTAAATATACCCATTAAATAAAAAAATGTATTTGCAGAGATGATTACAGTTCAAGGAAAACTGAAGTTGAAAAATAAATTGATGTAAAATAATTACTTATTTTAGAAACACATTTCACAATTTCATCATAGTAATAAATTTAAAATGTGCATGTTATACTTTAATACTTAAAATGCATGGGCTTTGATATTTTTTTGTTTAGTTTATACTTTTCAGATAGTCATTTCGAGCATATGTTTTAGTAAAACTCCAAAAAAATGTTTTAAATTCTGTTTCTACTTAAAACTATCATCCTAGTGTCCAAGGGCTGTAAAGTCAAGCTTTACACAGAGACATTTAGTTGACGGTTCCGTTCTAGCTACACAAATAAAGGAGCAGTATTATACACAACCACTTCATCAATGATTTTTATTGTTAAACCCTTGGTTTGAGGAACTGCGATGCAGCACGCCTTCCACTAGAGGGCGGTGGAGAGGCAGCAGCCACTGCCGCTGAAGACTGAGGTGTTGGGTTCAGTACAATGATTCAGATTACTGACAGGTCATTGTTGATTCATTTTAACTAATTTTGAGTTATAGAAAATTCTAAAAAGAGTAAAAATTTCCATGCACGTCTATAAATTTCGTCTTATTGCCCAATCTTACCTGGCCTAGATAGTAGTTTGAGTTCATCATGGTTGGAATGAGTTTGAGTTTTGGTCAGGTTTGAGTTTTGGTTCAGGGAAATCTAAAGCTTTCCACACTACAAAGCGAAGAAATGGGTGGCACAGTGTCTCCTTTCTCATTCTCCTTGAGAAATAATGTTTTCCCAGTTAAAGTATTTAATCAAAATGACATTAACGTAAATTTACAGACTACTAAAGTTACCATCTGAAAAATGGGATTTTAGTAAAATTTAATGTAAGAGAAAAGAAAGTGAACTAACATTGAGAATAAAATAAGCAGGAAATCCAAAGGAGTCATTATTTAAGTCCCTGTCCGTCCGTCCGTCCGTCCCCCCCCCCTCCCCCGCAGGGATAGCAGGAAGACAAGACGCTGTGGCACTCACACAGTGAACATACCCTGCTTGGGAAAGCAGCTAATATAAATTTAGAGAATCTTTGTTCTTTAAATTAAAGGGGTGCAGACACTCTCCAGAAAGAGCTGAAGAGACAGGCGAAATGCTGTTCCTGTGGTCCCTCAATACAGAGGAATTACTGTGGACTATTCTCAACAGTGACATGGAGCCCATGTTGGGTGAATAGTAATAGAAAGCCTCTAACAATGATTTTTGGAAGAATAACAAGATAACTAAGAATATGAAGGATTAATATCAGACCAATTAATTGAAAAACAAAATTTACAAAGCTATTCTAATTCTGTAAAACGCAGTATTTATCTACCTTGAGGACCTGCAGAGAACATACTTGCACATGGTATGTAATATTTAACACTTTGTTAGTTTACTGATCATCTACCTCAGCATTTTATTTGGCAGGGTGTTATTCTTCATCTATGGAGTGATATGACACACTTGATGTAAGAAGCCAAATAAATCCAGAGTCTTCACTGTTAGAGATGCAGAAGCCACACAGAAGTACAATGAAGACTCCTTGATCACCTGTGACCAAAATTTCTGTAAAAAATCAAACAAACAAACAAACAAATAAAAAACACTCCCTTCAAACAAAACAAAAAAACTACTTCCTTCATTCAAGATACCATACAATTAAGAAAGCAAAGCATAGCATCTAGTTTAATCTGGTTTTATTTACCATTTTAATAACAGCCTCCAGAGTAGTGTCTGACACATAGTCAATCTAAAGTCCAATTTTTGTGGGTGAATAAGAATATAATTCAACTTCATGATAATATATTTAAAGTATAATTTTGTTTGTCATTTGCATAATATTTTATTTTTAGATTATGTATCTAAGTGAGTGTTGGGGCAGGGGTCCTTTGCAAGAGAGTAAAGCATTGTTTTCACTAAGCCATCACTCCAACCCAGCTTTTGTCATTTCCAGAGTTTATTTAACTCTTGACGTTGCTTGGCTGTTAGTTTTCCTTACTGTAACATAGTTTGGAAACATAGGCAAATGAAGGTAAGAGCATAGCTACAAATAATTAAGCCTTATTCTGTCATATTTGAGTAAGTGAACAAATTGCTACAACTCTGGAAAAGTTAAGCTGGTAATTTTATATCTTTTCTTTTAAAACAGACTTTTTTCAGTATATGCATTTAATTTATTTAACATTCTTATGTTAATGTGTTATCATTTATGATATGTTGATCTCACTTGTAGAGTAAAAAATACTCATTCAATTAAATTATGCAAATATTTTCCATCTGCAGGATTGTTCTAGTTCTTTGTTTTTAATATCTTGACAGTAATATTTTTATAAATTTTACCCAAATAGAATGAAAGGTGTTTTATATTGTTAAGCGTCCATCAGGTCAGACCTCAGACAGAGAGCTCTAGGCCACATGTAAATAATAAAGAGACAGCTATTATGTATGGATATGTTAAATATATGCAGGCATAATCATTACATCATTCAAATTCCAACTTTTAGACTTCCTTTAAAAATTTGGCAAGGCTGAGAAAAATGAGTAACAACAATACAAAGTTTCTATGAATCAGTAAAGTTCTTTGTAGGTTATGGTAATGAAGGATGCATATGTATCAGGGCAAACAGTGTAGAGCACCAGGAAAGACCCCAAGCTGTAGTGACCAATGTCCCCTTCTATCAGAGATGCAGATGTGGAAGGGGTTGCCAAAGCTCTGCTCCTTTTTAGCCTTGATAAGAACCTTTCTACCTGCTTGTAAAACAACTTTATTAAAATAGTTGAGTGCCTCCAAAGTTTAATGGCTAGTTTTAATCACTTCTATAACTCATTGTGTTCATCAAAGATGCACAGATAATCAGCACGTGAAATAAATTTTAAAATAAATACAAAATATCTCTTTATGTAAAGTGGCAAATATATATAACTACAAAATTTTTATTTATTTATTATTTTTTTAAGAATCTGATTGGCAGTCACAAAATGAAAAGTCTGTTTTCCTCAGGGTTAGCAGGTAACATGACTGATGTCCACGAGCACTACTTCACCCGTTTTCTTCATCAATCTACAATGACTTTAAGTCTTTCATAGTCATGTGCAATCCATCAGCCTTACAGCTAAAGCCAGGGAAAGACCACGAGGCCCCAAAGTAATTGAGTTAATTATGAGAAGAAAACAAATAGTGAAATCCTCTCACCTGCGTTCACACATTTATTGAGAATTTAAGAATCAACAGGGTGAAAAAAAGCTTTCTAGAAGATTTCATCCTCAAAAAGAGGCAGCAAATCACCATTCAAGACAGCAGTGGACAGCAACACCTTCTGAACACCCACTTTCGTTTTCCACCAGTCTGTAGGGTATCACATTATCACTCATGATGAGTAGATCAATAAAGCTGCAAATTCATAAAATAATTCAAATTTTATAGATAGATTTTCTCTTTGAAGAAGTAAATTCTTACATATTTGCAAAGAGGCTTCAATGCTTTCTGGGGTGTTTCTGAGCTTTCTTTTCTTTGATTGTATTTTAGGAAATTTATAAGTCTAAATATTTAAGTACTTCATTAGTTTATAGCTTTTTATTATGTGAGGCATGAGGAAAAATTAAATGTTTATACTTTCTCTCCAATTGATGTCCAGTTCTACCACAATTGTTGAAATGCATTTCTTTACTTATTGAATCGTCTTTTGTTTTGTCTTATTTTGGAAATCTCAACGATATTTTTTAGCTCCCTGTTTGACGTGTTGCTGCCCTTTGTTTCTTTGGTCTTCAGATCCGTTCTGTCTCCAATACCACATTCTCTCAATAACACTCTTAAGATTAGATTATTTTTAAACTTTTCCCTTTAACTTGAAAGTTGACAATTTTGACTCTCTTGTGGCTTTATAGATTGTATTCGTATTTTCCAAGACATGTGTGCATGGAATTTTATTGCTTTTATAGTTACAGAAGAGTTGCTTCTTGGTGATACTCACTCCTCCAATATGTGAACATGAACTGGTCACCTCTGCAATTTCTCTTACCGAAATTTTATTTTATGGCTAATATTTATTTATTTTGTATGTTAATTTTATTAATTCTTCTATTAAAAATGTCTTTTTATCCATGTATACCACTGCTCGCCTTCTGTTCCCTCCTCCCAATCCCTCCCAGTAAGCCTTAAGCCTCCCCATTCCCCATCTCCCCATTTCTTCCCCCAAAAGGACAAGAAGTCCCAAGGTGGGTCAGCTCAGTGTGGCACATCCACTCCATGCAAGTCCGATTTCCTCATTCCAAAATCAAGACTGGGTTAGGTGTTTATCTGCAAGGAATGGGCTCCAAGGTGCCAGCTCATGCACAGGAACACAGTCTAATCTCACCCCTCAATCCACAGTTGCCTATCTTTGGAGGGCCTGGCTCCTCTCCCAGATGATTCCTCAGTAGCTATTCTTGATTCAGTGAGCTCCCCAGAGCTCCAGCCAGTTATCACTGTGTGAATTTTCCTCATAATCCCTATGCCCTGCTCATACAGACTCTCCTCCCCTGCTCTCAGCTGGACCAGGAGCTCAGCCCAGTGCTCAGCCATAGATCTGTCTCTGCCTCTATTCAGTGTTGGATGTAGGTTCTGTGATGACACTTAAGATGGTTATTCATTTGACTATAGGGAAGTCCTTTTTAGGCTCCCCTCCACTTTGTTTGGAGACCTAGCCAGGGATATCCTGCGAGTTCTTGGAGGTTTCCCTAGCACCCAATTTCTTTCAAACCCCATATTGGCTTCCTCTATGAAGATATACATATCTTTCTATTTCCCTCTTTGCTCCTCTCACTCAACCATCTCCTTCTTTCAAGATTTGTTTCCACCTCTTCTTATTACAACCCATTATGACTCATATTTTGTTAAGGTGATCTTTTCTATTTTCTATTCTTCTGGGAATCTCTGGATGTCTCTCTTAAGTACCTTCTGATCCTAGATGTTCAGGGGTTGTGGTTTGCAGCTTGGTTATTCTTTGCTTTTTGACTAAAATATACTTATGTGTGAGTACATCCCATGCCTACCTTTCTGGGCTTGTGATACCTAGCTTAGTAGGATATTCTCCAGATCTGTTCATTTGCCTGAAATCTTTAGGATGTCATTTTTTTCTGCTGAGAAGTACTCCATTGTGTAGATGTACCACAGTTTGTTAATCCATTCTTCAGTTGAGGGGCATCTAGGTTGTTTCCAGGTTCTTGCTATTATGAATAATGCTGCTATGAACATAGTTGAGATAATGCCTTTGAGGTGGTAATGTGGATCTTTTCAGCATATGCCCAATAGTGGTATTGCTGGATCCTTGGGGAGACTGATTCCCAGTTTTCTGAGGAACCATCATACTACATCCCAGAGTGGCTGTACAAGTTTACACTCCCACCAACAATGGAGGAGTGTTCCCCTTGTTCTGCATCCTCTCCAGAAAGACTTAGTATGTCATTTTGGTCTTAGCCATTCTGAGAGGTGTAAGGTGGTATCTTAAAGTTGTTTTAATTTGAATTTCTCTGATGGCTAAATATTTTGAGCAATTTTTTAAGTGCCTTTCAGCCATTTGTAATTCTTCTGTTGAAAATTCCCTTTTTAGCTCTATACCCCATTTTAAATTGTGTTATTTAGGTTTGGGGACTATAATTTCTTGAGTTCTCTATATATTTAGATATCAGTCCTCTGTCAGATGTAGGATTGGTGAAGACCTTTTCCATTTGTAGGCTGTCATTTGTCTTATGGTATCCTTGGCCTCACAGAAGCTTCTGAGTCTCAGGAGGTCCCTCTTATTGATTGTTGTTCTTAGTGTCTGTGCTACTGGTGTTATATTTAGGAAATGTTCACCTGTGCCAATGCATTGGAAGGTATTTCCCACTTTCTTTTCTATCAAGTTCAGTGTAGCTGGGTTTATGTTGAGGTGTTTTATCCACTTGGATTTGAGTTCTGTGCAGGGTGATAGGATTGGATGTATTTGCATTCTTCTACATACTACCATTCAACATGGTTGGTTGAAGATACTATTTTTTTCCATTGAATATTTTTGGCCTGTTCATAGGTGTGTGTGTTAATGCTGGGGTCTTCAATTCAATTCCATTAATCCACAAGTCTGTTTTTATGCCAGTACCAGGCTGTTTTTATTACTATAGCTCTATAGCAGAGCTTGAAGACAGGGATGGCGATTACTCCTGAAGTTCTTTCATTGAGCAGGATTGTTTTGTCAATCCTGAGTTTCCTGCTATTCCGTATGAAGGTGAGTATTGTTCTTTCAAGGTCTGTAAATAATTTTGTGCAGATTTTGATGGGAGTATATTGAATCTGTAGATTACTTTTGGTAAAATTGCCATTTTTACTATGTTGATTTTACCTATCCAGGTGCATTGAAAACCTTTTAATTTTCTGATATACTCTTCAATTTCTTTTCAGTGACTTAAAGTTTTTATCAAATAAGTCTGCTGCTTCTTTGGTTAGAGTTATGCCAAGATATTTAATGTTATTTGCAGCTATTGTAAAGGGTGATACGTCCCTTATGTCTTTTTCAGCCCTTTTTATCTTTAGTACATAGGAGGGATATTGTTTTTTTTTATTTTTATTTTTAGTTAATCTTATACCCCGATACATTGAAGAATTAAAGAGATGATTATCAGCTATAGGAGTTCCCAGTAGAATTTTTGGAGTCACTTATGTATACGATCATATCATCTGCCGATGGAGATAGTTTGACTTCTTCCTTTCCAATTTGTATCCCCTTAATCTCCTTTTCTTCTATTACTGCTTTAGCTAAAATTTCAAGAATTATATTGAATAGATAAGAAGAGAGAAGACAGCCTTGTCTTGTTCCTGATTTTAGTGGGATCGGTTTGAGTATTTATTCACTTAGTTTAATGTTGGCTGTCAAAGGCTTCTTCAGCTTCTAAGAAGAAGATCATGTGTTTTTTGTTCCTTTCAGTTTGTTTATATATATTTATATATATTCAGTTTTTCATCTGTTGAACCATCCCCGCATCTCTGGGATGAAGACTACTTTATCTTGAAGAATGCTGTTGAGTTCAGTTTACTATGGTTTTATTGAGTATTTTTGCATCAATATTCATGAAGGAGATTGGTCTGTAATTTTTTCTTTGTTGCATCTTTGAGTGGCCTAGCAATCAAGATGATTATAGCCTCACAAAAATACTTTGGCAATGTTCCTTCATTTTCTATTATATGGAACAGTTTGAGGAGTATTGTTATTAGTTCTTCTTTGAATGTCTGGTAGAATTCTGCACCAAAATGTTCGGTCCTGTCCCTGCCCCCTGCTTGGGAAACTTTTATATAATAGCTTCAATTTCCTTTGGAATTACAGGTCTATTTAGGTATTTAATCTGATCTTGATTCAATTTTTGTAAGTTGTACCTGTCCAGAAAGTTGTCCTTTTCTTTTAGGTTTTCTATTTTAGTGAAGTATAGATTTTCAAAGTATGACCTGATAATTCTCTGAATTTCCTGGGTGTCTATTGTTATGTCCCTCTTTTCATTCCTATTCTGTTAATTTGGATATTCTCTTCTGTTTTTTCTATCCTGTTGACTTTTTCAAAGAACCAACTCTCTAATTCATAGATTCATTGTACTGTTTTCTTTGTTTCTATTGTATTGGTTTCAGCCATAAGTTTGATTATTTCCTGCCATCTACTCCTTCTAGGTGAGTTTGCTTCTTGTTGCAGTGGGGTTTTTTGGTCCCAGGCGGCCAGAGGTCCCAGACTCACAGACCTGCCGTGTCAGACTCATAGTCACTTGTCTCTGTTGCTCAGGCCCCCAGAAATGACTCAGATGCTTATATTAACTTCATGCTGTTTGGCCTATGGCTCAGGCACTTTGTTAGCTAGCTCTTACATCTTAAATCAACCCATTTCTATTAATCTGTCTGCCACATGGCCCGTGGCTCACCTGTGTTCCTTACATGTTGCTCCTTGGGTGGCTGGCTCAGGTCTGCCTGACTCCGCCCTGCTCCTCCTACCTATACTTTGATTTCTCTTCTTACTTTTTCTATAGTGCCTGTCATGACCCAAACAGCTCCTTTATTTAAAGATTGATATTCACACTATACAGAAAGGCATTCCCACATCAGCTTCTAATTGTTCTAAAGCCTTAGCTGTGCTGTTAGGTCTCTTGTATAAGATTTCTCTAGGTTTTTCATAGAGTCATCTAGTCCTCTGAGTTTCTTCTTAGCACTGATTTCATTGTTTAGTCAACAAAATCATAGAAGAAAACTCTCTCAACCTTAAGAAGGAATCACTTATAAAGATACAAGAAGCTTACTGAACACCAAATTACTAGACCCCCCCCCAAAGTCTGCTTACCACTTAATAATTAAGCCTCTAAACCTACAAAACAAAGAAAAAATACTAGGTACTGCAAAGGAAAAGGGGCAAATTACTTATAAAGGCAGACCCATCAGAATAACACCCGACTATTCAATGGAAACAATGAAAACAAGAAGGTCCTGGTCAGAAGTTATATAGATACTAAAAGATCATGGCAGCCAACCCAGACTACTATACCAAGAAAGACTATCAATCACCATAGATGGAGTAAACAAGATATTTCACAACAAAACCAGATTTATACAATACCAATCTAATCCCGCCCTACAGAAAGCATTAGAGAGAAAATTCCAGTGTAAGGAAACAGAAACACCCATGAAACCACAAACAATCAATAATCCCATGGAAGAAAAACCCAAAGAAGGGAAATACACACAAGCTACCGCAAAAAATAGCAGGAAATAGCAATCATTAATCATTAATATCCCTTAGTATCAGTGGACTCAGTTTGCCAATGAAAAGACACAGCCTAACACAATTGATGTTTCAGAAGCTATCCTTCTGTTGCATACAGGAAACACACCTCAACTTCAAAGACAGACACGGGCTCAGAGGAAAGGGTTGGGAAAAGACTTTCCAATCAAATGGTCCTAAGAAACATGCTGGTATAGGCATCCTAATATCTAACAGACTAGACTTCAAACTAAAATCAATCAAAAGAGACCAGGACGGATATTACTTACTCATCTCAGGAAAACCCCACCAAGAGGAAGTCTCATTCCTGAATATTTATGCTCCCAACTCAAGACCACCTACATACATAAATGAAACACTACTAAAGCTTAAACCTCACATCAAATCCCACACACTAATAGTGGTAGTCTTCAATATCCCACTTTCACCCTTGTGATGTGGGAATGTGTTTATGTATGCTGTGAATCTCAATCTTTAAATAAAGGAGCGGCTTTGGGCCATGACAGGCACCATAGAAGAAGTAGGAGGAGAAATCAGAGCATAGGTAGTGGAAGCAGGGCGGAGTCAGGCAGAACAAGCAAGTCACCCAAGGAGCAACATGTAAGGAACACAGGTGAACCACGGGCCACGTGGCAAACAGATTAATAGAAATGGGTTGATTTAAGATGTAAGAGCTAGCTAGCAATGTGCCTGAGCCATAGACCAGACATCATAAAGTTAATATAAACGTCGGAGTCATTTCTGGGGGCCTGAGTGGCGGTGGGCTACTAAGTGGTCTCAGGCGGCAGGTCTGTGGGTCTGGGCCTCTGGCCACCCAGGACTGAGAAAACCCAATGCAACACCCTTGGATAGGTCAACCAGACAGAAACCCAACAAAGGTTTTTTGTTTTTTGTTTTTGTTTTTTTTTTTTTTGTTTGTTTGTTTTTTTGTTTTTGTTTTTGTTTTTGAGCTGGTATTCTTCTTCTTCAATTCCAATTACCAATTATTCTCAGGTTTGGTCTTTTCATGATGTTCCATGTTTCCTGGATGTTTTGTGTTTTAGCTTTTTTGGTTTTAGTGTTTTCTCTAACTGACATATCCATTTCCACTATTGAACCTTCCACTCCAGAGATTCTCTCTTCCATCTCTGCAACCAACAGGTTATATTTGCATCTGTGGTTCTGGTTTGCTTCTTCAGGTTTTCTATTTCCAGCTTTGCTTCTGTTTGTGCCTTCTTTATTGCTTCTATTTTAATTTTTAATTCCTGTAATTTTTTTTCACCTGTTTGTTTACTTTTCCTTCATTTTCTTTATTTTCTTTCAGGGATTTGTTCTTCTCTTTCATTTTTTTTTGTTGGTATTTTCTTCTATTTCTTTACAAGAGTTTTTTATATTCTCTTTTAAAGCTTCTATTATCTTCATAAAGTTGTTTTTAAGGTTTCATCCTTTTCACTGTTGTACTTGAGTCTCGACATTGTAGAACCATCAGCTTCTTCTGGTGGTATCTTGTTGTTCTTTATATTGTCATATGTATTCTTGCACTGATGTCTGCCCATTGCTTCCTCAGTTCACTATTAGTCAGCTTTTCGCTGGCTCTTAGTCAGTTGTGAACCTAGGGGCTGAGTTTTAAATTCAGAGGCTGCTCTTATTAGCCTCTTAGTTGGCTGAAGGCCAAGGAGCTGTGTGCTTCCAGTTGTTTCAGGGATTGTTCATAGTTGGCCCTTAGTTAGCTCTTAGCTGTGTACTAGGAGGCTTCAGGGTCTTCAGTTGTTGGTGTGTGATGATGCAGAGGTGCAGACTACAGTTTGGGTAGGGTTAGGACTGTGGGATGTCTCTCCAGCTGTGTGTAGTGGGATTATGTTGTTACATTGTAAATAATTGTCCTGCCTCCTAGTTTAATAAAATACTGATTGGCTGAAGGCAGACAGGAAGTGTGGGCAGGGCTACCAGACTATGAAAACTCTGGAAACAGGAAGAGCAGAGCAGAGATGCCAACATGCCAGAGAAGTCAGAAGATACAAAGGATAACTATGCTGTTCTGAGAAAGGATACCAAGCACATGGCTGCTGAACAGGATAAAAATCATGGGTTACTTTAAGAGCAAGAACTAGCTAGCAACATGCCAGAGCCATAAGCTAATCAGCATAAAATTAATATAAGCATCTGTGTTTTTCTGTGGGACTGTGGGTCTGTGGGTTAGAACTTCAGGACTAGGCCCAAAAGTCTGGGCCAGAAACTAAATATAACAGCTGTGTTTTGCTGGGAATTAGGCTTGGGGGAGTCTTCCCCAACTTTCTTTGCTTTAGGGTGGAGCTAGGTGTGGTTGGGGTGCTGAAGGCTGTGTCCCTGGTCTGGGGTTAGGAGACCATGGTCTCTGCTTGGCCGGAGGATCAGGTACCACTCACCTCTTAGTCAGCTATGAACCAAGAGAGAGGCTTTGGCCATGATATTTTAATAATTTTCAAGTATAAACATCTTGCTTATTGTTTGAAAAGTTTCTTTTTGTAATTTTGGTTTCTGATGATAATGCACATTTTATTTTCAACCATTTTATAAAAATGCAATTATTCAGATTTTTTTGGCTTTGTATCTTTCAGCCTTGATGAATTCCTTAATTGCTTTGAGTAATTTTTATTCTTTTTATGATTTTTCTATGTACACAACCTTCTAACTGTGAAGAAAACTGTTTTGCTTTTCTTTTCCATTGGGATTTATCTTCCTTATAATGACTAAGAACTCTAGCAATAATGTTGAACAGAATTAATGAGAATGCTCAATTTGTTCTTTGTATTTACTTTTTTAGGGAAACTAATATATCATGGAACTGGAGTTTCTAGAGGGTCGAAACAGTAAGACACACACAGCTATACATACACGCACACATATCTGACAATGAACAAAATATAAATCATTCATAATTATATAATTTCTGAAATGTATAATTTATATAATAATCCTAGCATTATAGGGACATTAAAAATTGATTAAAATGATCATAAAGACTATTTGATTGGAACCCTGGAGGACGTACCACTCACCTGGAGCCTTAATATAGAAAGTGTTGTAGTTAAAGCAGTAAGAAGTTCCTGATTTAAGACTGGCCTACTGTAGATTATGAAAAAACTGATTTTCTAAACTCCAAAGACAGTGTGTAGTAAAGCAAGAGAGAGATGATATTAAAGACAGAGTCTCGGGGTTGATGAGAAGACCAGGAGATTTTGTTCTATTCAGTCTTTCAACTAGATAATCCTTGTGGAATGCAATTAGCTTTACTCAGTTAGTGTTTACTAATTTAAATGTTAATCTTTTCCATTCAACTCCCCAAAGAGTGCTTGAACACTGTTGAACATCTTACTGCTCAGCTGAGTAATAAAATTATTAGTCATACTACTAATAATATTAGCTGGAGACCTTTGGAGTTGCCTTTCATCAGATCAAATTTTTTTCTTTTTACTCCAGGAAAGAAAGTTTTTAATGTCAATGAATGTTAAATGCTTTTTATTTATCTCTCGAAAGAATTATATAATTTTCATAACTTATTCCAATATGAATTAGCCATATAGATTTTGAATGTTAAAACAAATTTACAATCGTGGGATGTAGTCACAGTCTGTTATTTTTAAGACATTTTGCATTCCATTTAGTACCATTATGTACTGACTTCTGTTTATAGATTCTGAGTCAGATTGATACTTTTCCATTTTATAACTTTTGTTTTCAGGTTTTTACATTAGATGTTAAGATGATCATAGTCTGGGTTAAGAAACACTTTCTCTTATTTTGACAATGTTTACGCATAATTTGATGAATATTTAGCAGGTTTGATGAAATAAATATTTGTCACAAATATTTCTTTATAAGTAAATCTTGAAGAAGAGATTATGTGCCTAGATTGCTTAGTTCTTACTTTATTTTGAAATAGGGTCTTGCTATGTATTGCTGGCTGGCCTGGAACTCACTATGTTGACTTTTCTGGCTTCATAAAGATTCACATGCCTCTGACTCCCGTGTGCTGGATTAAAGATATGCTCCATATTGCTTGACATTTCTTTAGTATTCATTTTATCCCTCTCAGCAGTATTTTTAAGTTCTTACTGCAACTGTCTCTTAAATTTATGCTAATTATTTTACTAAGTGTCACTTCAAATTTACTATTCAATTTTCAGCATTATTTTGGCCATATTTTAAAACAAATTTAAAATAAGTGTATTTTATAAAAGTTCTTGATATATCCATTGATAAATGTATATAATAGAATATATCATAGACATTGTTAGACTTTAAACTGCATTAATTTTTCTGGATTATTTCTTTATAACCTTATTAGAGCTGTTAACATTTTACAGTGTGTTCCACTGAGAAATGCCTAATGGCTTTATCAGGTTTAAGAAATCCCTAAAAGCCAATTTCCTTGAATTAATTTTATGAACATTTTAAAGTTTACACAAACTGAATAGCAATATCCTCTGATGTTTTACCATCTAAAATTTCCTTACTTAGTATATCACTCATACAATCACAAAATAACCAAGAAAGAGATTTACAAGTTGTTTTTTTTTTTAAATAAAATCTTGTACTGTTGTTTTTCTCATTAAAATATTATTATGGTCCTGTGAAATAAAATTTAAGTAGAATTAACATGTGTAGCTCAGTAGATTTAGTTTAAAATATATGTTTTGTTATTGCTTGAAAGTGATGGATGTTGGAGTATAAATAGAAGACAATACAATTTCACAGTGAAATCACCATTTCAACATAACAGAATTGTAAAAAAATAGAGAAATTAATATTAGTTAATGTGCTCAGAAATTGAATGAAATTCTTTAAATTTGTTCAAGTTGTAGTTATTTTTATACCACTAATTCACTATGTTATCATTGAGAGTGGCCTTTTTGTGTGAAACTTCTTTCACTGAATATAATAATTTTTCCATTTATTCCTGTTATAACAGAGGTATTTCTTTTTTGACAAATGATATTCATTGTATAACATCTCATCTATTTAATATGATGACAAACACTGGGCTGTTTCTTTTTGGTTTCCTTTCTCCTATTCTTCTCCCTCCATATTCCTCTTTTAACAAAATCTGTGTATCACATTCTGTCCTCTATAGTCTATATATAACATAAAGTATAAATAGATAATATAGTATATATTCTCCTTTCCACACTCAACCTGTCTTGAGTGATATTTTAGGTATGTACTATTGTTTTCTTGCTTCCAATTATGAAATGTATGGACAGTACAGCTACAAAAATTTGTACTCTGGAGCTTTCATTCATACTTGTTTTTATTTTTTCTTGAACACTCATATAGAAATTTGATTGCCAGACCTTTTGTATCTAACCATCAGTACCATTTGATTTTTCTTCAGGACCTGATATTGTTCATATTTTTTATTATAGCTATCATACTGAGTGTGAGATAGTATTTCACTGGGGGTTTGACTCATGCTTTTTTGATGCTGTTGTATGATGCTATTCTTGGACTGATATGAACAAACTTCTGCTCTCTGTATATCAAGAATCAAGATAGACCAAAGAACCAAAGTAATGATACCACAGAGGTAAAACTTGGTGAACCAGTGCGTGCATTGGTGGTACCTACAGGTATAATAAGTGTGTGTGGGGGTAACATATAGGAGCACAGATGACTCAAGAGCCAATGCATCACCAAAAGTTCACCCCACATTGGTAACTGCTTGTAAAAGCTAGAGCTCAGGTCTTCCTCACAGGATTTACTGGTAACTTGGCATGTCACATCAACCCATACAGGCAACTTGACTGGCTGGAGTCTCTTTACTCAACAGATGTTTGTTTACTGCTTTCTTAACGTTGTGTGGATGTGCATGTGCATGTATGTGTGTGTGTGTGTGTGTGTGTGTGTGTGTGTGTGTGTGTGTGTGTGCATATGCATGTGTGTATGTGTGTGTGTGTTTTCCATCTCTCTTTGGTTTGTAAGGTTATTTACTTTCCAGGTGTATTGAGCCTCCTCCAAGATGTAATATTTCAACTTAGAGGCAATTGACACAAAACAAATCTTCGATTGCTGTAAAGAGAAACCATGACCACAGCACCTCTTATAAAGGAGGACATTTAGTTGGAGTGGCTTACATTTCAGAAGTTTAATCCATTATCATTCTAGCAAGACAGGACAGCAGGTAGGCAGATATGGTGCTGAAGAAGAGCTCTACATCTTAATCTTCAGGTAACAGGAAGTAAACTGTCTACCACACCTGAGCTTAGCATGTGCAAAAGAGACATCAGAGTCCACTCACTTACTCCAACAAGGCCACACCTGATCAAACAAAGCCATACCTCTTAAGAATGCCAATTCCTTAGGAGTTCATTTTCTTTCCACCCACCACAGAGTGATTGATTATCTTTTCATGTGCTTATGATTTCTTTGAATTTTCAGGGAGAAACTAGGTACTCAAAGCCCTTCCTTACTTTTAACTGAATTACTAACATTTTTATTAAATACTGTTAAATTCTTATATATTTTGAATATTAATCATTACCAAGTTTTCCAATATTCTTTTATAATGGTTTGATTCCACTTTTCGTTGTGTCATTAGTAGTAAATCAGTGAAAATACTAATTCTGATTTAGCTTGTGATTTTTTATTTCACAACATTTAAATTTAATATAATACTCAATACCCAAATATAATACTCAATACCATAAATTTTATTCCTTAAAAAAGATTAAATCTTAGGTTATTTTCTCATTTTATTATAGTTCTTGATCTTACATGTAAGGTCTATAACTACTTTGATTAGTTTTAAGCAGCATGTGAGAAGAATTATAAGGTATCCATTTTAATTCTCTTGTAAGTAGGTGTATACTGTAGCTGCATTTTCTGAATAAAACTATCATTTCTTCATTCTATTGTATTAGAATCCTTTCCTAAATTATGGCATTTTTCATCCTTGTTTTTTGTAAGATTCATTTGAGTCCATCTAGTCAAGATGTTGACTGCTATCAAATTCTCTCAACTCTAACCCCAAAATGATATATTCTCTGCATAGAAGCATCATTTTAATAAGATTTTATTTAAAACTTGTAAAGTAGACAAACAAAAATGTAACCCACTTTAAAGATAAATTATGGATAAACATCTTTATTTTCTGCTGTTTTTTTTCTTTTTGTTGTAAAACTAAAAGGGTCTGGAACATTTGAAATTTGGAGTTGCTTTCAAGTTGCCATCATTACACACATTACACATTACACATTAATTTTAAATATAACACATTGTAGTTTTCTTGATTCACACCCAGTGCTACTCTTCAGTTATCCTAATGCTTTCTCCATCCACAAGACTGGGGCTCAGCTGTGAGTGGGAGTGATTTCCAGGCCCTTTCCACAGTTCACCAACTGTTCCTTATTTTATCACTAAGATAGTATTTTGCCTGTGGGAGATGTTAGCAGGTTCCGGGAATAGTGTCCCTGAAAGAAAATGATAGGACTTAGTAAACTGTCTTCTGTGCCTTCAGCTAGAATATAGAAATTCAAAGGAACATATATATTTTTAAAGACTTCTTGGCATTCCCAGGATAGTTCTACAAAATAATTAAATAAATAAAGTGTTTCAAGTTTCAGTAAGAAACATTCAATGCAATTGAAGGAAATGTTGCCTGTAATCTTCCCTGTGGCTTTGCAGCAGCAGTGGAAAGGTTTTGTGAGCCCCTTTCTTGTGTGGCTGTTATATTAGAAACAAAGTCCAGTTTGTTTTATACAGATCATAATCTTAAAAATGCAGTTGCCACATTCACTGAAATGGTCCCGTCCCTAAAAGCTGGCTATTTATCACCTTAGGAATGTAGGGAGATTTACAGTAAAATCAGCTTTTAAAGTATGAAAGATGTGCAGTATCGATTGTGGTAGGAAGAAGGAAAAGTCTGCATTTTAAGCAACTTTGCCTGCCTTGATGAATCTCAAATAGGAACATGTGAGATTTATCCTCTGCTACGCTCTTCTCTCTGCCAACATCATCCATCCACTCAGGGGCACTAATGTCCTGGAACAAGAACAACATAAAGAAAGAACATTTCTGCCCAGTGAAAAAGAAAAGCATTGCAGAGATGTATGTCATTTATAGAGTGGACCTATAATATTGTCTTTAATGCTATCAGGAAATATTTTGATGCAAAATCTCACCTATATTCTAATAAAACAATTTCCAACGTAGCTTTCAATATTCTAATATGATCTCATCATCCAATGAATCTACAATAGTCTACAATAGCACTATTTTATGTGAAAATTACAAAACAGGTGGCACAAAAACTGATTATAGTCCTTTTTTCTTGTGTGTGTATGTGTGTTCATGTGCATGTCCACGTATACATGTGTGAAAACATGTGTATGCACATGCATTTAGAGGTGGGAGGTTAATGTCTAGTCCCCTTCCATATGTTTTCTCCATCTTATATTTTTAAGACAAGGCTTTCACTGAATCAGGAGTGTAGTATGAGGCTTCTGGCCTTGACTTTTGGGCCTTGCCTTAAGGTTTAGGCCTGCAGACCCACAGACCCGCAGTCCCACAGTCCCAAAGAGACACACAGATGCTTTCAATAGTTTTTGGCTGATTGGCCTAAGGCCCAGGCATATGCTCTCTACCCTTCATCTAACCCATGTCTCTTGTTCAGCCCTGCGTCTTGGTACCTTTTCTTAGAGCAGCATAGTTTTCCTCTGCTTCCTGTGGCTTCTCTCTGGCATTCTGCTCTGGCATTCTGTTCTCAGAGATTTTAGTCAGGTAGCTCCGCCCACACTTCCTGCCTGCCTTTGGCCAATCAGTGCTTTTTATTAAACTAGTGGATGGGACAATAATTTACCATGAAACAACACAATACCCCTACACAGGAGCTCACTCATTTGACAGTAATAGCTATTCAGTGATCATCAGCCATCCTCCAGGCCCCACTCATACAGGGCTAGACTTACAGACACTTATCAGGTCTGGCATTTTATAAGTCATGGGTATCAAAACTCAGCCCTTTGTGCTTGATAGTGTCTTGCCTAATCTATAGTTAATAATACTTACTGTGCATTTATCCCCACAGTGTAACTAAGTTTAACAAACACAACACCAACATTTGTCTTAGAGCAAGAAGACCTGCAATGTTGGAGTTAGAGAAACCAAACCAAAATGTAGCTACTTGGACATTATTGACATCAGTGGAGAAGCACAGAGCTGCATTTACTTTCTTCCTGCATGTTGTAAAAACAGAACTCTGCAAAGAGTTATATAGTTTTAAATAGAAATTAAGAGAATACTTCAAACGATACAGAGAATTTTTTTAAATAACTTTTAGAAATAAAGTGTGGAAAAGCAGACTGTAAAATTAAACACTTTGTTAGCTAATGCCCTTAGAATTTAAACCATGTGGAGAAATAGATTAGAAGGAAATACAACAAATAGCAGATGATTACAATGGGCAGGGAAATCAAGAAGAATTTTAATGTCCATTATTGCATACCCTTTATTTTATGTGATATTTGTATATTATAATACATTGCAGATAAGAAAATAGTTTCCATCCACTTTCTAAAGGCAGTACCCTTAAAAGAAATTGAAACATACAGGAAAGCAGATGGAATTTTATAGAAGGTTAAATATTCTATGTTTTATTTCCATTAAAATTTAAATATCAGTGATTATTCTGGGGAAATGATCATGAATTCTGCCAGGAATCATCCAAAAAATTTCCATCTCAAGAGAGAAACAACTATGTATTTCTAAGTGCACTAGACAATTATAAAAAATGACAATTACAAATAATTTTATTTGCTGCATTAAAATTTATATCTATATATATGTAT
Source organism: Phyllotis vaccarum (assembly GCA_033318265.1). NCBI lineage: Eukaryota > Metazoa > Chordata > Mammalia > Rodentia > Cricetidae > Phyllotis > Phyllotis vaccarum. The sequence continues at coordinate 32,919,709 of JARWLC010000019.1, read as the reverse complement.
ATATATATATTACTTGTACATATACATTCATAAATATATGGAAGTAGTGATCTCCCATACCAGAGGTTTCTGTATACATGATACAGCTAACAATAATTAGAAGATACCTCAAAAAATAATGGTATCATTACTAAACATAAATGACAAGAAAGAAAACTTTTCATCATTCTTCTAAAATAACACTAGGTTTGGTATTTCCATTGTTCTATACAGTATAAATTGGTCATTATCTTAAGTGTATAGTAGCATGTGTGCAAGTTATATGCAGATTCTGCACCATTTAATCTATGGGGCTGCAGTATCATTGATACAATATGAGTCTGTGATAGCTAGAATCTGAAATGTTGCATGTTTTGAATGCCTGGTCTGTAGCTTGTGGAAACTATTGTAACAGGACCTTTAGGAGGCAAGTCTGATTGAATATGGTTACAAGAAATGTGTATTTGACATTGATGTAAATAAGATATTATGTCACTTCTCATCATCAGTGATGAAGCTACTGTGCCTTGCTTTCATTGCTATGATGGATTGAAGTTTCTCTGGAGCACACAAGCACATACAGATAACCCCCCCCCCCCCCACACCCACACCCACACAATTTGAATGAGGTTATTCATAAATGCAAAGCAGTTATAGTGAAGTGGGAGGTTCCTGCAGTCGATTGACTTCCAGAAAATGTAGAAATCTGTTTAAAACATATGGAACAGGCTCCAAATTCCTTTCTTCCCATAGCTCTCCTAAAGCCACTGCCCTACTTTTCATTTTATTTGGCCCCAGTATTCTTGAACTTGAGCTTGTATTTAAAAAATTAATTATAGTGATTTTTGCCACATATTTCATTTCAATCTGTTCACTTTCTCCTTTTAGATTTCAGACACAGAAATTCTAGTCCTTTCTGAAATTTATCCTAGAATTCAGTCTTGACCCAATCCTTTCCCATATCCAGAATAATGCTCTTACATGTTTGTGACCTTTTTCTCTTTCTGAGGGGCCATCACAGTCTCCACAGATACTCAGATTAAAACAAACTAACAAACAAAAACTACTTCTTAAACTGTTTGTTCTTTCTCAATATACTAGCATACAAGCACATTGTCATTCATGCACCTAATCAATTATTACTGAATAGCTTTCACTCCCAGATACTATTCCTAGTACTAGGAACATAAAACAGATAAAAATAAAAACACAGGAAATCCATCCTCTATTATATTACACACTCTGAGACAAGAGAAAAAAAAAGAGAACTTAAAAAACTTTGCACATTTAACATGTTGGGTTGCATACAGTAAGTATTAAAAAGAAAATTCAGAAAAAGAGATAGGGGCAGGTTATTAGTTATATTGCTATTGCAGTGACAAACACCATGACAGAAGTATTTATGGAAGAAAGTGTTTAATGGACTTAGAATTTCAGGAGATTAGACTCCATGGTGGCGGACAAAAGTCATGATGCCAGGAAAAGCTGAGAGTTCACATCTTGACTGGCAAGCAGAGGACAGAGAGCACACTGGGAAGGGCAAGAGTTCTTTGCAACATTAAATCCCTCCTCCGTAACACACCTCCTTCAACAAAGTCACACCCCCTAATCTTTCCCAATCAATTCCTATAATTGCAAAGTATTCAAACATGAGCACCTGGGGGTCATTCTCATTTATAACATCACACTATTTTAATCAGACAGCTATGAAGAAGCAAAAGAGTGACTACAGGAGTGAAGTTTCAGAACGTACAATGAAAAGCCCTATGTATTTTGACCAGGAAAATGACCAGAATACCCACAGACATGTAGCAGAGTTAGCAATTGAGATGAAGAGTTTATTGGATTAGGCAAGAGACACTACAATGATACTGATGCTCACAGACTGTGATCTGAACTCTCTGTTTTCATTCAGAAGGAGATAGGATGTAACTAGATTGTGCAGGAAGATGGAGTATTATATCCTTTTGCTTTCAACAAATTTCTTGAATGTATAATCCACATAAATATCCTCAATTTAGTCATCTGACTTTATACTGCATGATGGTTTCTGCCGATTTTGTTTTACTAAAAGTTACAAGCAATCAATTAAAAATATGCACTGGTTTTCTTATTGCCTCATTTCTCAGATCTTTGCTCCATTACCCATCCACTTCTACATGCAAACAATCTACCTGACTTCTGTGTTTAATATTTCTGTTCACAATAATATCTATATGCCAGTATAGATCTTCACCTCATAACCAAACAGCTCCATGTGAACCTATAATAGTTTCTCTAAGTCAGATTTGGGAAGTCAAACCTAATTATTTATTTAAATAGTTTTCTTTATATGACCCTAATTTAATGTTACCAATGGTTATAACTTCTGTCATATTTATTGAATTTCACTCAATAACAATTATTTTCTACTGAATAACATTTGTATATAGTTTACAATTAAACTATCTTTTAAACTTACCTTTGTGATCTTTCCTTTCCATTTCCAATTTACTATGTCATCCTTTTTGAGAAAATTCATTTTTGTGCTCCTGCAACTTGATACATCTTCTCACATTCTTTCAAGAAGAAATAAATCACAGTCACATACCTGTTACAATGTGGTTTCTTTGGTCCCTAGTGGCAGAGGCCCACAGACCTGCAGCCCCAGACCTCTTAGCCGCCTGCAGCTACTTAGGCCCCAGAAATGACTCAGACGCTTATATTAAGTTCATGCTGTTTGGCCTATGGCACAGGCACATTGCTAGCTTGCTCTTACATCTTAAATCAACCCATTTATACTAATCTTTCCAGCCACGTGGCCTGTGGCTTACCTGTGTTCCTTACATGTTGCTCCTTTGGGCTTCTGGCTCCTTCTGTCTCTGACTCCGCCCTGCTTGTCCTACCTAATCTGATTCCTCCTCTTACTTTTTCTATGGTGCCTGTCATGGGCCAAAACAGTTTCTATTTAAAGATTGCTATTCACAGCATACAGAAAGGCATTCCAACATCACTTACCCCTTTCTGTCTAGTAAAAAAGGAAGGATTCAATTTTAACAAAGCAAAATTACATATAGCAAAACAGCTATCAAGCAAGATTTACAGTTATAACATATAGTCCATTTGTATTTAGCAAACCTAAAGAAAATACTCTTATCAACCTTATCCTTGTGAATCTAACGTTTCATATATACCTTAAAATAACCAAGAAAAACTATACCTATGACATAGTTTAACTACATCAAAGACCACAGAAGGATATATTTACCTAAGTAAACTGGAAGTGCAAGCAACTTCCAAAATCCCGAAATGACAGAGATGACACCTATCTGTCTGGACAATCACCCAAAGTTCCTTTATAAAGTTGGAGCATCCATCTTCAGCCCACAGGCCAAGAGTCTCTTTTTATTCCAGTGAATCAGGAAATCTGCTCTGCCCATTCTGGTATAGTTCATCAGTCACTTCTCCTCGAGTCCTGAAGAAAGTCTGACAGTTTTTTTTCTGCAAAGCAGGAACCTGAATGACCATCTCAGCTTGTTCTGCCAAAGCTCAGAGTTCACCTTCTTATGGAACCTGCATGTCCAGTTTAAACAGCATACTGTCAAGCAGTCAATATAAGAACAGGTTCGTGTCCAGTGGCTAACCGATGCCACAAAGAAACTAATCTCCATATGGAGTGACTTTGATGCCCATTTTTCTCTTGAAGTAAATTTGTGCTGCCATGACCAGATCTGTCTCACTGTCCATGAAAGTCTAAGTTCTTAAAACATTTTAAATGCCATATTCTGTAGGTCTTAGAAGTGTTTGAAGAATACCTATCTAATTGAATTATATCTTTGTATACCTAAAAATCTAACTAACATGCATTTCTTAATTATACATTACTATTTTAAGTCAGTTACATAAACAACATATCTTAAACAAGAGTAGAAAAATACATACAGCATAAGAGAATTGACCTTAAATTTGTACCAATAAACCAAAATCTATACCACTGTAAAACATTTTGAGCTTAACAGCTGATTTCCTGATCTAAGTTAATTCAATAATCGAATTTTTTTAAATTATTCAAATACCATATCCCCTTTTTCTTCTTACAAAGAGATTAATTATTACCATTAACTATTTATAATGAAAACAAACAAACATAAGCAATATTTTGGGAATTTGGGCGTAGTTTTCCATTACTACTTCCTGCTGATTAAGGGGCGTTGAAAATCTCACCGTTGTTGAGACTGGATCATAATCTGCAGCCATGAAGCTGATCTGGCCATCTCTTCCCATCAGAGGTTTTCTTCAGGGGGTCTTGGTTGAAACAATATTTGCCTGGAAGCAATCCACAGGTTCTCATCTTCTGTGGAAACAAAAGCAGAATTTTTCCAAAGCAATAAATCCTTAGACACAAATTTCAAAATCAAGACGCCTTTAAAATATATATTCTTGTTTAACTTAGTAGCCTTTGCATTTGCAATCCATTGTCTTTCTGCAGTTAGCTCATTAACAGTTAAAAAATTAAAAGAGAGCACAATAACAACCAAAATTCAGATTTTGTGTCTATTTTTCATCTTTACATGGCTTATTATATTTTTATTACTCTATTTCTCTTTTTAAAGACTTTTTCTATCCTCTTTCTTTTCTCTCTCAAGCCTATGTATCTTTTACACACATTGTAACCCGTTTACAAGTTTTTCTTTTCATCTGAATCTGTTTTATTGTGAATCCTTAATCATCTTCCAAGCATAAGAGCTTTTAAAATATACTCTCTTAAAAAGTTGCATAGTTTTTGCAGAGGAAGCTGAATCAGTAAGTTCTCTTAAAGGCCAGAAAATAGAGCGGACCCAGGAAAATGCTGCTACTAAGTGTCCGTCTTCATTTCCTTTTTGTTCAAAATAAACAGAAACCTTAAACCAATAACATGCTACCGAGTCTTCTGTGAGATTTCAGGAACTGGCTTGATTGCAGCTTACATTGCCTGCTGCCAGTCTACCAGCACCATTTTGAATGTGACTGGATGCCGAGCTTTCTCTGTAAAATGACCCGCTTCAGATACACAATTTGGAAGCTGCTCTGGCTCAGTCTCTGTGAACTAGAACCCCTTTTAAACTTTCTCAAGCCTTAAGTGGATATTCGCCCACCCAGGGACGCCATCTGTTACAATGTGGCTTCTCGGTCCCAGGCAGCCTAGACTCACAGACCTGCAGCCCCAGACCCCTTAGCCGCCTGCAGCTACTCAGGCCTCAGAAATGACTCAGACTCTTATATTAAGTTCATGCTGTTTGGCCTATGACTCAGGCACATTGCTAGCTTGCTCTTACATCTTAAATCAACCCATTTCTATTAATCTGTCTGCCACGTGGCCTGTGGCTTACCTGTGTTCCTTACATGTTTCTCCTTTTGGCCTCTGGTTCGGTCTCTCTCTCCTTACATGTTGATCCTTTGGGCTTCTGGCTCCTTCTGTCTCTGATTCCTCCCTGCTTGTCCTACTATTCTGATTCCTCCTCCTACTTCTTCTACGGTGCCTGTCATGGCCCAAAACAGCTCCTTTATTTAAAGATTGCTATTCACAGCATACAGAAAGGCATTCCCACATCACATACCCATGTTTCTAATTTTTTGAATGAATTTTTTTCACCTATGTTCTTGATCTAAAAATGTGTTTTTTTAGTTCAGACGTAAATCTTATTCTTACTGTGGGATTCACTGTCTGCACAAAGATCAAATTTCTTATTTCAAAGATTTTACATTTCAGGATGGGCTGAACTCAGAGTTTGAACCCTTTGTGAACTGTTCTCTGTGGGTTTTTACTTTTAATTCACATTTTAAAAAATATTTTAAATTTAATTATTTATTATACATCCTAACCCCAGTTTGTCCTCCCTCACTGCTCAAACCCCTCCCTCCTAAATCAACTTCTCCTTTGATTCTGTTCAGAAAGGGGCAGGTCTCTCCTGGGTATTGATAAAACATGGCATATCAAGTGGCCTTAAAAATAAGTACTGCTCCTTGTATTAAGGCTGGACAATGCAATCCAATATAAGGAATAGATCCTGAAAAGCAGGCGAAGGCATTAGTGTAAGCCCCAATTTCTGTCGTTAGAAGTCCCACAAGTAGAGCAACTACACAACTATATGTAGAGGGCCTATCTGTCACATAGAGATACTAGATCAGTCCCAAGCTTCCTAGTTGATGCTTCAGACTTTGTGAGTTTCTATGAGTCAGGTTAGATGTTTCTATGGATTATTTTGTTGTGACATTGATTCCAAAATGCTTCCCTCTTCCAGTCATTTTCTGTACTCCTCCCCTCCATCCATCTTCCAGTATGATCCCTCAAGTTCTAATCCTCACACTCTCACATCTACCCCATTACCCAGGAGATCATTTATGAATGGGTACATGCAATATTTGTTTTTCTGTGGTTGTGTTACCTAATTCTAGATGATTTTTTTCCTAGTTCCATCTGTTTGCCTTCAATTTTCCTCATGCCATTGTTTTTAACAGCTGAGTAAGGCTCCATTGTTTAAATGTACCATTAATTTTTTTTTTTTTTTAGTCATTACCTGGATGAAGATATCTAGGTTGTTTTTCAGTTGTTACGTATAAGGCTACTATGAACATAGTTGAGCAAGTGTTCTTGTGGTATGACTGAGAATTCCTCAGGTATATGCCCAAGTGTGGTGAGTTGGGTCTTGAGGTAGATTTATTCCTAATTTTCTGAGAAACTGCTATATTGCTTTCCAAATTGGCTGTACAAGGTTTGCATTCTCACCAACAATGGGAGAGTATTTCCCTTGCTCCACATCCTCTTCAGCACAAACTGTCATCAGTGTTTTTAATCTTATCCAGTCTGACAGGTGTAAGATGGAATCTCAGACTTTTGACACTTTTCTATTTCCTGTCTTACTGCAATATAAAATTGCCTTTTAATATGCTTTCTTGAGATTTGCTTTATGGAAGTTTGTTCTTAGCTATTCAGCAAGAATTTATTGCTGTATTTTCTATGACTCAAAGTAATTTTATTTCTAAATACATCTGTTCATTTGATATTATATAATTATATGTTTATACATATAAGTCCTCATCATTTCTTAATAATATTAGCATAATTGCAATTCTCTGGTTTTTGCTAAGGGAATCATTGTTCAATATACGTGAGAGTAACTCGAACACTGAATTGAAACTTTGACTGAACAGAGCAGATATTCTTAACTGAGTTCATATAAGAGTATATATAAGATGTGAGACAGATTTTTTTTTAGCTCTTAGATTCAGACATATGAATAATATGTAATATGTAATTTTAAGGGTGCTAATATTTCAAATAAATTCCACAATTCTTCATTATCTCTCTCTTGATGATATATGATAATGTATTTAGCGAGGAGTTCTATCTCTCAACATATATATACATATATATAATAGTTAACTTTTATACTGAATGAGAAATAGAAATTCTTATTTTAAGCAATTTATACATTTATGTTTTTTTAACACTGAATAAACTTATTTGTAAAGGATAATAAAGATTTTGATCACATATTTTTAAATGGACACTAATTATAGGTTACTTATGCTGTTAGCTATGATATGACCTGTATAATTCAATTTATTACCTCTAATAGTAAAAATGAGCTACTTATTCATAAGCAAACAAGGAACACAGTTTGAAAAAAGTGGGTTAACATACATAATTATACATATTTATTAAAGTGGGAAGTTAAAGATTCACTGAGTTGCTGCTCAAGTATTTAATCATTGGGAAGAGTTGGGCCCTAGTGAATTTATTTATTAATTCATTATTAAATTTACAATGATATTTAATCTTTAATAATTCTGGACTCAGGCAGTCTGGATGGAAATGTCTATTTATCTCCTGTGAATTGTGTCCATTCATGAATTATTCTTTATTAATTCTTTCTGAGTCTTTGTTTTACTGTGTGTATAGTATGCCATAGAGCTGTTAGGAGAAGAACATTTATTGTGATATTCAATATATTAATCAATTACTTTTTCCATTTATTCATGATACTGAGTTTAAAATGACATTACATAAGTGGGTCACAGTCCTTGTTCTTAAATAGAGGCCAAAACAGTAATTGTAGGCCACCACACAACATTATCCCAACATGATAAGTAAAGGGCATTTTCTCCACATGCATTGCATGGCCTCTCCATCATGGCTCTTCTCCTGTCAGATTTGAAAGTCAGTGTTTAACTGTTACCTATGACATTGATGAGTTATCCCAGTGCAGGAGGAGAGTTGTGACACAATGAGATGGCATCTTCTAGACCAATTTCATGCAAATATCAGAGGTACTCAGAGAGTTCTCAATTATTGCATCAGTACTAGAGCACACCACTGAGATCTATACTGAACACTTCTTTAGAACCCTTGTGAAGGTGATGCCCTTGTAACAGAGGAGAAAACTTCAGAAGTTATCTAGAAGATAAGGTTGCTACTCATTTTCACATAGTTGACTGATTTGATATCTTTGGAGTACAGTATTCAGATTTTCTACTACATGTCTATTTTTACCACTATCATATGTCATACAGAAGAAGAACACAAATGGTAAACTATTTTAATAATTTCTGTAACTATGTAAATGCCAGCGCTATGGTTTTTAAAGCAGTCAGGTAGAAGTAAGGTGGTGTTTCTCACTGTACAATTCCAGTCTTCTGTAAGACAGCCTGGAATTTCCTGAGCACTAGCAGAGGGAGGTGAGAAGGAAGAAAGGTTACAACAAAGAGATTGTTTTAAAAACCTATGATTTGTTGCAGGATAAATGTAAGATGGTAATTAAGAGTAAATGACTCCTCACTGAATAAATATTTAACAAACATGTACTCTGTGCACACTTCTAGGTGTTGCAAAGCACTGGTCAAAATATTAGATATGGGATATTGTGGAGCTCAAATCCTAGTGGAAAAAGGATAACATGGAGAAACAAATAAAACAGATTCAAGGAATGATCTGCAGTGTTGGAAGTGTCACAAAGTCAAAATACAGCCTTGGATAAAACAGAGAAAGGGAGATAATGTGTGAATCTGCTCTCAAATATGAGTTTCTAAGCTGAGACCTGAAGAGTGAAGATGATCGAAATATGGGAAGACATGTTGAAGAATCTTTAGGTACAGGTTTGGCCCTGATGGTTTGGTTTCACAAGGAGAATAAACCAACACCATATGAAACAATGAGCCATTTAAAGTGTTGAAGTAGAGGGTCTTGGAGGAAGATGAAAGAGATGTGTTCTGCTGGTAGACAGGTTGTCATTTTACAGTATATTTTAGGGCTACAAGTCTGGTAAAAGATTATGGAGTCTATCCTAGGAGAAATTGAAGTCAGAGGAACTGTAATTGAGAATTAGTAATTCTACCTTTCAGGTCAGGACTGACAAATTTTTGTTGCTTTTATAAATATAACATTTGCATACCATATACTCTTCTATTTATAGAAGTTATCAGTTGATTTTAGTATATTAGCCAGTATATTAAACCATTAATTTGATTTAATTTTAGAATAATGTCATCATCCACAAAGAGAAAGCTTTGGCTCTTCAGCTCTTTCTATTATTGTTGCTCAATTTTCCCAAATATGAAGACAAAAACACAAATGGGTGTATGCACATACATGCATGGGTGTGCACCACACATACACACAGTTTTAAAGCAAACTCTAGTCTATGCTTTATATATGTCTATATTCACAGTTTGTTTACTTTGGTCATATTTGAACAATATAATAATCCATAGGGTGAAATTCAGAAAACATTGTGGTTTACAAATGAAGTGTCTGCTCACATGTTAATGTGTTAAAGGCTCAGTATCAATAATGTAATAGGGCAGCAGAAGCTTGGGAGATAATTGGGTGGAGAGCATTCTGACTTCATCATTGAAATAATCCATCTGTTGGTGGATTAATAATTACATGACATTATTGAGTATAGTGGAAAGTGTAAGTGGAAGAGATAGCAGGTCTTTTAAAGGGATATGTTACTCAAGACTAGCTTTATTCTATTTGTTTGACTCCTGTATGTCACAGGACAAGTTCTTTGGGTCCTTCATGCCATTCTGCCATAATCCTCTGTGTTACAAAGACATGAAACAATGTAGCCAACTAACAAAGATCTAAAACTACTGAAACTGTCAACAAGTATAAACAATTTTTCCTGAAAAGAGTTTATACATATATTCATGATGGTTAAAAGCTAACTAAAATAGATGTATAGTGAAAATCCAGGATGAAAACAGGGGCACATTTAGACACTGGTGATATTGTTCAGCATCTAAAAAAAGGCTGTAAGGAAATTGGGAAACCTGGAGGCATATTCACATATAATATACATTATGTTTCAGTTGGGTTCATTCACCAAACTGACTAGTCTATATATCATAGATTTCAAATATATGCTGTTTTGGAAACTTATATCCAATGAAAAGATTGTATGATTGAAATAAGTTTGGAGAAGGGAAAATGAATAACTGGAACACACAGTGAGTAAAAGTGTCATGTCAGAAACAATGCATATGTGTACATATATATGTTGTAATGAGGTTTTCTGGTCCCGGGGGCCAGAAGTGCAGACCCACAGACCTGCAGCCCCAGACCCCTTAGTTGCCCACAGCTGACCACGCCCCCAGAAATGACTCAGAAGTTTATGTTAACTTCATGCTGTTTGGCCTATGGCTCAGGCACATTGGTAGCTTGTTCTTTCATCTTAACTCAACCCATTTTCATTAATCTGCCTGCCCCGTGGCCCATAGCTCACCTGTGTTCCTCACATGTTTCTTCTTTGGTGGCTGGCCCAGTCTGTCCCTGACTCTGTCCTTCTCCTACCTATGCTCTGATTTCCCCTCCTACTTTTTCTATGGTGCCTGTCATGGGCCAAAACCACTCCTTTTTCTTAAAGATTGATACTCACAGCCTAAAGAAAGACATTTCCACATCATATATATGCATATATATTTAACATATGTTAAATGTACTTGTGATTTGGACTAGGGTGTCCTTTGTGGGAACAATGGAAAGTCTGGTTTTAAAACTAAGACTTTCATATATAATGGATATATTGTGTAGTACAGCTTCACCTACTCTAGAGAATAAGTTAAAAACAGACTTGAGGCTGAGAATTAAGTCAGCCTGAGCAATGTAACAATACTTTATCTCCAAAACAAAGCAATAAAATATATCACAACAAAATCACTGCATGCCATGTGTTGGATCAAGAGGAGGATAAGAAGGAGGAAAATGAAAATCGAATCCCCAACTTTAATGCTTAAGCAATAAGGCTAATTAATTTTCAGTTTTTATTGTATTAGAGAAATGTAAGGCAGTCCCACTTTCATATTCAATAGTGTACAGAAATGCATGACAGCATTTGTTTTGTATTTTTATGTATTTAGTAGAATGTATAATTTTCACATTTAAGGAGAATTTTACATAGGCACAGAATTACATTTCTGAAATGTAGGAAGAAAGTAATAGGGCACAGAAGTTTAGAAGAGGTGTCAGGCTGATCCATGTGTTCTCAGATCCACTCATCCACTTTCCTTCCTTTGCTCTGCATCAGCAATGGCCTAGTCCTTGCTGGACCGACCAGCTTCGTGGTGTTTGGACAATGGAAGGTCCTAGTGAAGATTGCAAGGAAAAGGATGGAGGTGTGATGTCACCGAGGACTAGCTGAGTAGCATCTGTGGATCTACCAATCATCTCAGACTCTGAATGTGTCTTGCCTTATATTTCTCCAAGACCTGATGTTCCTTGATGCTGTGTTTGAAGAGGGAAAAGTGACAGTTACCATATTGTTTTCTCTCTAAACTTCTTACTTTTGCTGTAGATTCATTGAGTTAGTTAAGTTCCTTCATAAATCCTAGAGAGAGATTATATTGTTTGTCTTTTATCATTGTGTGTTCGTGTGTGTGTGTGTGTGTGTGTGTGTGTGTATGTGTGTGTGTGTGTGTGTGTGTGTGTGTGTGTGTGTGTGTGTGTGTTATATGTATGTTACCTAAAGCTATGGGGAAGAATAGTTGTATTTTTTAAGTCAATAGCATTCAGACTACAGTATATTTGTCCCCTTCCTTCCTTCCTTCCTTCCTTCCTTCCTTCCTTCCTTCCTTCCTTCCTTCCTTCCTTCCTTCCTTCCTTCCTTCCTTTCTTTCTTTCTTGATTCTACATTTTCAGGGCACAGGAAAGTATTTAAGTATTATGAAGACTCAATAAAAGTTTTGTGAGCAACAAATCCATAAAATAATTAGTTGATTTTTTAAGAAGTATGTTAAAGATTTAAAATGTCGTTTATTTTGTTCTTTTTCTTTGATTTAATAAATATTACAGTTTCTCATTAATTTTGCAAAAACAAAATTAATAAAAAATGACTAAGTTTTATGCAAATAAAAGGCAAATAGTAATTTATATTTTAAATATTGTATTCACAATATATGCATACAAAATCAATCCTTGATGGGACAGAGATTTTGCTTAACAATTTTTGATATTTTAAGTAGCAATCCAGAGGAGGTGAATTGAGTTTCTTCCCTCTTTCATCTCTTTAAAAATATCTATCATCTATCTATCTATCTATCTATCTATCTATCTATCTATCTATCTATCTATATCTATATCTGTATCTATATATCCACTACTTATGTGGTCAAACTGAACTTGATTCACTAAGTAGCAGGGGATGACCTTGAACTTTGGACCTTCCTGCCTCTACCTTCTTAGTACTAGTATTATAAACATGTGCTATCATATCTGTTTATGTAAATCAAGGGTCTTGTATATACACTGGTAAAATCCCTACCAACTGCTGTATATTTCCAACCCTTTAACTGAATCAATTTACAAATAATTAAATTATATCTTTAGGGCTATTTTAAAAAATATCATCATGAAGATAAAAAGGTTTCATATTTAATGGCTGTTCTTTATTTGCTGAGCAAACTCTCTTTATTAATCAAAGACAGATATGGCATATATGATGGAAAAATGGAATCAAGAAAATACTGGGAAAGAACATTTATCCCTTATTTATAACATTTATCACTGAAGAAAGTAATTGGCAAGATACCTATAAAAATAAAATATGAATAAATTAATAATTTAAATGAAAGAGAATTTTAAACTAGAACATACTGTTATCTCTCTCTCATACACACACACACATACACACACACACACACACACACACACACACACACACATATATATCTACATATGATATAAGATATATGAATGAGATAATTTCCTTAAGTTGCTCAGGCTATCCGTAAATCCCTGGTTTTAAAACTTCTCCTGTCTCAGCATTTAGAATTCTTTAAGCTTCAGGTATGTGATGTGGGATGTCTTTCTGAATGTTGTGAATTATCATTGGATAATAAAGAAACTGTTTTGGCCTATGACAAAGCAGCTTATAGGCAGGCATGAAATCTAAGTATAGATAAAAAGGAAGGTGGGCAGAGTAAAACAGAGAAAGTGCAAGTTGTTGCCAAGGGCCAAGAGAGGAAGTTGTAAAAATACAGATAACCACAAGTCACATGGCAAAGCATAGATTAATAGAAATGGATTGGGTTAAGATGCAAGACCTAACTAGCAAAAAGCAGAGCTATAGACCAAACAGTTTGTAATTACTATAAGCTATTGTATGATTACTGAGGCTAAGCACCACAGGTCTGCAGTCTGGACCTAGGGCCTTAAGGACCAGAAACTTTAGACTACAGGTATGCACCATAGTACTCAGTTTATACTCAGGTATTTTTAAATTACAAATCTGTTTCTTTTCTTTAGCAGAGTTTGGTTTCTAGAAAATGAGAGTAAATGAGCAACTTTTCTTTTAATGCACACATTTTAATTAAATTATTTCATTTCTACCCAGTAGTTTATATTTACCTATGAATATGAACCTATTTTATTTCCAACCCCCATTGTTTCTTCCAAAGATAATTTTAAAGGGACATTGATGAACATTTTTCTACAACTAGATACTTCCTAGAAATTAAAATTCATGAAAAAATAACAAAAAAGAAAGATTACTGGTAAGAAAACCTGGTATTTTGATATCCCAAAAGAGTTAAATAAATATGATCCCATTTTAATTTCTTCCATAAGTGTATATCTCTCAACAGTAAAGTTTAATATAAAATGTTGTACCTGGTATTAATTTTTATTTTAAATTATTGTTAATATCTTTGGTAAGAAAGAAAGAACAAAATATTATATATCCACTTAGAAAAATTCAGGTGTATATTTAGTAAAAGACCAATTTAATTAATAGAATGTGGTAAAGTAAAATTTAACTCTGCTGAGATCTAGAGATATTAATGAGGGAAAAAATTTGTTACAATGGAGTTGAGATACAGTCCATTGGGAAGTTTCCATGAAAACTGGAAAAGCAGTATTTAGCTTCCAAGATGCCAAGGACAGTGCTCATCTCTGTAATCCTGATGCAGAATTTCTGGTGAATAAAATACTACCCTTCCTCTTCATCCAAAGAAATAATATGCTCTTTCATTGCCATGATCATACCTGTCTTGTTAGGGCTAGGAAGATGACCCAGTTGTTAACTACCTTGCAGTGTAAAAAAAAAAAAAAAAAAAAAAAAGGAGTTTATTTCAGAACCCAAGCACCCACATAAAAACGTGGGTGTGGGGGTATGGATATATGGATGAATCAGTGTGTAGGAGCACTTAACAATCTTCCAGAGGTCCTACATCCAATTCCCAACACCCAAATGTTGGCCCACCACAGTCTGATTTTTCCCTTTTCTTTTTATATATAAGGTCAAAAAGGACACATAATAAAATTAAATTAACAAAATAATTAATTTTTACAATGTAAGTACACCTAAATCCAGGTAGCATATCTTATCCTACACATGTTTATAGCATTGCAGGGAGAAGATTTAAGTATGAATCTGCTTAGAAATCTCTGCTGAGAGAACTATCAGCATTGAAAAGATATAAAAAAATACTTATTATTTATTCATAATCAAAGGTGTAGCAAGAGAAATAAATGTTGATATGTTTTTACATATGTGTGTGTGCATTCTCAAAGATGTATTAAGATAAATGTTGTCCCTTTATTGTGAATGCAGCTACAATAACAGATTTAATCAACATTAATTTGCATAAGAATAGGAGTATATTTGTAATGAAATTTCTTTCAGCTAATCAGATCTGTGAGTGAAGGTGACTGTGCTCATGTCCAACAACCTGAGTTCCATCTTTGTACCTACATGGCATAAAAGGAGAACTGAAAGATCTAAATTGTCCTAGAACCTAAAGGCATGAGTCCTAGTTTTATATGTGTGTGTATTTATATATATATATATATTACATTATACATAAATACAAATACAATATCACACATATCACATTATATTCATATATAATGTAATATAACATGCCATACAATATTATTCACATTATATTATATGCATATATGCATGATATAATATGTTTAACATATGTAATAAACAGTACAAAGTGTTCATAAAGTTTCAATTATTATTTCCCAAGTAACATACTTGAATAAAATGTTTAAAATGTTGGAAAAATGTATTTTTTCCTTAAAAAGACTTTGAGATGCAGTAAATTTGTGAGATTAGTTTGGAAAGTAATTGGCCTTGGACTAATTCCAAATAGTAAAACACAGAACAGATTGACTCTTCATTCATTATGGTAAAAAGGAAACTTTTTTAAGGGTAAATCTATAGATAGTGTGTAGAATGCATGCATATCTCATATGTGCAGTTTTTTTCATAGTGCCATTTTACTATTTTGTATCTTCAGATTCCAGAAACAGGGAAAACAAACTCTTTCTTTGTGTTTTTGTATTTTTTTTTTCACCAACTTCTGCAAAGCCCTTATCTTTGATTCCCCATTCGCACATTGTCAGGCCAGTTGACCCCTGTGCTTGGTAGATTAATGGCACAGCATCAAGTAGATATCAAACAAACATGGCATTTCCAAATCCACAGCACCAAACTGCAAATTGGAAATGCACCCCGGCTAGACTGTCAACAAAGGGGACCCTGGATGTGTGATTCCACTCTTGCTTTGTCTTAAGCCATTATCAGACAGCTGAGATCAGACAACAGTGACCGAACATGTTGTGCTTGATTGCTAAACATGTCAGATGTACATTATTAAAGACAGTGGGCACAAGGGGAGAGACTGGAGGAAAGGAGCTGGTGCCTTTGTTTATGTGTAAGAAAAGACATCTGAAGAGAATTGGAGCTGACTCCCTATGACGAAGGCCTGCCTTTCCTCTGTTCATTAGAGAATTAGACTTGGAGGGATTTTATGCTACATAATGAAAATGATTGGGAACTTGTTTTAGCTGCTTACTCATTCTTATCAATTTTCACTCACAACTCATTTCCATCTGGTTAAATTTGTGATTGTTTCTAAAAGAATGGGTTTGATTAACTGAGACTACTTTGAATCCATCTCCCACCCCCAAAATCCATCTACCAACCCCAAATGTTTTGCAGAGTGAGGAAGAGCAAAAATTCTGTTTTTTCTAAGTTTAAAATTAAAAATAAAGATCGATGAACAAGATTATTGTATATTTTAAACATAAGATGATGCAAGGAAAGAAGTTTCAAAGAAAATATATGAGAAGCTGAAAATCTATAAATCATGTTCCCTAGCTTGAGAAATTGCATGTACAGTGTTCAGAATTTTTCAAAGTATGTACACACACACACATGCACCAAACTTAAGGTGTTTTCAAAGATAAGTATAGCTACTTGTTGTAGTAGGAGGGTTCTCGGTCCCGGGTGGCGGAGACCCACAGACCTGTTGCTCAAACCCGCTTAGCCACCCAGCCGCCCAGGCCCCCAAAAATGACTCAGACGCTTATATTAACTTTATGCTGTTTGGTCTATGGCTCAGACACATTGCCAGCTAGCTCTTACATCTTAAATCAACTCATTTCTATTAATCTGTCTGCCATGTGGCCCATGGCTCACCTGTGCTCCTTACATGTTTCTTCTTGGGCGGCTTCAGCTCGATCTGCCTCTGACTCCGCCCTGCTTCTCCTACCTAAGTTCTGATTTCTCCTCCTATTTCTTCTATGGTGCCTGCCATGGCCCAAAACAGCTCCTTTATTTAAAGATTGAGATTCACAGCAAACATAAACGCATTCCCACATCAACTTGTCATGAAGTACAGTAAAATTTAAACAGTGTAAAATTTATTTAAAATGATATTTTGGGCTTTCTGTAAATATAGGAGAAAAAATCAAAATAGTGTCCCACAATTTTAAAATATTTTAATATAGAAAACATCATTTTCTATAACTCTCTATAATTTTTTATGCTTTTAAAATTATTCTTTACAGGTTCTTAATGATTTTTGTAATACTGATTTTAATTTTTCACAGTGAGACTTCTTATTAATACAATTTTGTACATAGTATTTAAAATTATAAACCTACCTACCTACCTAAATTCATATAGAAGGAGGCATATTGTGCTTCCAATTTCTCTCTTATTATCTTATCATAACATGACAAAATGTTTAGAAAATGAATTGGTCTATGAAGTCAATTAGCATCATCTTCATAGACCTTTGATATATTTGTACAAATCTTGAATGACTGAGACATCAATATTAAAACATTTATAATAAATGTATATGGCATTACTGACATGGTACTTAGAAGCAAACTGTTGAATTTGCTAATTTCTAGTTTCCTAACATCACCATACTTCTTATTTCCAATATTTACAGAGATCAGAGGAAATATTGTGTTTGAAATTTCTGTCACATTGTCAAAAGATGACTGCTTCTCTGTAGAAAGTTGGCCTAGAGGTTAAAAGCAGTTGTAATTCTTGGAGAAAGCCTGAATTCAGTTCCTGGCAGCCATATAGCTCAGAACTGCCTGTAATTCCAGCTCCAGAAGATCTGAAAACCATTTTCTAGCTACCGTGGGCAGAAGCATATGTGTGGCAGACCCTTTGCACACATATGCACAAAAATAAATAAATAAATATTGAGAAAAGATGGTCGTTTCAACTCTACTACATCTAGTTTGGTGTCTGAGAAAAGAAACAGCACACTTTTGAAAAACCAGTTTCATCTTCCCATAGCTCACAGGCCAGAGGTGCAAGACATGGCTATTTCTTACTTAAAGGAAGTCAAGGGGACAGGAACATCTGGCACAATCACTCCACAGAGAAAAAAAATCAATATAAAGGAGATATAGAGTGTAGACATGGCAGGGCCAAGAAACTACTTGTGAAAGTGTGAGGGCCTGAGTGTGAATCTCCAGAACACACATAAAAGCTAGCAAGAAATAGCACGTTTGCCACACCAATGCATCATCATGGAATTGAGAGGTGGAGACAGGAGATTCCCTGCAAGCTCAGTGACAGAAGAGCAAATAGATATTATCTCAAAGTTCTACATGAAATATGAAGACTGGTATCCCAGGTGTTCCTCTAACTTCCACCCATGCAACAAGCACATGTGTGTGTCCACTCACACATGAGCCTGAGCATATGGACTACCCACACACTTCCATCTACACATCCACAAACATATAACACAAAGCAAGAAAATATGAGAAACAGGAAGTTGGAGAAGATGCTGAAGCCAGGAGTCATATACTAAAACATAAGGTGCACAGATATAGTTTTAAATGATCCTTTGTTCAACAGTAATAATCTTCATCAAAGAAGAGCGGCATCTATCTCTAATCTCAGAATCTGAGAAGTCTAGGAAGGTAGATTGTAAGTTAGAGGCTAGCAGGGGTAATATTGCTAGACTAAACCTTAAAACAAAACAGTCTAACATCTGTAATGACAGCTGAAAATGCATAAATTAAAATGTACTTTGGAGACGGAGCATAGAACAAAATCCCTATATTTAATAAAATAAAATAATTAATTGAACTTTGTTATGATCCTTTAAAAATAATATAGATTTTCTTTTAGCAAATAAATATTATTTCTAAGACATATTTTGAGACATCATAAAGTTTTTATAACTTCTTTGTTCTGTATATTTATTCTGTGCTTTTGGAGAATACAATTACACATCTTGTCATCTTTAAAATAAAGATGTTCAGTTGATATTTGAAATAAAGAATGTACAGTTCCCAATTATAATTAATGTAAATGAATACACTGGTGTTTTATAGTATTCACTGCTGTGTGTGTGTGTGTGCATGCATGTGTGTGTGTGTGTGTGTGTGTGTGCATGTGTGTGTGATTTTCTTTTTCAATTCTATTCTCAATGAGGTTTCTATTTTATGATCTTAGAAATCTAAGCATAAGCTTTTCCACATGCTGTTTATCAGCACCTGCAGGAAGTACTACATCCAGACTACTCTGAGTGCCCCATACACTTGGCTTTTACAATCAGAAAATAAATAATTAAGAATGAATAAGATGAAGATCAAGAGATAGGGATCATGAAGAAAGCACTGAACTCCAGTGTTTAGCTGTGGGTATCTACATCTGCTTCCATCAGTTTTGGATGTAAGCTCTATATAGGCCTTAGTTACCTCACTCAGAATAATTTTTTTCTAGTTCCATTTATTTGCCTACAAATTTCATGATGTCATTGCTAATATCTTTACCAATCTCACTTCTGATAAAGGCTGATCTCCAAACTATATAAAGAATTCAAGAAAATGACATCAAATAATCTAAATAACCCGATTGAAAAAAATGGAGTACAGATCTAAACAGAGAATTCTCAACAGAAGAATCTCAAATGGCAGAAAGACATTTTAGGAAGTATTCAACATCCTTAGCCATCACGGAATGCAAATCAACATGACTCTGAGCTACTATCGTATATCTGTCAGAATGGCTAACATCAGAAACATGGATGACAGATTATGTTGGAGAATGTGGGAATGTAACTTGTACAGCCACTCTGGAAATCAGTATGGAGATTTCACAGAAAATTAGGAATCAGTAGCCTCTCTTTCTTTTACATTCATATCACAAGTTTCTCCTCTCTCCTCTTCTTCAGCATCCCCCCTGCCCGCTGCACCTCACCCCTGCTTGCCCCACCTCCACCCACTGCTCCTCAATTTCTGTTCAGAAAGGGGCAGTCCTGTAGTCTTAAGTTTCTGGTCTGGACTTTGCAGCCTAGCCTTCTGACCCGAACTTTTGGGTCTAGTCTCATGGCCCAGACTTTCAGACCCATAGATCCACAGTCCCACAGAGACATGCAGATGCTTATATTAATTGTACAATGATTGACCTGGGGCCCAGGCATATAACTTGCTAACTCTTCACCCTTAAACTAAACCATGATATTTATCTTAGCTCTGAGGCTCGGTACCTTGTCTCAAAGCAGCATTTCAACTTCTTTCCTCTGCATCTGCTGGCAGCTCATTGTGGTATCTCTATGGCTTCTCTGAGGCATTTCTGCTCTGTTCTCCCTGTTCCCACAGTTTTCTTAGTCTGGTAGCCCTGCCCATACTTCCTGTCAGCCTTTATCCAATCAGCATTTTTATTAAACTAGCAGGCAGAATAATTATATGCAATATAACAATATAATTCCACTACACAGTCGTCCTGTGAATTTTCATAAAGCATGGCATATCAAGTGTAGTAAGACTAATCATCTTGCCTTGTATTAAGGCTAGGCTAGCCAACCTAGTATGAGGAATGTGGTCCCAAAAGCTACTAAAGGAATCAGAGACAGTCTCTGTTCCCACTGTTAATAATCCCACAAGAGGACAGAGCTATACAACTGTTACATATACTTCCAATAGAGGGATTGGCACACCAACCCAGCTACATATTCAACCTGTAGTTTGTCCTGCCTATGAGATGTGCTGGGGAAAAGGTAGCACAGAGATTGTAGAAGTGCCCAGTCAGTTACTGCTCCAGCTAGCCCATCCTCAATACTACCTGGGGTGCCAAGACCCAGAGATCTAGGATAAAACCAAATAGAGTGTGTGTGTGTGTGTGTGGGGGGGGGATCAATGTAATGATGCCTAACAATAATCTGCTATAATTATAGGTTTCTGTCTATCCTTATAGTCATCTGAGAGCCTTAATACAGCAACTGGTAGAAACAAGAGTCATAAAGCCAGACATTAGGCTGAACATAGGGAATCCAGCTAAAGATAGGGAGGAAGTATTATAGAAGCCAGACAGGTCAAGGACATCACAAGAAAAACCACAGACACAACTAACCTGAATCATATGAACTCACAATGTCTGAAATGACAACCAGAGAGCTTACACGGGACTGAGAGACAAATTCCTTAATACAAAGGTGTACTATGAAAAACTCAAATTAGAAGGGCAAAATAGGATCCTATGCTTTCAAATGTCAATATTTATTGCATTTTCATCTCCCTTTTATTTCAACAGACTTACATTGTAGCAAAATTTATTTAGACAAATGTTAAAATATCTAATATTTTTCAGTAAAAGGAAAAAATTCACATGATTTTTTTCATGTTTTTGTTGAATTGAAGTGAAAAAAATTTCAGGAGTTGATTAGGATTCAAATTACATTCTTAATATGGCAGCTGAACCATTAACAATGATTCTGCATTTTTAAAAAAATCTCATTCCTCTTTATCACTAGCTATTTATAAAATAATTGATAAAATGTCTAAAACTAATATTTGGTTTTAGAAATAATATGCAAATTCTTAGAACAGTGTTGTTTCTAAAGTGGGCATTATACTTCACCTCTTTTCCCTCCAAGCTAAGTTGCATTTGATAGAAAGACAGGTAGATGTCATTTAAAATGCAGATCTGACATACATTAATCAGAATATTCTAATCTGGGAAGGACAATGTTTTGCAGATTGGACAGTTGAGTTCAATTCTTGTGATAAGATCACATCTGTAGCTACTACAGATCCAAAGGAAAAAAAAATCATTTTCCTTACTGTTAATTCTAAATTCAGAATTAAAGACATTTTGAAAATAAATTTGGTAGGCTTATAAGATGACTTATTCAACTTAAACTATAAATCAAAATAAAAATTAATAAGAAATCTTAAAAGACAGAGACATTTCCCCTTCTTTTTTTTGTGGGTCACCAGTGATTTTCAAAAGAGGCTAAGAGGAAGCTAGATATTTATTTATTTAGACTCCCAGAGGCCTTTTCTGGAATCCTTGTTGCATTACCATATATCATGTAAGATACTGATCACCTTACAACATTATCCTACCTAAGGTAGGGCTCCAACATACCACATTCTACTGGTGGATGTGTTTTAGTAAGAACATGTCTTAAGACCTCATTTCTTTATTTATTAACTGATGCATGGTAGTTTATTGGCACATCACTAGCCCCCTCTAACTTCCAAGGCTGTTCTATACATTTATTATTCTGTCCTGTCATTTATGCCCCTCAGTAAATCAAGATCTTCAAATAACAGCACTGTCTTCGTCTGTAATACTTGCCTCAACACTGGAGAATACTATAATACACTTTGATTATATTTGTGATTCACAACAATATTGTGAAGACAAATGTGTATATATTCAGATTCACAATTAACCAAACTAAAGCTAAAGGAGGCAAGCTACCCCTCAAAGCATTTGTGTTTCAGAATTCAAAGTAAGATTTTGGAATGCTCAGGGTTTGTCTTTCAACAAGCATGTGGTCCCTTGTGATCTGTTTATTTTATTATACTCACTGACTAGAGGAATGAAGATAAATATTAGATAATCAAAAATACATTTTGAAAACATATCCCCCCAAATAATGTGTCTAAACCAAAGAAATTTCCTTTTTTTCTAAGCATACATATTAATTAAGTTGTTACTACCATTTGTCTTAATATAACATAAAATAGCTTATGTAAGTTTAAAAAATATATGTTTGTTTAATTTCAACTTTTTTATGTAACATGTAGTCAATGATATTCTAAGTGAATACCAAGTTCTTCAAATATAAGATAAAAGGTGTAATTGATATCAAGTAACAATTAAATACAATTGTGATCATTTACAGCACAATTCTTAAGCATCATAGATGAAGAAGTTGTAAGATAATATGAGTGATGCAATGCATTAGAAATTGTATTGAGTATCTGTTTTTGTTTGAGAGATAATTTGTAGATTTTTTTAAGAAAAAAATATGTTTGCTGTTATTATTATTTTTTTCTTGTGTTTCATATTAGGCTTGGAAACAATTACCTCAGCCCATCAGGAAACACTTGTAGAACTAATGGATACCTTCTAGTGAGCCAAAGCTATTTGCAAACCAAACAAGGCAATACAATTAAATATCTCATACTATGAAGACACGGAGCATCCCTTTCTGGTAAGTCTAAGGCTGCTAGTGAAAAATGCTACTCTGGTAAATATATTTCAACTCTCTATTTTATATCAAGCATACTGTCATTTATGAGTAGCTTTTGCATTATATATTTTATGTGATGTGTATATGTGTGTATGCATGTGTGTGTGTGTGTGTGTGTGTGTGTGTGTGTGTGAGAGTGTGATGTATTATGACTAAATTTGTTGCTTAGGAAAATATAATTGTTTCCAACACTGAAGATATGAATTTGAGTAATTACTCTGATGCATCCAGTAATTTAAACCCAGCTTGACTGTTGCAATATGGTTTCTTGGCCACAGGTGGCCAGAGGTCCAGACTCATAGACCTGCAGCCCCAGACCCCTTAGCTGCCCACAGCTGACCACGCCCCCAGAAATGACTCAGATGCTTATATTAACTTCATGCTGTTTGGCCTATGGCTTAGGCACATTGCTAGCTAGCTCTTACATCTTAACTCAACCCATTCTCATTAATCTGTCCTGCCACATGACCCATGGCTCACCTGTGTTCTTCACATGTTTTTTCTTTGGCATCTGGTTCAGTCAGTCTGACTCCGCCCTGCTTCTCTTACCTATGTTGTGACTTCCCCACTTACTTTTTCTATGGTGCCTGTCATGGGCCAAAACAGCTCCTTTATTTAAAGATTGATATTCACAGCATACAGAAAGACATTCCCACATCATTTGACACTCATCACCATCAGGTGAGGTGGACATCTGTGAAATAACACATTTGAGAATTAATGGAGAAGAGTTAAAAAGTTACATGTATGTAGCACTGTGGTAAATTTAATGAAAGAATTTGTAAGAAATTAACTTGAAGTAATGTGTCAAAGGAAGGAATGAGTACCAACTCTCTCTCTCTCTCTCTCTCTCTCTCTCTCTCTCTCTCTCTCTCTCTCTCTCTCTCTCTCTCTCTCTCTCCCTCTGTGTGTGTGTGTGTGTGTGTGTGTGTGTGTGTGTGTGTGTGTGTGTGTGTAATGCATGTTTGTATGCATCCAATAACATTAAGTAAGGTATGAGTCCTTGGGTTTGTCAAAAAATGATTTTTTCTACGTGTATATCAGTTTCTCTTTAAATGAATTTGCAAATAAACTTGAAGTTCAAATAAGTTGAGAAACACTGCCATTGAATCTGGAAAAGTTTTCTAAAGATCAACATATATGTTTCCATTTGTAAATTGTAATATTACTCTTTCCCTAATGGCCTTTTTGGAAAGATACAAATACTCACTTATGTGCCAAATGTTTCCCATGCTTTGTTGACTTAATGCTTCAGTAAGATCTGCACATATGTATCATCTTTGCCTCATCCCAACCATGAAAAGACCTTTTGCTGTAAAGCAGGATCTTCAACCACTCTATATTACTTAGAAAAAGGACAGGCAGTCAAATGCCTATAGAAACCAGGCAGTTTTCATACATTTATCAATCAAACAGGATAATGCTTTATAGTTAAAATGCTCCATACTTGTCAACACCCTATATCATCTATATACACATATATTTCTTTACTTACATGTCTATTGATATGTCAGTTTATATCATGTGTCTGTGTGCATATATATATATATTTATATACATCAGTCTGTCTACCATCTATTTATATCATCTGTACCCATTCATCATCATCAATATGTATATCATCTTTCTTTCTATCATCTACCTACCTTTCTATTTGTCTGTCTATTATCTATCTATCTATCTATCTATCTATCTATCTATCTATCTATCTATCTATCAATCTATCTTCCATCTATTTATCTTTTCATTATCTTTTATCTAATCTACTAACTTTAATTATCAGCCATTAATTCATCTAGCTACTTTACTGCAGGAACTAAAAAACTCTCGTTTTGTGGCTTTCTTTTACCTGTGTGTCAGTGTGGTAAGGAGTTAAGTCAGGATTTAAAGTATTTGAATTAGACTCATTTTGGAACTTAACAAATATGAAAGGAAAAATTCTACATGACATTTTTTTTTACTAGCTTGCTTACTAGAATAGTAAAGAGTTATTGTGCAATTCATGATATATTAGCCAGAGTCACAGCATAAAAGTGTATGCTACATTTTACTGTGAGTGACATTTTGTTGATAGTATTAAGTGAAAAGATTAGATTAGAAGTATAATTGCCAATGTCAACTGACTTATGTTTCTGTTAAATGAAATTTTGTTTATTTTCAAATGTATATTTATATGAAATGAAGAACTAGACACAGTGCTATATGGTGGTGTGATGTTGAGGGACTGTGTGAACTTTCTTGAAGAGGATCCATGACATTAGGAGAGTTCTATAGAAGCACATATATTTTTAGCAGGAAAACTTGTCACTTTAAATGGAAAAGAATATTTTTATAGAATTTCTTGAAGAAAGGTGAAAGAAACAATATTGAGAGAGACAAGGACAGTGTTGATTTGTTTGACTGATGTTCCTTGAGAATTCAGAGGAAGCTATATTTTAGAAGAAGAAGGAAGGGTCAATGTGTAGTCCTGCCTGACAGAGTAGCAAATTTTGATGAAAAGGGTTTTTTCTAATTTTATTGTTCATTTTATTATTTTTTATAAACGTCTTATCTCTGTATCTCCCTGTGACCCCTCTCTTCCCTCCTCCCAGTCAGCCTTCAGCCTCCCGTCCCCACCCACCTATCTCCTCCTCCAAAAAGACAAGAAGTCCCAAGGTGCGTCAGCTCAGTGAGGCACATCCACTCCAGGGAAGTCTGATTTTCTCATCCCCAAATCAAGCCTGGGTTAGGTGTTCTTCTGCAGGGAATGGGCTCCAAGGTGCCAAACCCCACACAGGAACACAGTCTGATTCCACCCCTCGAGGCTCACATACTTTCCCTGCTAATGGACAATTGCCTACCATTTGAGGGCCTAACTCCTCTCCCAGATGGTTCCCCAGTGGCTGTTCTTGTTTCAGTGAGATCTCCAGAGCTCCAGCTAGTTATTACTGTGGGAATTTTCCTCATAATCCCTATTCCCCTTGCTCATGTAGACTCTCTTTCCTGCTCTCTGGTGGACCAGGAGCTCAGCCCAGTGCTCAGCCATGTATCTCTGCCTTCACCTCTATTCATTCTTGGACGTAGGTTCTGTGATGACATTTAGGGTGGCTATTCATTTGATCATAGGGGAAGTCTTGTTTAGGTACCCCCTCCACTATTGGTTGGAGACTTAGCCAGGGACATCCTGTGAGTTCTTGGAGGTTTCCCAGTCTCTTTCCAACCCCACCTTAGCTTTCTCTATCAAGACATCATCTCCTTTATTTCTACCTCTTTGTTGCTTTCTCACTCAATCATCTCCTTCTCTCATGATTTGTTCCCACCTCTTCTTGGTTGCAACCCGTTATGATCCCAGTTTGCAAAGGTGATCTCTATTTTCTCTTACTGCTTAAGATAAACTAGTACTAATGAAGTAGTTAATGGAATCACTTGTGATTTCCTCAGTAGAAACTAAACTAATTTTCCAAATGAGGATCTAAGTTAGATCTAGAGGAAACTGAGACATAGCCATTAGTTTGTTACTCTTTTCAATTCTCATTTCAAAGAAAACATTGAAAGATATTTTGCTCATATTTTGAGAGACACTATCAATTTTATACTTTTGATATGTTTGTTTAGCTATTTAAACAACAGAACAGTTAAAATTCAAAGTAATTTGCTGTCATCCATACTCATATTTTGTCAATACTATACTTTAGAAAAATGTTGGGTGACCAGTAAAGATTTACTTTAAAATGACACCATCAGATTTAGTTCCTAAATGCCTACTACAGCCTTGTTTTTAGCAAATCTAAAAGATGGCATACAGTGAGACAAGGGCTTTTAGTATTTTTACCATATGTGAGTATTTCAAACTCTTGGCCATTTGGTGGTCTAAGTTAAGAAATTCATTTATCTAAAGTATATAATTTTATCGTTTTATTAGTTTGTCAAATATTTTTAAATTTATTTTTCTTCAATATTACAATCTACCCAGTTATTAAAATATGTACTTTACTCATTTTAAAATAAAGTCATGTATTTCTCCACCAATATCATTATTCTTTGTTAGTAATATTAGAATGTGAAAAAACATATTGAAATATGTCAAAATGTTAAAAATATGATATATAAATTTCACAGGGAAGAAAAAAAGGGGAAATAAATTCCAAAATGTATTTAATTTATCTCATATATAGTTACTTCAGTTTTGTACATCTATAATCAGAGACATTAATCAATATTCTCCTCATATCCACTATCAATAAGAGGGACCCATCTCAGGGGACAAGACAGCAATTGTATCTGATGGATAAAACTATTAGAAATCAATGTAAGTCAGAGGAAAGGAAAATTTCCAAAAATTAGCCTCTCATTTGAAGTGGTTTACAAAGTCTTTTTTTATAAAACTCCCATGAGGAACGTTGTAATCTAGCAGGAACTAAAATGATACCTTATCATCTTTAAAGTTATAGGGTTGGAGTAGACAATTACTTACATCATTTCCAGAAATTATGTCACATATATTCCAACAGATGGATGACAAGGAGACCTGGGCAATTTCTAAGAAGTCTAGAATGACAAAGCTATATAGAAGGAGTATGGTAAAAAAAAAATCATTGTATCATGCAGAGTTTCTGAGTTAATATGTATAGGAAAGTGCTCTATGGTACAGAATTTGGGGCCAGTGCTTATAGGACCCAGTAAAGTGAAATAGCAAGAGGAAGCAACATAAATTATAAATGAGTAAGATTATGTTTGTCCCAGAGAGGAAGAAGAAGAATTGTTATAGCTACAAAGCACTTTATGTAATTGTTAGCACAAGTAATGTTTGTGACTTGACTCAGCATGCATACAAGTGGGAAAACCCTAAATTTATCCAAGGAGGTATATTTTATGGCTTCTGAGTTGGTATTTGTACAAGAGAGGTGTTACAGATGCCTATAGCTGTTGTACAGAGCAACACATATTCACTCCATATTCACCCTTCATCATTTTCAGTTAGAGTAAAATATATTGGGGATAAAATATGACTTTGAAATAAATGTTCTATGTTGGATATTTCTTAGCTACTAAATTGTCTAGTTTCAGTGGAAAGTTTGCTTATCCATCTTCAGCATTGTTTTGGTAATATGTTAACTCTTTAAATACACTATAGCATGTGAAATTAACTTGTTTGATATCAATGCATCATTTTTTTGCATAAATATATAAGCATTTTTTTTCTAAGTGAACCACAGATAAACTTCCTAAAACTATTTTGAATGCTTTTCAACACTGAAACTTTATTGTAAAGAAATTCCAAATTAGAAAACAAAAGAAAATAAAATTACTCAGGTTATCATGATCTAAAGTCTATAAAATCTCACCTTAGCAAATTGGGATCATAACGGGTTGCAACCAAGAAGAGTTGGGAACAAATCGTGAAATAAAGAGATGGTTAAATGAGAAGAGAAAAGAGGGAAATAGAAAGATATGGGTATCTCGATAGAGGAAGCCAATGTGGGGTTGGAAAGAGACTGGGTGCTTGGGAAATCTTAATGAATTTCTATATAGAGTAGAAATTCTAAGCTGTGCAACTTCCCATTAAATTTTACAACTTCATTATCAATTATATTTATAAGCACTTTCCCACCACACATACAGAAGCAAAACAACCCACAAAAATCAATGACATAATTAAAACTAGAAAATATATATATATATATATATATACATATATATATATATATATATATATATATATATACCTCACGATTGACAAGAATCGTCTTATAAACATCTTGACTACAGCCTGTGTGAAAAGAACTTAGATATTTTAATATTAGCCAAGTGAGTTTTCAGAGGATGAACTTTACACACACTGTTCTGTCAAATACTGTCATTTCAGATTGCAAATTTGAAGACTCTGAGAGTTTATATTTGGCTATTAATATGTTCCAGGTCTCTAACCATGTACTTTGCCTATATGTTCTTGTTAAACCAGAGCATTAGGCATAGGGAACATAAAATCTTCACTCCTAGCTCACAGATGTAAAATGTACACCCTGAGAATGTAATACAACTGTCAAAGGTCTTGTCAGAAACAAATTCCTTTGTTGGGCTAGAGAATTGAGAGTTAGAATTTTGAGATTGATATGTTGATGTCTGCACCATCCATTCCCACAATATTTATAGGTTATCTCAACTCTGCTTGTGGAATAGAGAGAGTACTTAAAACAGTAAGTACTTTGTTGTTGTCTGTAGTGAGCACTAAAGGTATTACAGTGGAGAGCTTTACATAGTGCTTGTATGCACCTCTGGGTACAGCAGAAAGTGGCAACTTATTTTCTGGGTCCCTCCACACCCCAGGCTATATGACTATATTGCTTTATGAGTGGCAGGAAAGGCAGGAATATCAATAAAGGCCCCGCTTAATTTAATACCACATTAAATTAAACATGTACTTTGTATTTGTTAAAAGAACATTAATTGGCTCCAGACCTCCTTATTACCTAGTGACCATATTTGTCATTTCTTTCTATCCCTATGTCTTTTCTTGCCTTCTGACCTTCCCCAAATATACTATGTTCTACATCCTGATGACTTCTGTATATTTCTCTGCATTTGTGCTTCATCCTCTATATCTTTGCAGAGACCATCATTTGTCATGGCAGACTAAATGCCATTAGGAAAATTGAGAATCTCTCTACAACCTGGCAGTTGTCAGGCATAGAATTCCATCATTCTTTCTGCATCTCTTTTCTCACACTCACTATATTTTATTTTCAATAGTTGACACTAGACCTTCAACTTTAGGAAAATATCGCAGCAAGTGTCTCATGGTAGGTGTGAATGCATTCTGCATTAGAATGACTGTAAATTATGACTCTGGTTGATTTTAGTATTTTCCTTTGTTTTATTATTAATAAAAAACAACAAAAAAGAACTAATATAAACTAGATGTGTGTGTGTGTATGGGAGAAGCAATTTGCTATAGGTTCTGGATATCAAGTGGGTGCTTAACTGGTGACATGGATTTGCTTTTCCACCAATATAAAAGCAGTAAAATTTCCTGATTTTTGACACAAACCCACAGAGTATCCAGCATTTATCTGGGTCCATGTGGACTATTTCCCTGTGAACTTGGTGCAGTGATAAATGTTAAGAGCAGTTTCTTTTGTTTGTTCTGCATAGCACATACTTTGTCTATATACCAGAAGGCATCTGTTCTTTCAGTAACCATGAAAGATTCAATTGGCTAAGTTTTAAGCTCACACATAGATAAGAAATCCAAAGATTTTTCATAGATCTCAACAGATACAGATAATGTAACACGTTAATTCTTCCTCATTCTCCAGCAAAATAATTTGCCATGGACATCTGAACTGAGCAAGAGAGCAGATTCAAGCAGATTCACATTAATGAATAGATTCTCAAGAAATGTACTTAAAACAAGTAGCTCAACTGAGATTAGCAGGAGGGAGAATTAGCTGAACAGACAGGTGAGCAAAAATGAAGTCAGTTAAGGGTAAGAGAGTAAGGCCAGTGTCTTCAATGAGTGAATGAAGTTTATCACTATTAGGAAGCTTTCTGGAAGTCTGAACAAAGTACATGCTTCAGTGTTATTTTGTCTAAGAAATGAAGATAGGGACCTTTCATGCAACTCCTGTCAGTCACTGTTTGGGAGCTACTCTTGATGGCTATTGAAACCTGTTTGCAGGATTCCTGGTGTATGGTAAATATGATCTTCAACTTCGGAGAAATCCTTCAATCATAGCAATAATATCATTGAAACAGGATGAGTTTATTTTCTCAATGTAAAACCAAAGATATATATTGGAAGCAAGAACTACAGACAAAATTGTGGACCTTATGAAATGATGATATCAGCAAAGGAACAATGTTCAGTGTCATAGACCTGTTTTCATGAGACACTGATTTAGGTAAATGTGTAGAACAAGACAGTATCAGTTATGTCTGTTAACAGGCAGTATTCTCTTTGCTGCATATACATGATTTCTTTATATTTTTATTCTCTCTCCATACATAACCATAATATGTACCACAGTATACACAATACATCTTTGTTAAAAGTGAGAATATAATGATGTAAATGTGCATGCTAAACATCCAGAAATTCAAAGTTGGAAAGATAATTGATTCATAAGGATTAAATATAAAGGCACAAATAGGTCTTTTTATGGTTTAAAGTCACACAATTTAAAAAACAACCTTGTATAATCTAATTTTGTACGTGACTAAATTAACTGGTATGACTCAATTCTTACTCCAGGATAAAGAGCTCAGGCCAGATCAAATGCCAGCCAAAAACCTTCCACAGCATGGAGTCTTCCACAAAGAGTACAGATTACTTGTGAATAACTGGGAATTTGCTGCCCAGAAAAATCTCACCACTGGTACAATCTGAGTCTCAATTTAGAACTGAATAGAAGTGCTGACTGATAGAAGAGAAGAGATGAAGCTAACAGACAATGACCAGATGCTAGGAATCCTAGTAAGCCTCAAGGGCTTACCTGTGCTTGCTCAGTGCCCCGAGAAAATGGTGAGTGTAAATGTATTGCTCTGAGAGCGCAGAATCATAGGGAGATGAATGTAGGTCTCTCATAGGGAGATGAATGTAGGTCTGTCTGACTTTAACTTTGTAATATTTATATATACATATCCTCTTAATGAAAGCACCTAAGCATAGAATTGCTGACCAACATTGGCCTCATCTGACCATTTACTCTTGGTTTTAACTAGTACTTTGTTCAGATTACTGTCCAGAATGAGAAACTGCATATTTAATCTTGCCTCTTTCAGTGCAATGAACTCTGGTAATATCTGACGTACAGAGAAATGATGTACAGCGAAAACCTTGGTACACTCTAAACACATTAAAGTCACAATTCCAGGTGGTAGTAAAATACAGCATTCTGCATTCAGAATTCTAGAGGCTATTGATAGTGACTCAAAATATTCATTTCACCTTGAAAACTACCCAATACTCAAGTCTTCAAAATTTACAGTGAGGTAGAAAGATTTGCTTTCTTTCCCAGCCTCAGGCAGAAACCCTGATGGAGCAAAATGATGGCTTTTTAAAGGAAGTTCAAATTCAGTTCAATGAGAAAATGCTCACTTCCACCTCTAGTCAAAATCAGACAGTGACTGCTATAAGAGTTGGATTCCATTCTTGATTTTTGTGAGCAGCTTTTAACTCTCAACAGCCGCCTTTTTCCTTTCTTCTCTACATATGAGTGAGATAGATAATTAAAAGTCTGGTGATTGCTACACTAGAGATAGTAAGAATCTGAGCTACAAGAGCTCACCCTATTCCAACTCTGTCTCAACTATACAAACCCTAAAGCCATCATTTCTCCTCTGTTTTTTATGCCATCCATAAACCTGCTATAAAATTGCTTCTCTTTTCCTTCATATATTGTCAGGGTGTAAGTAATAAACCTTTCTATAACCTCTTGATGAGTTTGTGACATCATCAATATCTATAACCGAATAAAGTCTTGAGTTAAGGAAGGAAGGTCCTTCCACCTTGATAGGGTGACACACAACAAAATGGATCTCAGTTACTCTGACATTAGAAATACACAAAGTAAAGAGAGAGAGAGAGAGAGAGAGAGAGAGAGAGAGAGAGAGAGAGAGAGAGAGAGAGAGAGAGAGAGAGAGAAAGAGAGAGAGATTCAAACCAACAAAAAAACTTTAGGTTAGGCTGGAAAAATAATAAATTATGTTCTCTATCTACAAATGCTTCTACTGAAGTCTAGCATTCTGGGCTGAACACTCTCTCTCTCTCTCTCTCTGACACAATAACACACACAGACATCCATTTAATTGGAACAATTTCCATAAGCCTTTAATTTGCATAGGGTCAAAGACTTTCTATGGTTAGTTTCTAGATCATATTTATTTGGGTCCTTTACCTTTAAGTATGATGTTGAATATGAGCATCTGGGAATTTATTTGTGAAGTAACTTACTTTTATAAACTCTAATACACAAATTTGAGGTTATGAAGAGTAAAACAAAAGTCTTTACAAATAGACCATGTCACAAGGCGTTGCTTTATTTTAAGTAAAAAAAAAAAAAACAAAAAAACAAAAAACAAAACAAACAAAACAGAAAAAAAAAAAAACCCAACTTTTTATTTGGTATATTTTACTGATTTTGAAGATCATACCCATAAGCTATTCTTTGCAAAATAATTTCAGATTCTTGTTTATATTTCATACAATTTATTGTGCAGATGTATCCTCAATAATTTTCAATTTGATTTTCTTTAGTACCAATTTTGGGATTATCATGCAATTATAATTTTCTCCATTTCCTTTACACTCCCCAAACACCCAAATAACCTGCCCTACTCCCCTTCAGAATCATAGCCTTTTAAAAATAACTATTATTGCATGTTTATGTGTGTATACATACATATTCTAAAATATAACTTGTAAAGTCCATATGATACTACTTTTATATGTACTTTTGGATATTATTAACTTACTCAGATTGTTTTGGAGACTATTAACTATCTCAGATAAGATGTCAACTCTCTTTCAATAAGGGATACAACATAATTCCCTCTTAATAAGGATATCCAAAAATTACTTGCTAAAGGAAGAAAATAATAAATTCATTATTCTTTGATGTGGGATGTTTTTCTGTATACTGTGAATTTGCTTAACTACCATTGGTTAAAAAAGATATTGTTTTGACATGTGACAAGGTATCTTGGAGGCGGGCAGGAAATTAAAAAAAAATAAATAAATAAAGGAGAAGGGCAGAGTCAAGAGACTCTGCGAACTGCTGCCACCCAAGAAGTAAGATGTAGTAGAACACAGGAAAACGTCATGGAACATGTAGCAATACACAGATTATTAGAAATGTCTTGAGTAACATTGTAAAAGCTAGTTAGTATTGAGCCTAAACCATAGGACAAACAGTTTGTAATTAATCTAAACCTCTGAGTAATTATTTTATAAGCAGCTGCATTACCACAATTGGGAGAGCTTTGTTTGGACTGAGTGGTTAGATGGGACAGAAAAACTTACAGCTACAGCTCTTAGTAAAGCAATGGAATACTTATAATTTAAAACTAATTAAGTATGCATATGAAAGCACAAAGTAATTATAATTATTAATCAAAGAAGTAAGAATTTTATATATGAATGAAGAAAACTTAAAAAAAATATTTAATGAAAACGTAACCTAGAGGACTTGAAATGCAAAAGTAGAAAAACAAGCTGAGAACATTTTCCAGTGGGCTCTATGGGAACAGTGGGGTGCATGGGGTGGCAAGGAAGTAATATGAAAAGCAAAGGGGTTTGCAATCAACATCTTATTTACATTTTTAGTATTTGATACATGACAATGCTGAAGTTAATTAAATATTAATGTGCCTTAAAAATTTTTAACTGGATTTGAAAGCACAAGAATAAAATCCCCTGAAACCTCTGAATGTTCACACCTATTGTTAAAAGCTATGAAATATCAGAAAGCAAAAATCAAATCTTTATATTTGTCAAATTTATATATATATATGCAAAAAAATATATATACATATTATATATTTCTATTAGATTTTTAATAGTATTTAATATTTAATTAGAATACTCTGTGATTTTTGTTAGCTCACACAAAGCTCTTTCCTTTCAAAAAAACTTCTCAGATGTCTAGAGAGTCCTTAGTTCCACAAGTACAGACTTTTCCTCAGGGGATCTCCTTTTCTCATCAGAAAAGGTCAGTTGATTCTCTGCCCTCTTCTCTCACATAACAGGAAGAATTCACTCCTGCACATTTATCTGGATTTAGGATTTTCTTGCCAACAGTCATTAATTGAATTCTAAAATTCTAGAGGAAAGGCCTAAAGTGTCCAGCTGTGTTAGTTTTAGAGACCTTGTTACTTTGTTCCTTGGAGAGGTGAAAATGTCTCCTCAGCATGCACCCTTGTCCTCTTTATGGACCGAAGAAGGATGCAGTATTAGAACACCCTGCAAGGATTGGTCAGTAGCCCTGTCAATGTTATGACTCATAGTTTGGGCATTTGCAGATATCTTCAAACTGGAATGTTTTGAAAATATGAGCCATAGTCAGCACCCTGAAAATTTCATAAGTAGTACTTTTGTAACAACATTCTCATTTCTTAACCAATTCATGCAAAGTCATTCATTGAGAAACCTTTTATTTTTATCTTCTCACAACCTCTGATAGGAGCCAGGTCATTCACTAAAGAAAGACTTCCTAGTAGAAGTAGCCAAGTCCTGAAAGGTAAACAGTATCATGTCTACTAAATACCTGTGTAGCTCTGAAGTTTATCTCCTTTTCTATTTTCCTCCTTAAACCAGATAATATGCTAATGCAAATGAAAAGATAAATTTTATTTCCTGAATGGAAGCTATGACCGAAAGAGCAGCAAGATATGGCATTCTACGGCACTGGGCCTGGACATTACATTTTTAATAAGAATATGTCATTCAGAGTTAAACAAAATGTTTCCATGTTGGAGTGGGAGTGCCAAGGACAATGACGGAAAAAAGAAACATATGGGCAAGTGAAAGACTCTAAGAAATGTGTGAGTATTTGAGAACAGATTCTTAGTAGCCATGAGGCAAAGTAGTTAAAACCAAAAGCCATTCAATTTCTGCTAAGAAATACCATCCTTTGATATTTAAGGAAAAAATATATCTCATGCCAATGGCTTTTTGGAATATCTTGCTCCAGGATGCCTCAAAGGAATGAAATTTTCACGTTCTTTACAGAGATCATCCTTTACAAGGTTTTTATTTATTTTATATATCTCTTACAGGTTCCAAAGAAAGACCTCTGTAATCAATTTAAGAATCTTGAAGAAGAAAAATAATTTCCAGTGGGGGACTCCAGACTACACATCATTTTCTGTTTATATCTATATATAAGCCTTGTATCATATAAAATGATTTCATATAATCTAAGTGAACCTGAACCTGAAATGTGATCATGTCCAGCCTATCATATGGAAGTGAGTAAAACTTTTCAGGTACATACAAGGAAGAGAATGAGGTGATTCAATGATGCTGACATTGGCTTCAAAACTTATAAACATGATTGAGGAATGATAGAATCAATTGGAAATAAGAAGATGAAGACACAAGGCATCAGTGTCTACCTAGAGTCTCAGAGGACACACAGCATCAAATCCACACTGATGTTGGACTCATAAATTTTTGAATTATGAGTTTCTTTTGCTACATGTCAACATAATTTGTGAAATTTGCTGCCACAGCTAGAGGAAAGTAATAGGCCATCAAGCCCCTTTAACATCTCTGCTCTCCTTATATTTCCATCTCTTTCTGCTTTCTTTCACACTTAGCTTCTTTTGCTGAGTTCACTATTGTGTTCATTTTGTTCTTTTAAATATTTACTTTTGTTGACCAACATCAGAAAGATGTCACAGCACAAAATGTTTTATACACTCAGAAATAAGTAAAATGACTTTGAGGCTTCCAAAAACCAAGTACTACATCTTTAGCTATATTACATTTCTAACATTTTTTCCATATGAGTGACCTTTTTATCAACTTTAATGCTGAGTAATATCTCAGCAGAAAAAGAACCT
The DNA here is from genome assembly GCA_033318265.1 of Phyllotis vaccarum. Taxonomy (NCBI): domain Eukaryota; kingdom Metazoa; phylum Chordata; class Mammalia; order Rodentia; family Cricetidae; genus Phyllotis; species Phyllotis vaccarum. The sequence continues at coordinate 32,882,911 of JARWLC010000019.1, read as the reverse complement.
AAGTCAAATAGTTTTATTCTGTAGATAGAAAAAGTAAAGGGGCATTCCTTACAAGCAGATTAAATTGGCTTCTTTCACTGGAAAAATTATATAGCTGCAGAAATTGAACAGAAATAAGTGGCAAAAGCTCAATAAGAAAAGTAATATCCAAGATATTAATGGAGATACAGAATAATGTGTCCTTTATGAACTATCTGTAGAGCAGGGCAATGGCACTTCATCTGTGTTTACAAATGTTGTGACTTAAGATTAATTTTAATCTTTAATAACTGCTTATATGATTAGTAGAATATATTGTGGAGTTTCTTAGCATGTGGGTGCCAAAACACTTTGAAGATACCTGTTTTATGGTTAGAGAGGTGGTAGGTAATAAAGCTAGACCTGGTTAAAATTCCCTGACAGAAAGAACAATAATTTCTCTTATTAACTTTTCCTTGAGTAACAGTAGTCAATAGTGTATGACCGAAACATTTATATTTCATGATACACCTCAGTTTTAGGTTCTTAACATCCCTTTGTTGTGATTTATCTCTACTCTGAACCACTTGGATTTCTATTTATCCAATAGACAAAATACATTGGCAATTAGTTTTAAGTACCTAGACAAGACTGAGAATTTATTCACAAAGATTTGAGCTTCACAATCCAGACAAAGGCTCTCACAGAAGACCACTGCTTTTAGCTTTCAGGCTGATGTCTGAGTCTCTCAAAGAGGCATAAAATAAGAACTATTTTGTAGGGCATATAGGTACGAGTACTCTTAGGTGGCCGAGAAATATGATCTTTTACTTATGAATCAATAGGTTACTTTGCAGGCCATCATTGCATGATAGAACCTGATATTTATAGCTAAAAGGTAGAATCAGTATTTTGAATCATAATTTTATTTTTCTCAAATAATTTCAAACACATTTTTCAAAGATGCTAAAGGCTGCCCAAAATATGTACCCAGGATATCCTTTCTAGTTTATCATATTCAATCAGAATCATTTTATGTAAGACATATTTTCAAGTTGATAATTTTATTGTGTAATATATAATTTTAGAATTGAAGTTTATTTAATTATTTTCACATTTATCTGGACAAAATGGTACAAGTAAATAAAATATAAGCATGCAAATTAAGAGTTTTTATTATCTATTCTATTCAGAATAGAGAGCAATGGTAACAGAAGTTATTATGAGATGATCTTTTTTTCATCATTTAATAATGATTATTGTGAGTTGCAAAAATCAATAACTTTTACAATAGTGCTTTTTTGTTTTTTTCATGGCTGGAGGATGTGGACTGCTTAAAGAAATTCAAGATCTCCTTTATGATGAGAATAAGCTCTCCTACTTATGTGCAGTTTTTATCACACCAGAGAGTAAACTGAGCACTCCAGCAAGTTTGCTGCCAACCTCCTTGTCTGAGAAGCCTTGTACTTCTCTCAAGATGCTCAGGAAATTAACAATCTGTTACTCTGAAGAGTCCTCAGACAATCCAGATAGATGAGCAGATTTCCTCTGCAGTTCTCCCTTCCCTTTGTCTCACCCTAATAATTATGCACAATAAGAACAAAAATGCCTCCTATTGTGCCCTGCTCAGGGTCACAGTAGACCAGAGAAGGCTGTTGTGAGTACAATGAATCAGGGATATTAACTAGATCCCACCTTTGATCTGCTGAGATATTGAAATTAAAGAGTAAGACTTGAAAAAAAAAACACTTTGGAAAAAGACTGGGATGGATTATATATATATATAATGTGTGTGTGTGTGTCATATATATATATGTCATTTATATGTGTGTGTAACACACACGCACACACACACACACACACACACACACACACACACACACACACACTCAGAGTTCCCAAGGAAGAATAAATAAGATAGTAAGATACAATAATCTTTAACCTAGAATAGAGGAAGAATCTGAGAAGTCATAATCAAACCTATCAGCAATGATTATTTACATACAAACTGAAAAAGCCCCCAGAAGCATTTGATATTTAATGTTTCTTTTGTAAATTAAATTTGTTCCAATATGTCAATAAATAATAAAATAATGATTTGGTTTTTAATACTAGAGTCTTTTCAATACAGTTTGTAAATAAAGTTAGAAAGCTGATAATCTTAAATGAAATCAATACTTCTCTCTCAGTAACAGACACTGAAAGAATATTCTACAAATACTCCTAATAGTATTTGAAAAAGTCAGTTTGGCTGCATTTCTTGCTTATTGCTGTGAATAGAAACCATTGACTTGAATCACAGGTGTGACATTGTACTTCTCACTATCACAGGAACAGGTAACACAAAACTACATATTGTTAAGATAATTATTCAGGATAATTGGTATTCCACGTTTCTTTTCAAAAATTAAAATTACTTTTTGGTCTGACAATGTATTCATTTATCAGTGTGTGTGTGTGTGTGTGTGTGTGTGTGTGTGTGTCTGTGTGTTTTCACTTTTAAATGAATTCAGTCCATGAACAAAGTGCTGGATTGGAGGACATTTGGAGAGACTTCTGTTCATCCCCCAAATGAGGACAGCGTGGCAGCAACATAGGCAGCTTCCACTTTTAGGCAAGTGGAGCTCTCAAAAAAGAAAATTCACACACTTGTCAATACCATTTAAAACTGTCCCTCACACCAGTGTCACATGAAATGGGACTTTTTTGTTGGTGATTTACACCTCACTTGCATTCCCATACTAAACAGAGGTTCTTGAACCAATTTGGGCATTAACATAAATCTTCCCCTATCACTGGTTTGGGGTAAGAGACTGAAAAACTAATACCACTACCACTAAACTCCAATAATGTATCATCTTTTATCTGGGAAATTCATTCCCCGCTCCCCAGTGGGACCAGGAATAGATGGAAATACAGTGGAAACAGGAGGTGCTCAACAAGGATCTGGTTTGTTTCATGTGTGTGGACATCACTTGAAAAGCAGCAGCTCACCTTAAAATTAAAGCATATTTTCAGTTGAATATCCCCTTATTTGTTAAATAACATTTCTTTGAGCATCATAGCTTTGGCCTCTTTTGAGTAGACAAAAAGAATTGCAGATTTCAATGGCATGATTTCTTTATGTTTACTGTTTTTAAAAGATAAAGGAACTGACTAGTTTTTCAATCCATCTCTCTATCTGATATCATTAGTGGAAATTCTGAAATATATTATCTGAACTAATTTAAGAACAGTATTTTTAGTATTACAGATGCTAAAATCCAGAAAACATACCACATAGATTTTCACATAGGAGAAAGAATTTTAAAAGCATTAAAAAAAATCTGGCTGGAATATGTAATGAAAATAAGCTATGCTAAGAGATGTGTAAAATAAAACCCTGTCATTGGCTTAATAAAATAGGTTAAATAAAATTCCAATGGACTTTTATTAAGTCATTAACTTTTAGAAATATGAAGCAGTATCATAAGAGAAGAACATTGTGTTATTTATTTCATAAAGAAAAATTTGAGTCATACCTTCTGCATTCTTAATAGCAAAAATCTGTTTTTTTACCTTTGATAAGGAAATATCAACTTAACTGACTCTGGCTGTGTTTTGTTCATCTCCTAAGACTTGACAGAACCAAGAGCAACTTCTAGGATCATACACATCACACACTTTGAACTAGATAACATAATTTTCTGTATATTTGCACACTCTTATTTCTGTAAGTTCAATTTTTTCTAGTTAAGTAAAAGTGAGGTCTCTTTTCTTTATCTGTAGTCAATAATAGTAACCGAAAGATTACATCTTTTGGCTCAATCATTTAATATGTGCATAAAAGCAAATAGCTCATCTAGAATGTGGTTATGCAATATAACGGTGTCAATGCATCACTCATGGCAAGGTAACTTTCTGTTCTAATTATTCATCATGAATGACTCTGTATGTGTTTATTTTTAATCAATTTTATTAAATTTGATCTTCACCATTATCATACATGTATAAAATTCATTCTGATTATGCTCACTTTCATCATTGTCAACCCCTCTTTTTTCTTAGACATCTTCCCCCCACATTTGTGAATTATTTTATGGACCACTAAATTTAACTAAGTCAAGTGGTATAACCACACATTTGAAATTATCTGTTGGCTATTAGGTATCTTCAGTGAGTAGACAGTTTAAGATAATCATTCTTCCTCTCAAAACATCTATCAGTTATTAAGAGTTCAACAGAGAGAGAGGTAGGAGCCCATAAGCCCTTTCGTAATTGATTATAAACAAACCACTCTTATATGATTCATATAAGTAATGGCGGCAGTTGCTCTGAATTCAATATTGTAACAATGTGTCATAACATTTCACAGCCATTCATATCTTTCAGTTCTAACATTCTTTCTGCTCTCTCCTCCAGAATGTTTCCTAAATGTTTTAGGTTGTTAGACTTGTTCATTGTTGAGCACTCAGTCATAGATTATTCTCAGCATCTCAAGCAGCCATGTGTCCCTGCAATTGCTTTCATTTGTAACTCAAAGAGAGATTTTTCTTATTAAAGTTTCTATGGCTGTAAACTTACATAGTTAGAAGAGACTTAGATGTTGTGTTAATTTAACTGAACAGCAATAAGTCTGCTACTATGGTCCATGATTACCCCAGCTGTATGTTTATGACCTAGTTATAGTATGGTGCATGTCTTCCCTTATGTGGAGCTGTCTTCAAATGAGAGATCAGCTGTTGACCCTCAGCTGATTACGATTGTGCCACTTTGCACAAATCGACATACATTATTGGGCAGGTAGGTATTCAAGTTCATAGAGTTCACAACTAGATGAAATGATGTCTCCCCCCTCCCTTGGCAACCTGTATAAAATCTTCTGACTCTATGAAATTTCCATATCAAGAAAGAAGTTTTCAACAATGTTCTAGTTTGTTTTCTCTTCATTTTTTGATCAAGGTGTGTGGTGTCTTCCATAATAGAACCTTATCATCTAGTTTTGACAGGTAACTAGATTTGTATTATTTTGGTGAGGCAGCTTTGACTTACAACTATAGGTATTTCTATCCCCCAATGTCCCTTTTCAAGTTTCCTACCTTACAAAGGTACTATATAATAAATCCACATGAATAAAAATTTGAAGCTGTGATCCACAAGTGAAATAAAACAACATAAGGTGTTTTTTGAGGTTCCCACACTTTGTATACATTTTTCTAATTTTATTAATTTATCTGCGAATTTCATGATTTTCTCTTTCTTTATAGCTGCATTAAATTCCATTGTGTATATATGTCCTACTGTTTAAATATTCATTAATCAGTTTCCAGAAATCTTCACTGATTCCATTTCCTAGTTCCTGTGAACAGAACATCAATAAACACAAGTGTAAAAGCATGTGTGTGGTAGAATACATGTCTTAACTACAGTGTCAGTCAATCATTCACCCTAAGGAATTTTTTTACCTTAAGGAGACTTAGCTCATCTCTCATGTATTATTCTGAAAATGTCATATGCCCAGTCTGTCATAGTTCTCCTGTTAGGTTGTGTGCATAAATTCTTATGTTTTGTTTGATAAGTGCATGAAGTTGAAGTTGTTGCTCATTTTGATGCCTGTGAAATGTAATTTACGGATCGTGGTTTCAAGAGTAGCATTGTGCTGAGTTTCCAGACTCAGCCACAGCTTTGGTTTTAACACTGCTATTCAGAGAGTCCAGCAGAGGTAGAGATGGCAGAGTATGCTGTGGCACTTGTTCCTGGAGCTAGTACATATGGAAACACTGTTTAATTTTAATTGATTTTTTAAAAAGAAGTACTGTATTTATGTCCATAGCATATTTACATAAAGAAATGTTAATCTTTCAATACATTTTTTTTTGGTCAGTGAAAGCATCGACAGAGCAAAGAAAACATACAGAGTAGAAGAAATTATTATCAAATAATATATAAAATAAAAATATATTAGAACATATGAGGAATTCCTACAACTCAGCAAACATAAAACTTGCCTGTTCAAACACCCCCCCCCAAATACTTGCATAGAAAGCTCTCCAAAGAAGATACAGAAGTTGCCAGAAAATACAATGAAGGACTTTAAAGATACTTAATCATTATAGAAATACAAATAAAGACAATAATGAAATATCACCTACACCCATTAACATGGCCATGACCCTACAAAATAAGCAAATGCTAACAAAGCTCGCCATATAGTAAAAAGAAAATTGGAGGATCATGTACCACAGTAGTAAACTAAAATGTTGCTGCTTTGAAAAAAAAAATGACATGGGTGTTCTTGACATAGTTAAAAACAGAAATATCACATAATCTATGAATACCATTTCTGGATACAGAGAAAAGTGCACATTCCTGCTCCCTGAATCATCTAAAATAGACATGAGGTGGAAGCAATCCAAGTATCTCTTGAAGGATAAATTAAAAAAGAAAGCATAGAGTATACTTATACTGCAATATTACCCAATATTTGAAAGAAGGAAATTGTGTATTTACAAAAGAAATAAACATTGAGGATGTTATATAAGGAGAAGCAAGATACTGACGAAAGAATATATATTGTTATTCTGTTCACAGGAGGCAACAGAAGTAATGAAAACTACAGCTATATGGCAGCCAGTAATGTCCAAGCATAGTTTCCAGAAGAAATCTATAATCTGTATTTTCAGGGTATTGTATGCCTTATTCTCATTTTATTACAAATTTTTGGAATTTTTAAATATAATTACTATGTTTATGAAAACAATTATGTAATATAATTTAGTCTAGGTTGCCAACTTGAAGGAATTTCTAATTACCTGGGTGGTGTGCTTCTGGGAATGGCTTTTGTATATAAACTATGGGCAAGGCTATTGAAAAAGACTGAGTAGAGAAGCTGAGCGCCACCTGTTGTAAGAGGTTTCTGGCCCGGATTTTCCTGCATAGCTTCAAGGTTTGGATTCACAGACTCACAAATCTGCAGTCCTGTAGTCTCATGTTAATTGTAGGCTGATTGACCGGGGCCTAGGCCTACAACTTGCTAACTCTTTACCTTAGACTAACCCATGATTGTAGTGGATTTATGATGTTACATTGTAAATAATTGTCCCACCTATGAGTTTAAGAAAAAGCCCTGATTGGCCAAAGGCAGACAGGAAGTGTGGGCAGGGCTACCAGACTAAGAAAACTCTGGGAACAGGAAGAACAGAGCAGAAATTCCACAGAGAAGCCAGAAGATGTAGAGAACAACTATGCTGCTCTGAGAAAAGGTATTGAGTGTAGTATTTGATGACTCCAGGATTTGATTTGTTTTCTGTGTCTTTATTGACTAATTAATTGTAGAATACTGTATCATCCTTTTCTTTGGAACCTAGAATATATCTTTATTAGTTTTAATTAATTAATTCTTTAAGACAAGATTTTTTAGGTCATAAAACAGTCATTCAAATAAGTGTACCTAAAACATATTTATGTATTTTAGAATGTTCTTTGATTTCCTTGTATAATTGAGAATAAAATTAAGATAAAATAATGCAAATTGGGAAGAACATTGAAATGAAGATTAGTAGAAAAACTTAAAACAATTCTAAAGCTTTTATCAATTTATAAAAGTATTAGAATTATACCTTTTGCTTGTAATCCATTATGCTTTGTGCTTACAGAAATATTCTATTTCCATTATAGTAAAATAAAATTTGATCATACATATATGGTTCTATATATTAGTAGAGAGAAAAGTTTGGGTAACCCAAAGAATTTATTATTTGTTTAAATAAATAAATTGCTAGTTGTACCTCTCACCTTGGTTTTTTGACACAGGTTTCTCTGTGTAACAAACAGCTCTGGACATCCTGGAACATGCAGGTTGGGTAGTATTTGAGTGTTTATGGTAGGAGCTCTGGAGTCTGCCTGCTCTGGTTCATCTATTTACCTTCAAAGGTCATTTGTTTTGCCTGTTATTTTTTCTTTCATTTATATTATTCATATATTTCTCCTATCTCTTTTGTTCTGCTTGGCTTTCCTTCTCTTCCTTGTTTATTGTGTTCTTGCCTTCATTTGTCAGGCTGGACTTAAAATCATTTGCTCAAGTGATCCTTCTGTCTTTACCCCCCAAATGCCTGCTTCTTTACAGGAACTAATAATTTCTTTGCTGAAAAATACAGTTTTTTTTTCTGTCTCTCTGTTCTCTTGACTCCTCGAGGACCCTGCAATCTTATTCACACACTCACTTATTCTTGCTTATGAATGTTTCTTGATAGCTTTTAAAACTTAAATTAAATTAATCTTTTTTTAAAACTATGTTTTGTCTCTGGACTTTTTACCTTTCTCTATTCTATATGTATTTCTTCTATTCTTACTCTGTGGCTGGCTTTGTGGCTAGGTGTCTGATTCCCAGCATCTTTCTCTCCTTCTTCTCTCTTTTTTTCTCTCTCTGCCTGACAGCCCCACCTATTTCACTCAGCTGCCTGGCTGTTGGATGTACAGCTCTTTCTTAGACCAATCAGGTGTTTTAGGCAGGCAAATTATCACATCTTCACAGAGTTAAACAAATGCAACATAAATATTACAACAAATCTTTGCCTCATTAAACAAATATTCCATTACACAAACAAATGTAACACATCTTGAACTAATATTCCACAAGAGAAAGTATACATTTTAGAAACTCAATTGTAGTCATTCTTGATATACAGAAATCTCTTTTCCCTGAGTTCATCCTTTGCTGTGTCTGTGCTTTGTCTAGACTATTTTACTAAAGCCTGTTTTCGTAGAGGACAAAGCTTCTGATATTGTTTCTTAGAAGGTACAATCTTGATAATGAATGGTCAGCTATACCTCTAATCATCACAAGGAGTACTGTGAATGTAATTTTTTTTTTGTCCCAGTCTGTAACTCCATCCTAAGCTTTGGGTGGTCTGTCTTTAATGGCATCACATTCAGTTACTGTTTACTAATTGGTAGCTGATTGGTATATTGTTCCAACAATGCTCTGGGGTTTAACTTTTTCCACAGTCTTTTCCAAAATAAGCATGGCCACATTCATAGGAGAAAAATAAATTACTTGTTTCACAACATCCTTTGAGGTTTCTTTTCCTTTTCCGAAATTTTTTTGTTAAACTTAAGCATGACCTACTTGTTCATAATGTTGAGCTATCTCCTAACCATTCAACAAGATCTCTATTGATTTACAGAGTGCCTCAGGACACAATCTTTCTTTTATGCTTCAAATAAGCTCAAGCCCTTTAAAGAAAATTATAACAACTGTCTTTTTTCATTTTATTATTTTTTAATAAAAAATGTCATTTTTATCTACATATCCCCCTGCTCTCCTCCCTTCTCTCCCCCAAATCTCTCCCAGTCAGCCTTCAGCCTCTTCCTCCCCCTCCCCCCAAAAGGCAAGAAGTCCCAAGGTGGGTGAGCTCAGTATAGCACATCCACTCCAGGCAAGTCTGATTTCCTCACCCCAAGGTCAAGACTGGGTTGGGTGTTCCTCTGCAGGGAATGGGCTCCAATAGCCAACATCTTTACCTGTTTAGTAATTTTACTACTTATTTAAGATAGAAGACAAACACAATGAATGGCATGGGTTTTTTGTTTATTTGGTTTTCAATCACAATTGTAGACTAATAATAAGGCACTAGGATGGTTTTATTTATGGAAATATTTTTTCACATGCTTTTACTAGCAGGGAGCTTCTATCACACGAGAAGGCTATGTACAGGACAACTGAGTTCTGATTTTGCTTGGCCCTCCATACCTGGGTTAGTGTTCCCATTCTACACATCATAGCCAGAAGGGGAAAATGAACCTAATAACTCTTGGCATTATTTCCTGGAATAAAAAAATTCTTTGCAACATGAGAGCCTGGGGAGAAAGGATGAGGGATGTTAAAATCTTTTCACTCTAGAAAAAATCATTATATTAAACTGGATGAAATGAAAACAACACCTTTTTATCTTTGTGACCATACTTTGCCTTTGTCATACTTTAGTCACATCGATGTGCAAGTGAACAGGAGCAAGTTATAGATAAAATGACACAGAGAGGCTTCAGAGACCTTTCTGACTACATGTTTCTCTTTTAGATATATGCCTTTAGGACAATTTCCAGAGACTTAAGAAGTGCTTTTTATAATTTTCATGAGTTATGGTTGTTCTGCTGGAAGTCATGGTTGTTTCATTTTGGAACAGGGTCCAAGGAAATCGTCACACCACAATTCCACAAGTGTTTCTTGCCCTATGTACATTTTGTTCAGTTTGGCATGTTTTTTTTTTTTTTTTTTTTAAGAGTCCTTGTGTATTTTCCAGTTCTTCCGCTTGCACATGTGTTTTGGAAGGCAGATCTGGTGGGTCTAGGTTTTGTATACTTTTCAATGGTTATTTGTTCAAAAAAAAAAAAAAAGAACCATGATTTTCTTCATATCTAGCAGATTAGTTAAACCTCTTCTAATTTCCCCTTCTTGCCATCTTTCCTGCATTGTGGATTGTTTCTTCTCTCCATGTTTTTTTTCTGTACTTATTCATGCCTACATGTATCAAAACAAGTTTTTAAAAAAACATTCTTAATAAAATACAGCACACTTCTTTGAAGCCTTCACAAATTTTATTTATTTGCTTTTAATTACTGTGACCTAAACTTTCAAATAACAGACATTAACCTATGAGAGAATTGTAAGATTTACTATCTAACCAAATTTGAAGTGATAAATGTAACTACGTTTATATCTTATTGTCTCTTAAGCCTTCTGCTCAGTTATTCACATTTGATTACTTTTTACCTGGTTGACATCAGCCTCTGTCAGTCACCTTTTAGAAGCAGTCTTATATAAAAATAAAGAAAATGTTTGGGCAAAGTTAACATTTAGTTTTATTCTAAAGTCTATGAGACTGTGTGCTGTATTTGGTCGACAATTTAACATCGGCATCATATTAGGATTCATTTAGACACCAGAATATTATCAGTTTAAATGTAGCATTAATTCAGTGAATGAGATATTCCAAGAAGCTAATCAAAGCACTTAACTACACTTCTCACAATTCAGAATATATTTATAGACATTTTCTTAAAGGAAGAATATGCAGCAACTTATTTTTCTGATATTCTGCATTTCATATTGAAGCAAACTAAAGTAACATAACCACTTTTACTCTAATTTCCACAAACATACTGTGTTCATGATATCTTCTTTTTCATTGTAAACACAGGGACCATTCTCTATGGCTTACAGTAAAGAAACATTGTGATCTGAAATGCCAAACCCAGCATCATATTTCTTGGTTCTAATATCATTAGACAGTCATATATTATAACTGTGACAGAAAAGCTATGACAGATGACACTTTGAGAGTGTTGGGGGAGAGAGCTCATAAAGTACTTAATCAAGTGGTTGCAATGTCTAAAAGGATTAAAGTCAAGCAGACACTGACTCATGAAATTATGCTTCCTATTGCTATGTTAAGACTGACAATGAAATACTGTCTATATTAAATATGCATCTGAGTGTATAATCCCTATTATTGTCAAAATACAAACTCCATAGGAACAAATAAGTATGACTTTTAAAAATACATTATATATTTCCTATTTTTTCTGTAATGTTGAAAATGAATATTATAAATGCTAAAAAATCAAAGGAAAGGAGACTGGGGAGAAAAATGGAAGGAAGGAAGAAACAAAGGGATTGGAAAAGTAGAGAAGATAGAATAGAGAGGAGAAACATTGAAGACTGATGAAAAGACAATGTTTTTAAGATCTGTAGATGTGTATAAATATATTAATCTACTAGTATCTTGTATTGCTCTTCTACAAAATAAAGGTGAGCAATTGAATTTCAAACCCTGTTCTTTGATGCTCACTCATCACTATTTACATCAGTAAATGAGATGAGTTCTCAAGTGGAATTGGAAAGCATTTCCTTCAAGATCAGAGCCTCAGTATGATCATTGACTGTGCTGAGGCTGTTCTATCAAATATGTTTTCTTAGAAACCTATTGTCAGATTTTTTTTCTTTCTTGGATTTTGCAATAGAAAACTAAGTTTGATATCCATGAAGACTTTCTTCATTGCTCCATTTCCTTTACAGTGACATTTTTGCTATTATAATGAAGATCTACTTTAAATATACAGAGATAGAATGCTTAACTTACTTAACACTTCCTTTTAACTTACTTAACACTTCCTTTCTATAGAAAATGTTCTATTTAACAATAATCAACATGATAAAAATTATGTGATTGAGAAAATAATTGAGACACTCAGAGTCCACAAGGCATATTTTGACTTCTTAGGCTTCTAATGGGAAGATATATTCCAAGTTGATTAATTCATAAAGAATGCCTGATATTAAAAATTACTTCTGATAGCAGGCAAAAACTGCTGAAAATTTATACAGGCACCACTAAAATTAAACTAATTCTGCTTTTTAAGTGTGGATATATCCGCGTGCTCTGGATATGTTTAATATTTTTGCTAAGGCAGAAAGTTTTTAATTCAAATTCAAATGTTTATTGATCTCAAATGCACATCAATATCTAGTAAACAAAGACATTCTCCATCACTTTCTCGTTCCTGATTTCCAAATGGACAAGAATTCCATGTAAATTTAGGACTATAACACTGTCTCAAAATATATATGGCTTAAAATGAACCCCTGAGACCAAAATTTGCATCCACACTACTGAAATGAACACATGTAGACATGCCCATGTACACACAAGAACATACATAGACAGACACATACACAGAGAGATACACATGCATGTACACACACATACTCCTGCACTAAGAAACATACACAAATACATACACATTCACAACTTAGATTTAATGAAATATCACCCAGTCTTCAAATTTAGGGACTTTTGCCAATTCTGAAGTATTTCAATCTATATCTTGGGATAATTAAGTTTTAAAAGTGAACATCTTAGCTTTAATGTTAATTATCCACTGCTTGCCATTAACTACAATATATTTGTCTAAACTTGAAAAATAGTAATCATAAGGGTTAGTTGAAGCTAATGTAGAAACATTACTCTTACTGGAGTGGGGAAGCCGTGGTAAGTAGAGATGAAGGGCTTAACATGGTATAGAGTATGAAAATGATCTTATTTTCTTTAATAAAATATGACCTTTCCAAATCATATTTATATTTTTGAAATGCCCATCAATCATTGGCTCAAAGGATCATGAGAAAAGCTTAATTTATCTTGGCTGTGATCCTAGCTGTCACAGACTCTCAAAGGCTTTATTGTAGTGTTTCTCTGCTCAGCTACTGGGGACATCGTGAGGTAATGAACAGAATATTTCTGTGCATACATAAAGCTTGTAAAAAGCATGCGATTCACAATTAGTATCTTGAAAAAACTAAAATACAGAGCATCTGCACTTTCAAAGGCCTGGTTCTTAACAAGACATGATTTTTTTTTTTTTTTTTTTGTGAGTCTCCACAAAAATGGGGTGGGGAACCAAATGGTTATTTTAAAATATGTGGTGTATTTAGGTCAAAGTAACTTAAGGAAGACTCAACACTATTTCATTGATTTGAGGAAAAATATTAAGTTTAAGTGGCTTTATGTTAACCCATTAGGATGGTATATTTCCTTGGGTAGCAGACTACTCCCAAATAAAATAGCATTTAAAAACTGGGGTTTGAATGCCAATAAACAACTTGGATTAAAGGACTTCTTGGATTGTAGGACCTTTGATAATTGTGCTAGTTCATGTGTATAGAAATGTTCGAAGATCCTCTGCATGCTCTGAACCTTAGCTCATCTTGCATGTATTTGAGAGAAGTACTTATTTATTCTTCTAATTCATCCATCCAATAATTTGAAGACATACATCTCTTTTATTTCATTATAATTTCAAATTAAGCTTTTGGAACTGCTAGCATATGTGTCTTATACTTTACGTACAATTAAGTGATAATGATTGTAGATGATGGTTAGGCATGGATGAGAAAGAGCTATATTTGCATTGCATAAAGAAAATACTAGAAAAATTAAGGTAGACACTTAAGTGCCTTTAAAAAGACACTGACCGTTGTTAATATTTTATTTTTGCAATTTTTATTACTTACTGGTATTTATATCTGCATATACATAGATTTATGCATGACTGGAAGCCATAGCCAGCTTCAATGAAAACATTACATAAACATTTTATCCCATCTGATCCCCCTGAATACATGATAAAATGAGAGCACGCAGTCAACATAGTAAACTAAAATTCAAACCCACATATTGAGATGTCAAGAAAGAGTTCTTTAATCAGCAAATACAGTTGGTTTGTAATATAAAATTTATATATATTGATCTTAATATAAGATAAACTAATTGAAGATAGAATTCTAGGTATCCTCCAAGAGCAACATTTAATTTTGTATAAAAACATTACCAGATTTTGTTAGTATGATTATTCTATAAATGTTCACATCAATGCCATCTTATTTAAGTAGTCTAATTTTAACAGTTTCTATGAAAGAATAGCCTATTGAAGGCTAAGAAGCTGGATGAATTAATAAAGCATAATGACCTGAACTGAAGTCTCTAGACACAACAAAAAAAGCACATAGTGTCATATGTGTGTGTAATTCTAGGACACTAGAAAATGGCAAGAACAGTGGTTCTCAACCTGTGTGTCATGACACCCATAGAAGTCACATATCACTTACATTCTGATTCATGACAGTAGCAAAATCATAGTTGTGAAGTTTAAATAAAATAAAGCATGGGAAAAGTTGAGAACCACTGCTCTAGAAAGTTCGGACCAGATAATTTTTAGTCGACACAGTGGCAAAGAAACCCTGTCTTAAATAAGATGGAAAGGCAAGGACCTCAAATTTGTCCTGTCCTATGTACTTGACTATGGCATGTGCATACCTTATCACCTCCAAGACACACATTAACATCTGTTAATCACAAATAAATTCATGAATAGGGCAAAATGGTTAATACAATAGTTAATATAATAACCTCTGTAAGTGGTCAAATCATACTTACAAATGAATGAAGCAATCTACAAGTCATCCACATGCTTGGTGATCCTTTACTTAGAGGGAAATTTTTCCTATCACATCTCATTTTGGAATCTTACTGTACAAAAGTACTTAACATTTATTGCTTCATTTCTTAGTGTCTATTTACATAATATATAGGCTTTGATGAGGAAGACATCATGTGATGATGTTATTCATCTATGACATGGTTCAGAAATTGAGAGGCCATTTGAAAAAAAGTTAAAAGGATAAACCACAATTTTGTATCTTTAAAAGAGAACAAACACTCCTGGAAAGTATTAGGAGAGATATTGAGTAAGTGGAAGGATTTGTACAAGCATGCTGGTCATGATTATTCTTTTAAAAAAGAAACACATCCTTGCGATTCTCCTGATAATTCTCATAATTGCTTAACTGTGTTTCCTGACTTTACTCTGGCTGCCATCCAAATAATTGCATTTACTGTGTCCTGAATAATCTTTAAAGATAACTCAAAGTGGCCTCTCTCTGTTTACACTTGAATGGTTCACTGATGTTTAGAATTAAAGTTCTAGTTCATGTGCATGACAGTGAATATCACTTAAGTTCTCTAGCTGCTTTTCCTGTGCATTGTGTATGATTTAAAAGCACTAGATAACAGACTTCTCTCCTTCAGACGTGCGCATCTCTTAGCTACATTTTGTCTAATTTTTATTCTAGTTCTTCACTGTATGTCATTGCTGAAGAGCATCTTTCTCTTCCTGGAAACCTTAAAACCTACTGTATGTTCCAAGTACCTTCCATGTTTGTCCTAAGTACCTGTGTGGTTACATAAAGCTACCTATCTTAATATCATGCTTCATTTGAGATTTAAGATCTCCCTAAACATAAACACTCACATCTTATTAGATGTGAGAATCAGTAGTTATCTGATAAATTAGGTGCATGAAGGAAAGCAATTGTTGAACTGCAAGTCATCTCAAATACAATAGATACAATGAGAAATCATGCATATTCCTGATGACATTTTTGATAGAGCTCAAGGAAGACCTGACCTTCTGAGAGTAATAACAAAGATTATGGGGCAGAGCATGCATACTCCTGTGTTTTCATTCCATGTAATCCTGACTATAACCCATCTGCTCAGATTGCCTGCTATTCCTCCCTACGGCCAGCTACTGCTTTTTAATGACCAGCCCCATATCAATCAGTAGCTAGTTAATGTTTTAAAGATTATGAGAGCTACAACTCTAGTAACATATATTCTATCAGCACTATTTCTTTTTTACTTAAATATTTTTCTCATGCCCACCACTGCTCTTGCTCCCGCCCCTTCTCTCAGCACCCCCCCCCCAACACTTGCTCTTATACTCATCAGAGAGGGCAAAGAATTCCAAAGTGAGTCAATTCTCTCAGGCATATGCAGTTGAAGGAGGACCAAGTCCCTCCCATAAGTATCAAGGCTGAGAAAGGTGTTCCCCCGCAAGAAATAGGCTCTGATAAGCCAGTTCATGCACCAGGAATAGACTCTGGTCCTAGTGCAAGAGGCTCCACAAACTGCCCGTGCCCTTTGACTGTCATTCACAATCTGAGGGTCAAGATTTGTCCCATAAAGATTCATTAGCTGTCATTTCAGAGTCTGAAAGCTCCGAACAGCATTAGTCAGCCTACTTCATGGATCTCCTTCTGCTCATGAAATCTCTTCTCTCTCTCTTCACATGGCTCAACCCGGTGTTTTACTATGGATCTCTGTATTTGCCTCCATCAGCTGCTGGATGAAGGTTCTATAATGGCTATTAGGTTGGTCATTCATATTAAAATAAGGAAAGGCCAGTTTAGGCACCCTCTCCACTATTGCTTGGCGTCCTAGCTGGGCTCACCTTTGGGTTCTTGGTTGCTCTCTAGCATCAGGTTTCTCTCTAATCCTACAATAGCTTCTATTACCAGGATTCAAATAAGAAAGGAAGAAGTCAAATTATCATTATTTGCAGATAATATTATAGTATAAATATAATTAAGTACCCAAAGTTCTACCAAAGAACTCCTACATCAGATTAACAACTTCAGCACAGCAGCAGCATATAAGATTAGCTCAAAAGAAAAAAATTAATAGCCCTTCTATACACAAATGATAAAGGGGCTGAAAAAGAATTCAGGGAAATATCATCCTTTAAAATAGCTGCAAATGGCTTTAAATATCTTGGGGTAACCTAACTAAAGAAGTGAAGGACTTGTATGACAAGAACATTAAGTCACTGAAGAAAGAAATTAAAGAAGATATCAGAAAATGGAAAGATCCTCCATGCTCTTGAATAGGTAGGATCAATATAGTAAAAATGGCAATCTTACCAAAATCAATATACGGATTCAGTGCAACACCCATCAAAATCCCAACACAATTATTCACAGACCTTGGAAGAGCAATATTCAACTTTATTTAAAATGACAAAAAACAAAACCCAAGGATTACCAAAATTGTCCTGTTCAATAATAGGTCTTCTGTAGCCCTCAACATCCCTGATTTCAGCCTTTAATATAGAGCTATATTAATAAAACAGTTTGATACTGGCATAAAAATATACTTATGGATCAATGAAATTGAATCAAAGACCCTGACAATAATCTATGAACACCTGATTTTTTTTTGACAAAGAGTCCAAAAATATACAATGAAGAAAAGATCGTATCTTTAACAAATGGTACTGCATAACTGTATGATGGTATGCAGTAGACTGCAAATAGATCATGTCTATCACCCTGCACAAAACTCAAATCCAAATGGATCAAAGACCTCAGTATAAACCTTGTTACAATGAACCTGTTAGAAATAAAGTGGGATATACTCTTGGACTCATTGGCACAGGAGACCATTTTCTAAATATAACACTTATCTTCATTAATCCTACATTGGACAGAGGACTGATCTCTAAAATATATAGAGAACAACAACAATAAAAAAGACCTCGAGGTCAAAAAACCAAAGAACCTATTTGCAAAATGGGGTACAGAGATACATAGGGAATTCTCAACAGAAGAACTTCAAATGGCTGGAAGACACTGTTCAACATCCTTAGCTATCAAAGAAATGCAAATTCAAACAACTCTGAGGTACCATCTTACATCTGTCAGAATGGCTAAGATAAAAAAAAGAAAAAATATACATAACAACCTATGCTGGAGGGGCTGTGGATCAAGGGAAACACTTCTCCATGACTGGTGGGAGTATAAACTTCTATAGCTATTTCGGAAAGCAATATGACATTTCCTCACAAAACTGGGAATCATTCTACCCAATGATCCAACAATACAACTATTGGAAAGATACCCAAAAGATGCACATTCCTACCCTAAAGGCATTAGCTCAACTATATTCATAGCAGCATTATTTAAAATAGCCAGAACCTGGAAACAACCTAAATGTTTCTCAGCTGAAGAATGGGTTAAAAATTTGTGGCACATTTATACAGTGGTACATTTATACAACTACGCAGCAGTTAAATAATAAAATCCTGAAATTTGCAGGCTAATGGATGCATTTGGGGAGTATTTTTCTAAGTGAGATAACACAGGTCCAGAAAGATAGACATGTATGCACTCACTCATAAGTGGATTTCAGATGTGAAGTAAAAGATAACCAGGCTACAATTCACAATCCCACTGAGCAGCTAGGTAATAGGAGGAAGTTAAGAGAGATATCCATGGATCCTCTAGGAAGGGGAAATAGAGAAGATCTCCTGAGAAAATTGGGGTCATACAAGAGGATAAGTTAAGGGGAAGTAAGAAGAGAACATGAGAGAATGGGATGGTGGAGCAGGACAGCAAAAGAGAGGGGGAGCAAAGAGGAAGATGTCCATTAGCACTTCTATTCACTTCACTTTGCAGTATTGATTCTTGTTCTTGCTCTCAGACCAAATGAATATGTTTCTGATTTATATATATATAAATATATATAAATATAATTTTTCTACAAAAAATTGCTGTAGCCTTTTAAAATCAGATGAGAAAATGATCTAAGAAAAGTTAGTTATAGAGGCTTGAGAGATGGTCCAGTTAATAAGAGTATTGATTATTCTTAAAGAACCTGGGTTCAATTTCAAGTACCTACAGAGTAGCAAGCAACCAACTGTAACTCAAGTTCCAGGAGTTTGATACCATCTTTCATTCTTCTTGGGTACTACATTTACCTGGTACACAGACATATATGCAGAAAGAACACTCAAAAATTAAATATATATATATATATATATATATATATAACACATAAATAATATACATTAAAAATAAACAAATCTTAGGGGAAAAGTTATTTCTGAGATCAAATATATCTCTCCCCACTATAAGACAGTATCAGTAGGTCCCTTTCTCTCATGTAAAAGGAAAATTTTCATAATAGAGTTTCCAGGAATGCTCTAAGCCATAAGGGTATCATAGCTATGGGAGCATACTCTAGAATAAGCCTCAATGTAATTCTTGATTTTGCTGAAGAGGCAATGAATTAATCTACAGGCATTTTCCAGCTCATTAAAAGGTAAGGTTCCTGGAGAAAATAGCCACAGGAAAATGCTGAGCAAAATACAATGATGGACTCCTAAAATGCAAGGAAAGAAACTGAGAGAAGTTACAGGAAGTATCAAAAGATGAATGCAGAATGGACATGGGAAATTAAAAATCTATTTCGAAAATTAAGTTAGACTTGCTCATAATTTTTCTTCCATTAATTATTGTCCGCAACTCTTACATTCAAATAGAATGATGCTATCGTGACCATAGGAGGATATCAAGTGATCTTATTCAACCACTATCAAATAAAAGGTATTTATGATCTCTGAACCAAATAAAACTGAATTCCTCAACTAAATACTAGTTCAGAAATACCAATCACATCCTATCTTTGGATATCTATAATTTTAGACAATTGATCAAAAAATAATTTATCAACTAAATTAGATACCCACAAAAGGGAGCCCAAATTCCCCAGTATCTTGCTCAGTTCTTGGTTCAAGACACAATGAGTCGGGTGGTAAAGGAAAGCTCAGATTCCCCTTCTGGAAATGGTACTATGCCTCAGAGCCTTCCAAGACGAGATGTTAGGAAGCTATTAGGAGAAAGCCTTAACAGACCCTTGCTAGGAGGTGACCATAGAAGAGAAGCTAGATCATTCTGATTTTATATTTGCCTCATCCCCATCATGAGACTGGCTGTGAGTTCGTGAGAAGGAAATGAGAGAAGCCCCACTGTAGAGTGGCCCAAGCTATCCTGTAAACCTGTGGAAGATTTAGAGTCCTGGCAGGATGTACTGATGTACCACCCACAGGTCCTGTCCATGTCTTTGATGGCACCTGGCAAAGCAGTTGGTTCAAGAAGTCTTGGCAGTCCCAGAAATTCTTTATTTCCTCAGAGTGCTCTCAGTTTGGTTGGTCATGGAGTAGACAATAGAATTTTCTTTGGAGGAGATCCTCAGCCATCTTCAACATAGGCTGCGCTTTGGAATTCTGTAGAAGTGGATACGCTGAAAGATGGATCATTTGGGCGGCTGTCCTAGCCCAGAAACATATGTTGTGCAAAGCTTCCATATTCTCCACAGACAATAACATATTCTTCACAGAAGTAAAGTTCACAACTTTGGTTTTCCCTTCCACAAGTACCAAGATCACATCTATTGGGATATTTCCCAAACAAGGATGAAAAGGATAAAGTTGTACCCACGCACTGGTTCTCAGGATTGACATATATAGTACAGACTGCAGCTGGGATGCTCACATTCTATACAATGTTCCCAACCACATGGATGAAGACAGCTCAGACCCTGGGTTTCTCTTCTTGCTAGCTGTTGTTATAATGGCTATGCCATTATATGGTCATAGCTATTCTCATGCTCAGAGTGATGAATGATCAGTCCCATTATGTTGTTAGCAGCCACAGTATGTTTATCACCATGTCCCTTTGATGGAAAAAAATAAACACGGTATACAGCCAAGTACAGGAGCCCACCAGTCAGCATCCATATGGGATACAGGGACAACACAGCCACCTCAGCTCACTAGCAGCTATAGTTCATGGTCTTGGTGGTTGCTCATGAGAACATCCAGAAGAAGGAGCCTACTGGAAAAACCCAAGAGCAGGTGAGTTTTATCAGTCATGATAGCAATGCTGTTTTCCAGGTTCCTACCAAAATCATCTTGAATCATGAAAATCAAACAGATGACAGAAGCCACAAGCCACAAGCTTGTGGCTGGTCCACTACTCATTTCAAGGGGTCAGAGTGACTGACAGAATCCTACTGGACATGATGGTTACTCTGTCCATCCAGTTCAACAGCCTACAGGTCAGTCTCGCTTTTTCACAGAGATGCAAATATGGCCCAGTTCATAAGCATCTTATACTGCAGGTTCTATATGTCCATGATCTCCACATTGTCATGCCTAGTGTAATTTCTAAACTTTAAACAGGATGCTTAAATTCTTCTTTGTTCCCTGTAATCAAGATTTTAAAGTGCCTGTTACTATGATAAAAAAAAAAAAAAACTTTACAGAAAAAATATCAAGGAAGAGCTTTTCCTTGTAATGTATAAATCATAAGAACATATATTACCATTTTTCTTTTGTGTGGGTACATATTAATTCTAGATAATAATGGCTTCACTATGACATTTTCATACATGCATAGAATCTGAGTTGTTCACCTTCATCCCCAATTATCCTCAGTTTCCCAACTCAGTTTATCTGAACCTAATCTTTTCTTCAACTGAGCTTTCCAATTTTATATTTTTAAAAACATGATAACCTCCAGACATACAAACATTCCTGAAAGTAGGATTATTGTTATTACTACAAAACTCATACATATTAAAACTACACTACTCAAACACACATATATGTGTATGTGCTAAACTCATATGTATACACACACAGCTATGATGATTCTCTATTTTGGATAATGTGAATACTATTATAATAAACATGGATAGGCAGGTCTATGATATATTCTGGCTCAGATTATTAGAAGTATGTATCTAAGAGTGACATAGTTAGGTCATTTGCTACTTCTATTAGGATTAATTACTGTAGTCATTGGACTAATTTACTTTTCTATTGATAATGTATAAAATTTTCCTCTAGAACCTTTCCAGTATTTGGTTTAGGCTCATTTGTTTGATGGATTTTCATTTTTTTGTTTTATTTTTGGTGAAAAGAACGATGGTGGCTGGGTTGTGATGGAATCTCACTGCAGTTTTTATTTACTTTTTTTCTCATGGCTAAACACAATAAAACATTTAAATGTACTTATTGGTTATTTTCCTTTCATCTTTTGAAAAATTTTTCTTCATTTCACTTGCCAATTACTGATCAAATCCTGTGTTCTTTGGTGTTTAAAAATTTTGAATTATTTATATAGTCTATTCACTGTTCAATGAATATCTGACAAAGATTTTCTTCATCCATATATATGCTGTCTCAAATCCAACAACCATTTCTTGCACTGTGAAGAACCAATGACATATTACATAACAGATATGTAGGAATAAAAGCAGCATGATGCTGGCCCCCAAACAAACTTTTAGATCAATGACATAGAATACAAGATCCAGAAATAAACTCACATAGCCACAGCCATCCGATTCTGAATAAAGAGGTCAAAATAGCATGGTACTATACTACTACAAAGACAGTGTTAGAATGCTGTCAAGAAAGCTGGAAATTGTACATAGGGAGTTGATACAAGACTCTGTGACTGTACATAATGCAGGTTAGATTACAAGGTAACTATAGGGAGATTATGTTGTTTCATTGTAAATAATTGTCTCACCCACTGGTTTAGTAAAAAATGCTGATTGGCCAAAGGCAGACAGGACGTGTGGATGGGGCTACCAGACTAAGAAAACTCTGGGAGCAGGAAGAACAGAGCAGGAATGCCACAGAGACTCCAGAATTGCCAGACAAGCCAGAAGATGCAGAGGACAACTATACTGCTCTGAGAAAAGGTACCAAGCCCCATGGCTGAACAGGATGAGAATCTTGGGTTAGTTTAAGGGTAAAGAGTTATCAAGTTATATGCCTGGGCCTTAGGATGATCAGCCTAAAATTAATGTAAGTATCTGTGTGTCTCTGTAGGACTGTGGGTCTAAACCTTGAGGCTAGGCCTGAAAGCCCAGGCCAGAAACCTCTTACTACAGATAAACTTCCCTCTAAGAACTGTTAACATTACAGGAGGAAAACACAGGAGAGATGCCTTCAGATATAAGATGGGCAAGGATTTTCTGAATATGAGTCTCGCCCAAAGCAGAGTTCTTTGTGTCAGCCTCTTTTTCACTATATCACAAGCAACTGCTTGCACTGAAATAGTTTATTAATGACTTTTATACTGTAAGATTCTACACTGTATGCTTCCATTTTTCTTCACCAGTACTTTACCTATACTTTCCTGGTATTATTTCAATCATATTCAGAAGCATTTTTATAGTAGAAATTATTTTCTCTTTTTATTTATTTTATTATTTTAAATAAAAATGGCTTTTTATCCATGTATCCCTGTGCTCCCCCTCCCTTCCCTCCTCCCAATCCCTCTCAGTCAGCCTCCAGTCTTCCCCCTTCATTCCCATCTACCCATCCCCTCCCCACAAAGGACATGAAATATTAACAATATTGCTTCTTGAAAAAATATTGCTAAGCAAGCTGTACTTAGAGTGTTTCCATCTTTCATTATTTTTGTGTTTGAGGGGTTGCATGTCTATGTACAGGTGGATGTGGGTGTGCATGTGTGTGTAAGTCAGAGGTTAACCTAAAATCTGTCCACTTTGCCTTTTATTGTCTTTTGTTGTGTTATTTGTTTTATTTTGACATAGGACCTCTCAGTGGGACCTGGTCAGGGAGTTTCAGGAATTCTTCTGTTCCTAGCTCCCCAGCATGAGGATTGTAGCATGGCTTATGGCCTTTGTGTATGGGTACTGATGATGAAAATTAGGTACTCCTAATCACACAGCAAGCATTTTACATACTGAGTTATTGTCCCAGTCTAGCCTTTTATTACAATTTTAGGAATATAATGGCTTTTCTTTTCTTTTTGATTCTGTGTACCTATCTGATCATGACCTAGAAACTGAATTTTATATCATATGTTAAGACGGCTCTGGAGTAGTCTATTATTTTGTGTGGATTTGGGTGTGTGAAGTTGAGAGTGGATGTGCAGATGCCATAGTAGTCAGGCAGTGGTCAGGGAACAACTTATAAATACATTCTGTCCTTCAACCTTTCAGAAGCATGGGATTGAACTCAGATTACTGGGTTCAATGGCAGGTGCCTTTAAGAGCAGAACTATCACATCAGTCTCTCTAGCTTAATCTTCAAATCACTCGTCAATAAGAATATTATATTTTACAAAGCTGAAATCTATTCAAAGATTCTAATCCAGTCCATACTATGTTATATACCACTAACTTTTAGGTTTGTAATATGTCAGGGGAACCTGTTCTTCAAAGTAGTTTTATGATTTATGATGATGTTTTAAATCTATGAACAAAAATGCAGCTTAAATTGTTAAGCACTCCTAACGATGTTTTTCAATTTCTATTCAGAATTGTTAGCACATAAAATGCTTGTAAAAATAGAGAAGGCATAAGATACTACTCATCATGGATTCACTTACAGTTGGAGGACTAATTTATTGGAGAATCTTGGGATGGCATAGAGACAGCACAGAGGACTTGCTTCCATGGTTGCGAACACTAGCTGGAAGAGAACTCTCTGCTTGTGCTGTTCACTCCCCCAGCAGCTTCCAGAGTTGGTGGTGTAATCCTGTCGATGACTAACTTCCATTGTGCAAAGAACTTAATTACATACTGTGGTTCAGCTCCTATTTTGCCAGGCAGTCGCTCAGCCATAAAAGAATGCTGTAGAACGTAAGTGGTGAAATCCAAAAGAAATTGAAAGCACATGATCGCAGACGGGAAGCAAATAAGTACTTTTCAAAGAAAAGCCAGAATTCTTTAACTAGGAGCTGGATCATACTCCTTAAACAAAGAAAGTTGGCATCCAAAGGGAAATATTTTGTAATTTCCCTGAGTGAGCAACATTGTAAAATTACTTGAGCTATTTTTGTTGTTTTGATTACTGATCAATTAGTAAAATTCATCAAGAAAAATGAAAAGGTTTTAAAGTCATAAAACTTTGTAAAAGAGTAATGATCTGTTTCAGAGGGATGTTCAACATATCTTTTATGGTGAGATAATTGTTCTAATCTTTGATTTTTAATTGTAAGTCACAGGGAACAGAGAAGATGAACTCTTTGTGATAGTGTCATAAAAGCTGGGAAGGTTGAGAGTTTTGGATAACTTTCTCACATTTACACAAGCCCTTAGTGTGCTTTATAATATGAAAGCACAATCTTTAAAATATTAAAAGTTATGTATATAAAAGCACTGATTTAAAGCATGTATCTATAAATGAAATTGCTTAATTTCAGCCACAGTGTTGAAGTATAAACTATACTTCCCAGGTAAAGGAGAATTCCCCAAGGCAGAAATTGATGCTTGCTCAACCATTTGTTTTTGTTTTAGCAAAGATGATGTGTGTGTGTGTGTGTGTGTGTGTGTGTGTGTGTGTGTGTGTGTGTGTGTGTGTGGTGTATGTGAGAGAGAGAGAGAGAGAGAGAGAGAGAGAGAGAGCGAGAGCGTGCAAAGTCTTACTCCAGATGTTAATTCCAGTGCATTACTTTTACCATTTAAGTTACTTTAAACTCTATGGTAACTTTTAAAACTTTACTTTTGTATAAACTTTATTCTTGTGTTTAGAAGAAACCAAATTGCAAGTTCTTTGGAACTATCATATGAAGTAATGGGTGAAATGCAGTATGCGATGGGCAGACCTGACATGCTCCCAAGCAGTGTAAGTAGCACACAGGCAGAGAGCATAGTTGTGGAACAACTCTGCAAATATGGGCTGAATTTGGAACAACAGTGGAAAGTTGTTGGGTCATAGCGGTACCTGCATTCTGAAGTTTGACCAATGGCTAGCTATTCCTGTGAAATCTTGCAGAGAAGAAAGCCTCTGCTAGCATGATGATTGCAATACAGCTGGTTATAGAGTCAAAGACTTCATGTATCTTATGCTCACTTATGTTGTCAGTGAAGTACACACTTAACTTTAAGTGTGAAATCCTAGTGAGTGTTCATCCTGGTAAGCTCTAAAGGACTAAGTTTAGTATCTCATTTCTCTGTAAAGTTTTAAAAGTTGTTTGAGAGAACAGAAATGCCTTTTGCATAACTTTGGCTAGAAGGTTTAGGAGGGTTAAGGTGATATTTTAAAACCAGAGATTGTATGAAAGTGTCTGCCATGCCTAAATTGGAATAACAGAGCTTTGGTAGTGAAAACATAAAGCTGCCATCCATGAAGGTCTGAAGTTCATAAAAAGGGAAGAAATAAGAAAAAACTAAATATGACATGTGCAAGAAGATTCTGCTAGCAATCTAAACATTGGCTATTGATAAATTACTAAGATATGGTGTGATATTATAAAGGTTAAAGATTAATTTTTATATACATGGTAAAATAGGACCAAACAATGTTATGTATGTAGTTGAGTAATTTATGCTGGCAAAATTCGAAGGAAGGTTAGTGAGGATTAACTTTCTTTACTGTAGAGATCTAAAACTAAGATAGATCAATGAGAATCATGAAGACATTATGCTTAAAAGCTTCAATTTTTAAACATTTTAAAAATTGCATTTTATTTATTTAGTATATGTACAAGTGTGTGTGTGTGTGTGTGTGTGTGTGTGTGTGTGTGTGTGTGTGTGTACATCAAAGAGAAACTTGTAGGAGTTGGTTCTCTCCTACCATGTGGGGCTAGGGGGTTGAAATCATTTCAGCCTGGCAGGCTATTTTTCTCTCTTAAATACTCTAAAACCACAGAATACAGAATGTAAGAGTCAGGGTTGGAGAAATGGCCTCATGATTGTGGGTACTTACTGTTCTCCAAGAGGGCTGGAGTTTAGTCCCAACACCCAAATCATGTGCCTCACAACTGTTTATAACTCTAGTTCAGGGGATTTGATGTGTTCTGGCTTCTCAATAAACCTACCCTACACACAGGGCACAAACTCACAACCGATAAAAATAAATCTTTCAAAAAAGAAA
This sequence comes from Phyllotis vaccarum, assembly GCA_033318265.1. Taxonomy (NCBI): domain Eukaryota; kingdom Metazoa; phylum Chordata; class Mammalia; order Rodentia; family Cricetidae; genus Phyllotis; species Phyllotis vaccarum. The sequence continues at coordinate 32,855,875 of JARWLC010000019.1, read as the reverse complement.
GTATCAGAGAAACAGTTCAATTGAAACTTATATTTTTCTATAACATTTTAGCTTTCAAAAGATTATTTTGCCTTTATAATATCATATAATAACAAGGTACTATATGATTCATATATAATTCATATTTACAAGGTAAGGACATATTTACAATTCATTTTACAAGGTAAGGACAACATAACTGCATGATAGGATTTTGAATTTGGAATAATATTGATTTATTTGAATCTTCCTCTTGACATACAAGGAAAGAGCTACAGAAAACTTCTCTTAATATTATCCTTAAAGGAATTTTACAAAAAGGACACAAAATTTTAGTTTTGAAACAAAAGGAAACAGAAGAAACCAGGCTTGTTTGTGTTACTGGGGACCGAAATGCTGTGGAAGACACATATGAGATGAGCCTCCCCAGGGAAACATTCCTGTTCATCATCTCATCATATCAGCAGTATAAGTAGGTCACAACAGTCCTCAGGATACAATATCTGACCTAGAAGACTCTTTGTGTGTATGTGATGGAGGTGGTAGTGGTTTCAGAGCCATGACACTCCACAGAGAAGTATATAAAACAAATTGATATGAATTACCCAGTGTAAACAGAAAAACAAAGAAACACCTATATGGTAAGAGAGATGGGATTTCGATTTCTTTAACTCACTATGCATAAGTCTACTTGAAATATTAATTTGCTTGTCAAATATTTTATAGAACTCACAATAAATGAATACAAAAATATTGGTGCCTAACAACAAAACAGTTGAAGTATTTTTTTTCAAAAATCTCTATTTACCACCAGTTAATCAATCATGTATTATTGATGAAAAGAAAAACAGTAAATCAGAAAAGAAGTGTTTTGAGGGCTCATAGCCTAGGAAAAATGGTTTCTCTTTTTCCCAAAGTATGCGTTATTAAAAAATCTGTAAGATGTGTTTTAAATGTACACCCACACAGCCAGACAACCACTGTCACCACAAAGAAGGGGAAATGGTCCAAAAGAGACTGGAATGGAGATCTTTGTACATCCTGCCGAAAGCCAGGGCCTTTCAACATACTTGTGGCTACACTGCAGGAAGCAGACGAGTATTTGTTGATGAAGCCATTATGTAGTTATAAAGTATTCCACTTTTCATGGGGGCTATATTACTTTCTTAAAAAAAAAATCCCTTTGGTTAAAACAGAGAAAACTGAGACTCTATATTTAAAAAAAAAAACGAGGAAAGCAAAGAATAAGCTTAGGTTCCCATTTATCACTGCTAGATATGTTGCCCCTTGATGATCAGAGCACAGAATATGATTCCATTTAGGATTTCTTTGCTAAGAAAAGATGAATCCTTTCAAGTTGATAAAATTGGCATAGAAACTAGTGTATTGTGTCTATATTTTAATAACCTCTATACATGTGTTGTTTTTGTGCTACAGAAATGCCCAAATTCTAAAATCCCTAGAAATATATATATATATATAATATATCATATAATAGTGTGATACTATTATGAATCTGAAGTTGGATGCTTTTCAACTGTTATTTTATCAAATAGTAGAGTGAAGTAAAAGTCATTTTCACTCAATTCTATAAATGGGCTCAGTTTTTCAGAATATAGTTTTCAAATGATATTTCCTGGCAATAATATAATTTAGATGTTTTACTATGAAACATAATGTATTATTTATAATATATGCACATTTAGAATTCATTCTAAAACAAATAAATAAATGTTATTTTGATATTAGTGTTCAGGTGTGTGTATTAATACTTATAATACAGTTAGAAGTGGATTATTCATTTTATAGATTGAAGATTTGAAAACTATATTATAGATGTTAGATTAGCTTGAGTGTTCCAAATATTGTCTGACTTTATGTCCATGAGAACCTCACATTTACTCACTGTCCTAGAGTTACTTATGACATTCAACTTCATTTGTCAATATCATTCCTTTTAAAACAGTACTTTTCATGATGTGTGGGTTTGAGATGTTGAGTATTGTAGGTGTAGTGTCTTCAGAGGTCATTTGCATAAACCCATGCAATTATAACATTCTTGACTATCCTCACAGGATTGCTATGCAGTGGAAAATTGCCTTGAGTTCTCAATCCCAGGTTTACATGGGAAATTTTAAATGATTTATAATAGATATATCATAGGCTATGATAAGCAGAGAAATTTGGTACTGAGCATCCAATTTTGCATGTTGTATATTACAGATGCATAATATTACTATATGTTTATACTATAAAATATTTTTAAAATACAAATGAAAAATCATATATTAAAAATAGTGTTTTTAGTATCAAATTATTTATGGCTGCTCTTTGAATTTTGCATCTTATTTTGGAAAATATTAATCTAGAATTCAATTAGACTGATAAAAATGATGTATAGATAATCAAAAGAGAAGTTCACTACCAGATATAAAAAGACACTCCAGTTTTAAAGTATAATCATTAATCTACATTTGTGCATGAAAAGGTGTCTCATAATATGAAGTATTGCTCTTCAGTAAGCAGATCACACTATCTACAGAGGTCTAAAGTAATCCTTTTGCTAAATTGCATACCCAGTTTTTGTTAGGGAGTAGGGTGGTTGGTGCTTTTCTTTAAAGTGTACAGAAATAAAATGGCAAAGGTTTCATTCTGTGGCAAATACTTCATGTGATAATACTGAGACCACTGAGATTTTGTAAGCACAGTATCTCTATCCTTGATTAATTAAAAGCTGGAGTTCAAAGACAGATTTGAACTTATGTTAAAAGACTTTATGATTAGCTATTGTGAGATTTTGTGTATTTTATCATCTTGAGGAAATGCCAATATAGTACTTCAGTCACTACAGTTTTGGATTATCCTAAAGACTTAAATGAAACAAAAAATCCCTATGTTGTAACACACTGTTCATCAATGAAATTTCAAGACAAATTTAGGCTTCATAGAGAGACTGTATTTCAAGCACTCAAACAATGCCAGTGTTGGATTCATCTCTTAAAGCTTTGTGGAACAACTTATTTGTCAAATAGTGATCAATTCTGCACAAATTGACTGCATGTCATTTGAAATTAGGGAAATGATAACTTGTGGAGACATGCTGAGATCAATTCTCAATCCTGATGAAAACTTTTGCTTCATTATAAACAGATGAGAGAACTAGCCATACGGAAAAGCCCAGTCTGAGGCTTGTATATTGTTCATATTGTTGCTGGTTTAAGTGTATGCCTCCATTTAACAGTTTTTCCATCATCGATGACTGATATAATGTTTGGCATAATGTAGATATACAGAAAATATTTCCTGTTGGAATGAACAAATGGATGAGTACTTTCATAAAACTGTCTTTGGTTGATTTAAAGGCAAGTTCAAGCAGAAATGCTCACTCTTCCATATGCTCTAATGAATGTATTTATTAACATCTGATAATTATACACAATAATTACATTATGGCATTTTCACACAGGTACATAAGACATTTTTAATATTATTCGTTTCCTCGTTAGTTTCTTGTTCCCTTTCTGATGCCCTTATTATCCTCCTCTTCCCAGTTAATACTCCTCTATTTCCATCTCTTCTTCTTTGACCAAGAGATTTCACCGGGACTGTGTGTAGGACCTTATCTGGGAGGTCAGTTTAGGGGCAACCTTATGAGACGTTATATCAGTGTAAAAAAAAATGTCACACATAAACTTTTATCTGTCTGTCAGTTCTAAAGATTGGTGGAGCACTGTGAAACCCTTTGCTATTTATGACAGGCTTTTGACAGACTCAGTCTTGAGGATACATTGCATGGGCCTAAGATATTTAGGCAAACACACTATATTGGAATCAAATAGATATATTTTTTTCCTTTAAACAAACAGATTCAGAAAAATCTGTGTATTAATTCCCAAGTACACTTTTGACAGACTCCCTTGTTTCTCTTAGGTACAATGATATTTTAGAACAGTGTACTGGAATTAAGATTTTAGAAAAAACAGAGCTATGATGGCCTTGGAGCACACATTTTCTGGGGTGAGTTAGAGGTGGAACCTAATTGAAACTCCTTGCATACCAGCTACTTGTTTCCCACACCATACTGCAGCTGACAATCTGCAGAAGTCATGTGGGGCTCAGTGTTGGGAAGACATGCTACCACGGAGACAGCAATCCCTGGAGCCTCCACGTTGGAGCCCTGGCATAGGAACCCAAGCCCTAGCCCAAAAGCTAGCTCTCAATAATCTCTGGAACACACATGCACATGCACACATGCATACGAACACTCAGGTCCTGTGGGAAGATCCTCTTACAAATGGTTTCATGAAACTGGAAGAAAAGGTGGTGCCGCAGAGCCGTTAGAGAGAATGGCGAAAATGGAGACTAGAGAAACTGGACTGGCAGTGAAGGGTGTGGGGGCGATCTAGGAGAGAGCAGCTGCTGTTAACAATGAACATGACAGCCTGTAGTATGGAGCCGCCATTGCTTAACTTGCTGGAAGCAAGAGAGTGCAGATCGGGTGATGCCCACCGGCCACAAGCACAATGTCATGCCAAAGGGCAGGTGTGCAGAGGCCTGTAGCAAGACAAAATACACTCCCCCCACACACACACCCTACCTAGCTGCATGATGTCCTAGAAGAATGTGGGCAATGATCTAGTTTGTATTGTGGCTTCCAAAACCAGAACTCTTGAACCTGACAATGAGTATTTGCACATAAGCTGTTTCATAGTTAATGGCCACTGGCAGGGGTGGGGCATTGAAGGACTCAGTTTTCTTTAAGAGGCTGGTCACTAGGCAGGTAACCATACTCTAATAAGTATTTGAGCAATACAAATTGGCCATCCTATTTTTTTCTTTATCTTTTTCTTTTCCTCTTTTCTTTGGGGGATATCACAAGGGATGGGGATGAACATATAAAACTGGGGAAGTGAATGTAATAAGATAGTTTTTAGAGACAAATAATGAAAAAATAAAGAAAAGATTTTTTTTTTAAAAAAAAGAGGAAAAGTAGACTGAAATTGATATGGCAAAAATCTCTGCCCCACTGGCTTTTGATTGGTGTTTATATGTTTTGTTACCTTTGTGTGTCAGTTGATAAAAAATTAACCTAAGGAACCGTCTTCTATACTTAAAATATTCCATTTACCTCTTCTATCCTCATCTTTTATACTCTAGTCTTTTTTTTTTTTTAATAACAATTCACTGTTATATGGGCATCAAGTTACAGCTTGTGTTAATAACAGATCCTCTATGACATCTATTTGTATTTCTGTGTGTATCAGTATGTTTCTCTTTATTTACTCCATATTTATTTACCACTTATGATTTCCCTTCCAGATATTTCCTCTTTAATGCCAGAAATTTGTTGTATTTTGTCATATTTGAGGTATTAAACTAAGAAAAAGATACAGTGTAAATTCAAGTCTTTAATACAAAATAGTTTTGCATTTTCCTTCAGATCAACAAATCTTGCAGAACAAATTTAAATCAAACTTTAGTATAGTCATTTACTCTCAAAAATAAATCATTCCTAAAATAATTTAGATAGACAGGGCATCTGTAGCTTTTGACTTGAAATAAACATAATGTGCCCAGTTTTAGACCAAGGACCATTAGCATTGCAAAACGAATATGCTGCAGGCAAATGAAAATCTTGATGTCCCCTGAGTGCTACTGTTTCCCTTAGACCATCAGATGAGTAGATTGTCACCTGATGGTCTAAGGGGGAAAAAAAGAAAAGAAAAAGATGGCTAATGAATATATAATTCAAATTTGGACATGAAATAGATCTACTTTCATGTAAAACTGTATTCAGTGCCTCCCAAATACAACTACTTATAATCACAGATTAATGGTATATTATGTTTTCTACAGAAAAGTTTCACACTGCTGTTGGTAGTAAGTTGAGAAATCCAGAAGTGGTAAAAGTGCAGAGAATAAGTGAAGGAAGACAGCTTTGTTGCTAGTGGGAGAGGCATAAACATGTCTCCAAGAAGATAAACATCAAGGTGGGGTAGATATTAAATAAAAAGGTGCCTTCTGGCCATGACATCATCATTATAATTCTGAATGCATAATTGCTATGGTCATCTGTGCAAGACCTTAACAAGTTTGGGCAAACCAATATTTCATAATGGAGGGACAGTTTCATGGGCTGTACCTATACAAAAGGGGCTATTGGCAAATGATGGCGGCTTAGGGAGGAATATCATTTTCTTCTTGTGGCACAGCTACCAATACGTTGTCACTCTAACATCAAAACAACTCCTGCCCACTTTCGGAAATATTAAACTCTGTGAGCCACAAAAACAGAAAGCATGAAATTAGGAGAGTTCCAATGTGATAGAGAACAGAACAAGAGGAAACAGGGTAAATAATTATTGAAATTCGTCACATAAATGTATAAAACTATCAAACACTAAAATGAATAAAAAGAAGTGGTCTTTGTTTCCAAATACAATTGTCAGATGCATAGATTTTTACCATATAAGTAAAGAGGAAGGCACAGGATGAACATGATGATTCATTTTACAGGTCCTATGGATTTGTAAAGAGATATGATCATACCTTAGAATTAAAACCATGATTGGAAATTACATTTTTTGCCTGGTTCTCTAAGTCACACGAAAGAAAACTTGACCCTTTTGAGCCTAATAGTTGTTCATAAAAAATGTACTTAAAAGCCTATATCCCTGAGAAATTGAGGGTGTGATCAGACTTTATGGGGACAGAATACTAAAGTAGTTGGCACTCACTGAGAGAATACAAATGTAGTTGAGTTGTGGGGGCTATAAACCTCACAGCATTTGGCATGGCATTACCATACTGAATAAAACTGGAGAGCAGTAATTGACATGTGTTCCTTTGATTAAAATTGTGTTTTTAAATTGATAAAAATATTCATTTAAGCATTACCTCAGATGCACTGACATAGAAGGGACAGAATATGAAATGTGCACAAATCCAAGGTTTTTATTCCCTGTGCCATGAAGGTTATTAAAACCCTGGACCAAAAAAAATTTTTGAAATACCAAAATTACTTTATTCTGTGTACATTTAATAAAAATCCTAACAGGAAAATTCTGAATTACAGACTCGTACGTATTTTTGTCTTGGGTTTATTATCTTTTTCCATAAAGAATTTCACCCATAGCTTCTGAAAATTGAGCAGCTGGTTTCAGTTGATTGATGGGTATATTTTATGAAAACAACCAACTGCAAATGAGCTAGCTTATTAAGTTGGTTCTGTTTCATTCACTGTCTCATGCAAAGGTTCCATCTGGAACATTGTCAGTCATCAAAACTGGAAAGCCTTTGTTGAGCTCTGAAAGATCCTACACATTGTCCAGAAGGAGTTTCCTTTAACTTTAACTCATTCTTTTCTCATTAACATAAAAGGAATTTACTATTCCAAAAAGATTGAATAGAGGCAAGTCATTAACATAAGTTGCTGAGATGTCAGGAGGTTTTTCAGTATCATGGAAAAAGCGCTTGAAGCACAGGAAGATTCTGTCCTAATGATGCTTTCCAACTGTATTTAAATCATCAATTCTGACTTTCAATTGGAGTCTTAAAATTCTCAACTTAAGGACACTGATGCTAGAAGTTATAGAAAACACAGCACGGACAGTGCTTTATACCTGAAAAAAAAGATGTCATTCCAATAAGCAAAGAAAACTAAGAAGAATCCCCTGATTCTGTAGCATAATAGCAAATGTCAGTGCAGTCACATGATAAAATGTATAAGTCAGCAGCCTTTTTTGAATCTCTGCTTTTAGCTGACTCCACTGATTTCCAAATTTCTTTGTGAAATGGTTATACCACAGAAGAAGACAAGTACCCTGGTTTCATTTGTGGTCAGTCTCCTGGCTTACAGCATCTACCTGCTCTGAATAGTACTCTTGTAAAATAGATTGCATTGCCTGTGACCTGTGTCAAGAGTTGTGCAGAAGTAGTTTCTAGGCCATTTTCTATGAGGTAAGCTCTTCTTCCTATTCATGCTGAAGCAAATAAGGAATCCATAACTTATGACATAATTCCAAGAAAACTAGAAGTCTTAAGAAAACCATTTTCTATTTTGTCCTTCCCAAGAAGGAAGAGAGATATGAAGTAATGCTATGTGGATGTAGATTTCAGTCAACCCCAATATACCAGTGGATAATCAATTTGAAGGGTGACAACTTTGATTATCCTCTATAGACATTATGGAGACTTATGTGAGACCATAGAATTTCTAGTGTCTACTTGTCACACTGGTGCCTGATAGTTCAGCATATTATACCTCATAATAAAATGCCAGTCTTTCATGTAATTTTACATATTAAAATATGATTTCATCATTTTACCCCTCTTCCCACCTGTGGGAGATTATGTTGTTTCATTGTAAATAATTATCCCACCCACTGGTTTAATAAAAAGCATTGATTGGCCAAAGGCAGACAAGAAGTGTGGGTGGGGTTACCAGACTAAGAAAACTCTGAGAACAGGAAGCACAGAGCACAATGCCAGAGAAAAGCCGGAAGAAGTAGAGGACAACTATGCTGCTCTAAGAAAAGGTACCCAGCCTCATGGCTGAATAAGATAAGAGTGATGGGTTAGATTAAGGGTAAAGAGTTAGCAAGTTGTATGCCTGGGCCTTAGGCGAATCAGCCTAAAACTATTGAAAGCATCTGTGTGTCTCTGAGGGTCTGTGAGTCTGCAGGTCTAAACCTTGAGGTTAGGCCTGAATGTCCGGGCCAGAAACCTGCTACACCCACCAACTCTACTCATGCTCCTACCACTTTCTCTCAAACTCATGGCTTCTTTTACTTTTAGTTATCAATGTCACACACACTTGCATATGTTCATATATGTGTTTGTGTGTTCGTATATATATATATCATGCACAAACATGAAAATACAACCTCCTGAGCCCATTTAATGTTGCTACTACTTGTATTTGTTTAAATACAAATTATTGCCTAGCAAACTTGTGGGTTTATCCCTGGGGGGACTAGTTCTTCTTCTCTAAGCAGTCATTAATTTTCTATAGTTCCCTATTCAGGGCTGGGAACCTGTGAGATTTTCCTTTTTTCATTAGTAGTTTTATTGGTGTTATCAGGTCTTATTTCAGCAACATGTATATAGCTTCCTTCTAGGACACACAATCTGGAGGCAGAATTCCTGGTTTCTGGCTCTTATAACCACCCTCCCTGCTCTTTCCTGATGTTCCATGAGCCTTAGGCATAAAGGTTGTATGGTTGATGTATCAATTGTGGATAGGAAACTTGATGTGGGAATGTCTTTCTGTATGCTGTGAATATCAATCTTTAAATAAAGGAGCTGTTTTGGCCCATGAAAAGCACCATAGAAAAAGGAGAAAAAAATCAGAGCATAGGTAGGAGAAGTAGGGCAGAGTCAGATAGACCGAGCCAGAAGCCCAAAGGAGCAACATGTAAGGAACACAGGTGAGCCATGGGCTACATGGCAGGACAGATTAATGAGAATGGGTTGATTTAAGATGTAAGAGCTAGCTAGCAATGTGCCTGAGCCATAGGCCAAACAGCATGAAGTTAATATAAGTGTCTGAATCATTTTTGGGTCCTGAGAAGCAGCAGGCAGCTAAGGGGTCTGGTGTGGCAGGTCTGTGGGTCTTGACCTCTGGCTGCCCGGGAACAAGAAACCTTATTGTTATAGATGGTGCCCAACGTGGGGCAAATATCCACTTAAAGCCTGAGAATGTTTAAAAAAGGGTTTTAGAACAGAAACTGAGCCAAAGCAGCATCCAAATTGTGTATCCAAAGTGGGTCATTGTAGAAAGAAATTGTGGCGTCCATGTCAAATTCAAAATGGTGCCGGCAGACTGGCTGCAGGGAGTGTAAACTGAAACCAGGCCAGTTCAAAGTCTCACAGAACACTCAGTAGTGTGTGATTAATCTTAGATTTCTGTTTATTTTGAATGAAAAGGAAACAAAGATGGTTTCTTAGTAGCAGCATTTTCTTGAGTCTTCTCTGTTTGCTGGTGGTGAAGAGAGATGCAGTCCCTTTTAGAGAACTTACTGATTCAGATTTATCTGAAAAAACTATATGGCTCTTTATGAGAGTGAGTATTTTAAAAGCTCTTCTTGTTAGAAGATGATTAAGGATTCACAAGAAAACAGAAACAGATGAAAAAGAAAAACTCATGAAAGGGTTACAATATGTGTACATAGGCTTCAGAGAGAAAAGAAAGAGGATAGAGAATGTCTTTAAAAAAAGAAACGAGTAATAAAAATATAATAAGCCATGTAAAGATGGAAAATAGACACAAAATCTAGATTTTGGTTGTTATTGTGTTTTCTTTTAATTTTTTAACTGTTAATGAGCTAACTGCAGAAAGACAATGGATTGCAAATGCAAAGGCTACTAAGTTAAACAAGAATATATATTTTAAAGGTATTTTGATTTCAAAATTTGTGTATAAGGATTTTTTGCTTTGGAAGAGTTCTGTTTTTGTTTCCACAGAAGATGAGAACCTGTGGATTACTTCCAGGCAAATATCATTTCATCAACCAAGACCCCTTAAAAAAAATCTCTGATTGGAAGAGATGGCCATATCAGCTTCAGGACTGCAGACTGTTATCCAGTCTCAAGAACCCATGAGATTTTCAATGCCCCTTAGTCAGCAGGAAGTAGTAATGAAAAACTACACCCAAATTCCCAAAATATTGTTTATAATGTTGTTTTCATTATAAAAGGTTAATGGTCATAGTTAATCCCTTTCTAAGAAGAAAAAGGGGGTATGCTAAATGAACAATTTTTTAAAAAATACATTATTGAATTTACTTAGATCAGGAAATCAGCTGTTAATCTCAAAATGTTTTATATTGGTATAGATTTTGGTTTATTGATACAAATTTACGGTCAATTCTCTTACACTGCGTGTATTTTTCTACTCTTGTTTAAGATATGGTATTTATGTAACTGACTTAAGATTGTAATGTATAATTAAGTAATGAATGTTAGTTAGATTTTTTTAGATATTCAAAGATATATTTCAATTAGGTAAGTAATCTTCAAACACTTCTAAGACCTACAGAATATGGCATTTAAAATTATTTTAATAACTTAGACTTCTCTAGACAGTGAGACAGATTTGCTTCTGGCAGCACCAATCTACTTCAAGAAAAAAATGGGCATCGAAGAAACTCCATATGGAGTCTACTTTCTTTGTGGCAATGGTTAGCCACTAGACAAGAACTTGTTCTTATACTGACTGCTTGACAGTATGCTGTTTAAACTGGACATGCAGGTTCCATAGAAAGGTGACCTCTGAACTTTGGCAAAACAAGCCAAGATGGTCATTCAGGTTCCTGCTTTACAGAGAAAATGGTTAGTAATTCTTTAGGACTCGAAAAGAAACAACTGATGAATGGGCAAAGCAATTTCCTGCTTCACTGAAATGATAAAAGACTCTGGGCTTGTAGGCTAAAGATAGATGCCTCAACTTTATAAAATAACTTTGAGTGACTGTCCAGGCAGATAGGTGTCATCTCTGTCCTTTCTAGATTTTAGAAGTTCCTTGCACTTCTGGTTTACTTGGGTAAATATATCCTTCTGTGGTCTTTGATATAGTGAAAGATTAGATAGTTATAGGTATAGTTTTTCTTAGTCATTTGAAAGATATATTAAATATGAAACTTTAGATTCATAAGGATAAGATAAAGTATTTTCTTTAATTTTGCTAAATACAAATAGACTAGATATTGTAACTATAATTCTTGCTTGATGGCTATTTTGTTATATGTGATTTTGCTGTGTTAAAATTAAAACCTTCCTTTTTGATTAGACAGAAATGGGGAGGTGTTGTGATAATGTCTTTCTGTATGCTGTGAATATCAATCTTCAAATAAAAGAGCTGTTTTGTCCCATGACAGCCACGGTAGAAAAAGTAGGAAAAAAAAATCAGAGCATAGTTAGGAGAAGTAGGGCAGAGTCAGACAGTAGCCCAAAGGAGCAACATGTAAGGAACACAGGTGAGTCACGGGCCATGTGGCAGGACAGAATGGGTTGAATTAAGATGTAAGAGCAAGCTAGTGATGTGCCTGAGCTGGCCAAACAGCATGATAAGCATCTAAATAATTTTTGGGGCCTGAGCAGCGGTGGGCGGCTAACGGGTCTGGTGTGGCAGGTCTTTGGGTCTTTACCTCTGGTACCACGTCTGGTTTTGGGGTGTTTGAGTCTTGTCCAGGCGGGGGGCATCGAGGTTAAATAATCTGCACTCTGGAGTTGTTAGGTTCTATCATTCAGGATCACAATGAGAGACCCAAGCTTTATTTAGTACACCTTACATCTTAGTCCTGCTTCTCTCTCTCCTGGTCCCCCACTTAGCTTCTCCTTTCCTGACTCTCTCACACCCCGCCCCCTCATCTGGCCCACCCAAGGTCTTGGAAAACCCCAAAAGACTAGCACTCAGCAGGTGGCAGTGATAAGGAGACTATAGATCAGGAAAACATGTTTTTCTTAATCCCCCTATTTAACATAAGGTTTTAGTCCTTTGGGGAGGAGGAGGGGCCATAAGGGCCAGAGTGGCACTATTTAGGAATCAACACTCTGGCCAAGAAATCTTATTGTTACAGAAACCCATGATCAGTAGGCTACATTTTTTTTTAACTAGTTTTGGATTTTGTAATGATCTACATCTGAAATGAAGGTTCTTTATAAGGAATGAAAAGTAAACATTTTGTGGATAAAAGTGTAGTTTCTTAGAACTGTAAATAGGAATTATGTTAATTTAGTAAAGTGGTAATAGTAGGTTCTTCTCTAAGGTATATGACATCACTAACCCTGGGTAATTGGATCAGTTTTCAGGACCAGACATAAACTTTATTGTTTTGAGGTGGTATAATATCGATTAAATAGCTGTTGGTTACTAGTGATCTATAAATGTCACTAATGCACTTTAAAGATGAATTCCCCTATAATCAAATGACTGACCAACCTAATTGTCATTATAGAACTTTAACCTAGCAATGGATAGAGGCAGAAGCAGAAATCCTTAGCTAAGCACCAGGCCAAGCTACCAATCAAGCTGAAGAGAGAGAAAGAAGAGAACATATGAACAAAGGGACCAGGATCATGAGGAGGAGGCCCACAGAGATGGCTGACAGGAGCTATTGGCATGGAAAGTGGAGTTTCTTGCAGTAGGATCAGACTATGTTTCTGTACATGAACTAACATCTCAGGGCCCATTCCCTACAGAGGAATAGCCTTAGTACTGGGATGAAGAACTTGGACCAACCTCAACTGGATATGCCAGACTGAAATGATCCACCTCAGGACTATGTGACCTCTTTGGAGAATGGATGAGGGAGATGGGATGGGAGGAGGCTGAGGAAGAACTGGGAGGGACTGGAAGGAGGGAAGGGAGAGAGAGCATTGGTAGATGTGGCAACCTTTTAAAAATTAAATAAAAATTATTATGAGGAGAATGAGAAAAGAGAAATAAAAAGGATATCTGAACTTCTTTAAATCAACACGCTGGTATTATATCCTAAGAAAGAAAAGTACTTATGGGAAGGACTTGCCCTTTTCTCTGAATTTGTGATAGCTGATATAGACAGCTTTCCACCTTGTCAGAATAACTCGTGCTAATATTATAGCAAATAAAACACTCTCCAGTTCCAGATCCCTTGGTGTAAGAGAGTAAATGCACAGAATACAGTTCCTACCTTGATGGTTCTGCTTTGATTATAATAAAGACAATAAGTGATGTTAATATGCATTTCAATACATTTCAATTAATGGGGAGAAATAAAAGACTGAAATTACAGGAGTGGTGCATGGCCTGGTAGAAGTGAATGAGTGAATGCTTTTTCAATAGTTTACTGAGACAACATCCAGCCATATAGGAATAAAAGAAAAGCTGACCCTGTATATATCTAAAGCACAGTCTACAAAGGAGGAGAGACCACATCAATGGTCATGAAATGAAACTAAACAAACTTTCTCTCTTTTATAATTCTAGAGACTTATAACAACCAACGTAGTGATATGGAGTGAACACATAGAAAATCTTGCTTTTTTTTTTTACATGTAGAGAAAAGATTTAGAATATTTAAAATACATTTTGAAATAGCATGTCTTTTTAACCAGGCAGTACTGTAATTTGTAAAATGAGATCAAAACGTCTGTAAATGATATACGTTAGGACTATTCAGTGACAACATATGTCAATAGTACCTAAAATAACACAAGTTAGGCTTTTCATCCTTTTAAAGGATGATGGCATGTGAAAACATGGCATCAATATCAGCATTATATATTGCTATACAAATTTTACCATTATTCCTGGTCTAACTCAGCTTTTACTATTGATAAGCATATGATTTTATTTCAAAAATCTTACAATGAAAATAGTATCAGTAATAAATTATTTGAATATATAAATTCATGAAGAGGAGACCCACAGAGATGGCTGACAGGACCTATTGGGAGCTCACTGAATCAGGTAGTAGTGATGAAATACTTAAAAATCATATTGATATTAATAACCTGGTTTAGAAAGTATAAAAACATATAAGAGTAAATCTTAGAAGTAACACAAAAGTGAGTCAATCACAAGTGAAACAACATGTCAAGTAATTTAAAACCTAATACTATTTTTCCACCAAAACAAACCCATAAAGTATAAAGAAATTATTTTCTTTAATGTTTAGTTGCTAGGAGCCATGGTGGCACATACCTTCAATGCCAACATTCTGGAGGCAAGTGTGTCTTTATGAGTTCAAGGCCATCCTGGTATATATTGTGAGCTCATAGACAGCCAGGGCTTCTCAAACAAAATAAAACAGGTATAATAACACCAAAATTCTATTGAGAGAAAAAGTTCCTAATGTAAAATCCTTCACCAGGAACCTCTTATTCTCATCTCCAATAACTTCCATTCTGCCTCCATTTTCTAGACTTGGCCACTCTAGATACAATGAAACTTATTTGAGATAGTCAGTGTTGTATTTATTTAATGTCCTTAAAGCTTATACATGTTACAGCTTGTCATAATTTCTCCCTTCCTAAATTTGTTTCACTCAAATTGTTATAGTTACATTAATTTATTTTGTATCATGCTATAATTTGAAGCATATATGCATACTTCCATATATAGCTATAAATATGAGCTTATTTTGTGTTGGGAGAACACATGGTTTATACCTTGGAGAAGCTAATTTTACCTCTCTCAGTAATCATTAGCTGTCTGTAGCTCCTTGTCTAGCAATGGGACTCCAGGAAAATTTCCCCCTTACACATCAGCATGTCTATTGATGTGGCTTTTTTATATAGTTATTTCTAGAAAAGATGCCTCACAGAAGACATTATGGTATCATACAGTGTTTCCACCTCTCCTTCCACAATGTTCTGCAAGTTGTAGATGTAGTATATAACAATAATAAAGAAAAAGAACCTATCAGTTTTAGAGTGCAAGAGGGGCTGAGGGGCTGGAAGGAGGGTACATGGGAGGGCCTTCAGGGAGGAAAGGTATGGGGGGGGTGAGTCATATAATTCTATTTTAAATAAGAATGTATCATTTTAAAAGTATTGAAAATCTATTGGTCTATAATTTACTTTGTTTCAGTGTCATTTTCAGGCTATGTTATTAGAGTAATAGCATCATCATAAAATAAGTGAAGTATTCCTTACTTTCTGATTCTTAGAAAAAATTAAGAAGTACTAATTTTAGCTCATTTTTTAATGACTGACATCTCTGATATAGATCCTGTAAGAAGAAATGTATTCCTCCTAATTTTCGAACTGAGAAAGTTAGTCAGGAAGTTTTCATTTAAATCCCATGTCCAAAAAGTAACAAGTCTCTCCCTTCTCTACAGAAACTGCTCTGTAGACATTTGGAAACACCCCCCCCCCCCATCGCAAAGCCTGCTTGCATTCTGTAGAAATTCTAGAAAAAATTCTAATGACCTGTGGTGTTTATTACTTGTAAAGATTTAATAATTGAAAATGGGTCAGAATCAAATTCAAGACATTCAAATATTATCTTCCCAGAATTAAAATTCAAAGGGAAAAGTTATCCAAGCTTTGTACTTTTTATGAATATGACTCTCTAACATGTTTGAGTTATATTACCAAACACAGATGGTTTCACACACATTTTTTATTACAAACAAAATTTTAAGAACATTTGCTTAAATATGTCATCTCTGTACATTCTTCTCCATGTCTGACAAAAATCTCCAAAGATGTTGCTTAAGCTATTCCTGTTGCTGAATATTTATCTGATGCCCAAAAGTTTCTTGTCTTGCTGTATAGTTCAATGACCAACCTTCCAGAAATAATGACCCCGAATTTAGCAGAGTTTTGTAATCCAGGATTCAGTGCCAACTCCTAGAACAGCCACTTACCATTAATCAATGGTGACGACAAATCACTCTTATTAAATTTATCCTGGGAATCAGTTGCTCAAATGAAATAAATAATCCCTTCTGAAATAGTTATAGACTGTGTCCACATACTAAAGAGAAATAGAAATTTCAGGCAATTATCTTGACGAGTTTGGTTTTCAAAATTTCTCTTGCTTGAATCATGATGGACAGCTGAGCCAAAAAGTACTTCGGGCTTTGTGTATTCTAAGACTTACAGACTAGACTGTCGAGAAACAGCTTTGCTTTAGCCCACAGAAGGAAGTAGAAAGTTGATAAAAGCAAACTTACTTCATGTTGTGATTGCTAGTGAAGGAATTTAGATAAATTTAATATGCTTTATTGCCCAGTCATGAATTTTAACTCTGATCAATTATTAGAACTAGTTACCATCTGTTTTTTTTTATAAACAAATTTTCATTTCATCATTTGATGTAGTTCTGGATAATTTAAGAGTTCTTCAAACCTCACATATGAAGGTTTTCTATATAGGGATTATACTATGCAATGAAAAACTCATTTAATTATCACGAGGTAATGGATAATGTGTTTTTATTACTTTTATTTTTATTACATTATTATGATAATTATATTATCAGCTTGAGTGTATCAAAAATGCCAAGGCTATAATGTGTGTATATACCTGTGTATTTGTAGGCATTTTCAAAAATAATTAGATTATGAAGACTATGACATGATTGGCATGGTCAATAGATTAATTCCTTGATAGACTCACATGATATCACTATTTATGAAAGGTAAGAGATGTTGCTAAGTTGGAGAAATTATTACACCATATTCTTGGATCCAGAGATTTTCCTAGTTTCTTCCTGTCCCTCTTCTTACCCTGATTCCCAGCAGTTCTGTTCCAGCATCCTCTCATAACTCCGATGGACAGAAACCTAAGAAATATAGAATCTTTCTCTGGAGCTTGTCCTCAAGTTAGGTGATGGGCTGGTGCTGGTAAGATAAGGATGGTAAGAACTTTGGCTCTAACATGATCCCATCACAGTGTGCCATTAATTTTAGAAGCTCACACAAATATGGCCACCAAATCTTAAAACCTAGCCTCCAACTCTATGAGAAAAATAAAGCTTCCCTTTCCTCATAAGCAGCCCATTAATTTTACAGATGCACATCTATAAATTCTTTTTATCTGATAAGGCAGAATCAGTCTGAAAAATTGTTTAGAATTTAGGTTTAACAGAAATTAGAAGAGTGAAAAAAAAGGAAATACCTTTATTTTCATGTGAAAAACTCCCAGTTATGCTTATAAAGGTTCATCTTTACTTGGAATAGAATATATAATAGACTATTCAACGTCTAGGTAAAATAACTGACGATCCTATTATCTGAGAAGAGAAGGAGACTGAACTAAGAGAAACTGGTTCTTAGGGACACAGTATGAGTAGCAAAGTCAGGGGAAAGGAAAAGAGGAAACGGGAGCAGGCCTGAAGATAATAAGTAAAAATTAGTAAGTCTCTGAACATGAGAATGTGTAAAAAGGTATTTCCTTAGGTTATGAATATTAGCCATCAAAAGAAGTAGCAAATTTGGAGACAGAAGCCACCTCGTTTTAGCCCAGGATCCGGGCCAAGAACAGCAGTTGAGAAAGTTTGCCTAACCCACTGTGAGTGGAGATGAAATAGGACAGAGTTATTAAACCAGAAGTCCCCATGCCAATATACGTAAACTGACATGTTCATGTGCTAGAAGAGTATACACTCTGATCTGTGATCATTTTGATTATAACTTCATGCCCAATGAATGTCTATTTCTCTGCATATTTTGATAATAGTTAATAAACAGGTTTTCACAGTAAGGATTAAATTGCCTCTGGTCCTGCTTCCTGTCTGAATCAAGATGCTCTACATAAGTTTTCAAGCAATATAAATTATAACATTTTAATTTTTAAAAAAATATATTGAATATTAGCTTACAGAGTATCAAAATACCAGATGGGATTTTCAAACTTAGTTATTGTTGGTTGATTCTGTCTTCTCTCCTTTTTCCCCTTTCCTAGCTGTACCCTTTCACCGCAAGTATTCTACACTCTGGCATATTATCTCCCCTCTCCTGCCCTTAATGCCTCTTTAATTTTCACTTTCATGGCCTCTTTTCCAGTTTCCTGTCCCCTTACCATATTTGCTTCCAGTTGGATATTCATATTTAATAATTGAAGGTTAGGATTTGCAAATGAGAAAGAACATATGGTAGGTTTATGTTACCTCATTTAATGTAATTTTTCCAGTTGTATCAATTTTTCTGGAAATTCCATAATTTTGTTTTTGCTCGCAGCTAAATAAAATTCCACTGCATATGTGTAGCTAATTTACATTGTTTTTTTTTTATAGTTGAGGAAGACATATGATTTTCTTTATTAGATTTTATCACTGGAGCAGTGATGGCCATGGATGTCTCTATCTCAGACACAGTGCCCATAAACTTCTAGATAGAGACGTATGAGTCATATAGTTGGGTTCTTTCTCGTGCTACTACACTGTACATAGAAATTTGTAACCTATATCTATGTTCTGTAGTTATATTATTGCTCTTTGAGTAGCTTTCTTACTTACATCTACAGTTGCTATACAAATTTACATCCCCACAATTGGGAGATGAGTGTTTTCTTTTGTAGCCATTGACTGGGGTGAGATGTGATTTAAATTTGCATTTCTCTGGTGGTTGAATGCTTTAAAAAGCATTTTTCCGCCTTGCCTGTGTGTGTGTGTGTGTGTGTGTGTGTGTGTGTGTGTGTGTGTGTAGGGGGGTGTTTTCACTTGAGATTCACTCTTCTGATCATCTCCCACTAATTGATTTCAGTTTTGTTTTTCTGGAGCTTTTGCAGTTCTTTATTAACCCATTATTTGAAGTATTTCCTGCAAAGATGTGTTCCTTTCTGCAGGCATTTCAGTCTGCTGATTGTTTTTTGTTTTTTTTTTTTTTTTGTGTGTGCTATCCAGGTTCTTTCTAATTTCAAGAAATCTCATTTGTCAATCTTTAGAGATATTTTCTGTGTCATGTGTACTACTTAGATATTTGACTCCTACAACTATGTCCTGGAGTACTTACCCACAATTCCTTGAGCAGTTTCAGTATTGTTGGTTTTCAGTTAAGTCTTTGATTCAGTTTGAATTGGTTTGTGTGGGCAGCGAGAAGTGCATTGTAACTTTATTCTAATGCAAGTTAATATCCACTTTTGCTAGAATCATTTATTGAAAAAGCTACCTTTCTTCTAGTGTAGGTTTTTGACACCTTTGTAAAACTTGGGTGTCTATAGTAGTCTTCATTTTAATGTCTTATTTTGTACCATTGTCTACCTGTATTTTTTTGTGCAAGAATTGTCATATTTGTCACTGTGGAATTGTACTAATTTTAATTTAATACCCTATCTCTGGCTGTGTTCTTTCTGCTTAGAGTTGATTTGGCTATCTGTGGTCATTTTGTTTCTTTACAAACGTTATATTTTTTCTTTTATCTTGTGAAGAATAACATTTGGAATTTTAATGGGCATTAAATGATTCTGCTGATTACTTTTTGAAGTATAACCATTTTCATATTATTAACAATATATTTCAAAGCCTTTGGGTAAATTTTTAAACACTAAACTAAATTCATCAGAAGACAAGAAATAATAAAGATCAGTTTAGCAAACAATGAAATATAGACCAGAGCACAATAAGAATTAACCATGAAAATGCTGTTTCTTTGAAAAATGATGTTAATTTGTCAGTTCTTCACAACCAATAGGCTCTAGAATGAAAACACAAGCCAGAGCTTTATTCTTTACTTATATTCTCATTTTGTATTTTCATCCATCTATTCATCTCATACACATGATTTTGGATAGCTACTATGTGATACTAATTAATTGTGCTGGGTGCTGATAATAGGCTGGGGACAGAATGTGCCTTACTATTTCAGACATACAAATTAAGACACAAAGCAAAAAAACAAAAACAAACTGGTTATTTCAAGACTATGGTATGTTTTGCTTGTTTGAAAAAGCAGAAGTGAGGGAGAAATGGGAAGAGGAATAGGAAGAAAGTGAAAGCCAGAGGGATTATCCAGGTATTATAGTTTCTCTGTGGCACATGCTAGTTCTACTTAAATCTCTCTCTGCCACATCCTCTTCCATGCAAATGGATGTGTGTGGAGAAAACAGCATCATCTATATGATAAATATGAAATCCCAAACAAAGCTTGTAAGGACCTTCAAGTGCCATAGGGCAATGATGCTTGCTAGCCTTCATGCTCACACTGCTGTGGACGATGGTTCTTCATTTTTCTCTATAACCTCTCAAGTTCTTTTTCTACCTCTACTCTCAATGGATAACTATGTTTCTTACATTACTAAGAAAAAAATTAAAATATTAGAATATAATTTTGATAATATAAAAGTTCGATACTTCAATGGCTGTGAACTCTGCAGGAATTTAGAAGCAATTGTTCAGTGGTGATATTCATAATACTCAATACAGGAGGCTTAGAGATGCTACCTAGTTCTATCCTGCACAGATGACCTATATATTGCATGTAGTTTGGAGTCAGAGCTTCTGAATTCCAGCAAATAATTTGTTTTAAACAAATTCTGTCACCTAACTAACTATAAAACTAGTAGCTTAAAGCTTTAACATTCAGATGCTTCCATCTTGGTGTGCTAGAAGAAAAAGCAGAATTTCTTTTTTTCCATCCTGTAAGAGGAGGTTGGATTAAGCACTTGGGCCGTAATGGATTGTCTTAAACCATTCATACTGATGTTAAAAAAAACTAGGTGGGGGGGACTATAAACTAGATTTCTTATATTGTATGGTGGTATAATGGTTTACATGAGAATTACACTATAAGTTCAGTCATTTTAATACTTAGTTATTACTTGGGGATGCTTAGGGATGTGACTTTCCTGAATGAGCTATATCAGAAAGGGTGAGTTTTTGAGAACTACAAACCTTCTTCTGTTTCCTTTTCTATACTCAGTGTTAGTGGCTGAGCATGTGAGTCTCAGCTTCATGCTTCAGCCACCATGTCTGTTGCTTGTTGCCAAGCTTCCCCACCATGATGGATTCATTTCTCTAGAACTATAGGCACAAATAAACTCTTTATTCTATAAGTTGCCTTTACCATGGTGTTTTATTACAGCAAGAGTAAAAATAACTGATACAACTTGAAAGTCTGAAATAAAGATGCTAATATATTCTATTTCTGCTTATAGAAGGCCCGTATCATCCTGTTTTCACACAATAGAAGACAAAGCTGTTTCAGATAATTTCTATAGGAGCTCATTGCTGAGTATGAGATTACTCTCACTGAAACTGATTAAACTCACTAAGTTTCTACTTCCTGAGGATTAAACAATATATAGAGTATGTAGTATGAGGTTTCTGGCCCGGACTTTAGGGCCTAACCCTCAAGGTTTAGGCCTGCAAACCCACAGATCTACAGACCCACAGAGACATACAGATGCTTACTATACTTTTAGGCTGATCGGCCTAAGGTCCAGGCATACAATTTGCTAACTCTTTACCCTTAATCTAACCCATCACTGTTAACCTGTTCAGCCATGCGGCTGGGTACCTTTTCTTAGAGCAGCATAGTTGTCATCTGCTTCTTTCGGCTTCTTTCTGGCGTTCTGCCCTGTGCTTCCTGTTCTCAGAGTTTTTCTTAGTCTGGTAGCCCCGCCCAAATTTCCTGCCTGCCTTTGGCCAATCAGCGCTTTTTATTAAACCAGTGGGTAGGACAATTATTTACAATGAAGCAACACAATCTCCCTATACGAGTAGGTTTCTATTACTCAATGTGCAGTTCACATAGTTCTGGTCCTTTTAGAGTTATAGAAAAATGCACTAATGACCAAGATATATTGGCCTATTCTTTGCTCTTGCAGCCCCACACCTGTGTTGCTCACCCTCTTTATTAGAAATACACTCATGCACAAACATCACACAAAATTAGTTCTCTTGGAAACAAATAAGAATTGGGAGAGATTACCTGGGTTTGCATCATAATAATATGTACAAATACTTCTTACTAAATAGGCCCTTTTAGATGACAGTATGTTCATATTTTCATGAGGATATTTCTGAACCAGCACAGAGATAACTGGATCTAGGGCCCTAAAAACACATATTAGATCACTTAGTTTTGTTGTTGTTCAAGTTCTTGTTTTTAAAGATGTTAGATCTACCCTGAAAGTACTCCAACTGTACAGGTCTAAGATGCATGATCATCAAGGTTAAATTTAAATTGTTTCTCTGGGTGCTTATGTTATAAATGACACAGTGAACAGAAGAAGAAGGACTGAATGGACAGGTCTAGTAATGACCATTGACATTCTTGTGCTGGGGGCGCACTTGTTAAATGAGCCTTCTTTTTCTATCTTACAGTTTTTCTGGACAATGTGTACAAAATGCTTTAATATAACTGTCATGTGCCATATTATACATCCTCCATATGTTTTGTAGATAGTCGAGTTTCTTATATTTGTGCAGCTAATCCACCTCTATTTGGGGGGGGGGGGGAGCAGTGCTGATGTTTGTTTAACCATGCAGTGTCAACAAAGGAAACTAAAACCTGGTGGAGAAAACAGAAGAGTGATGGGAAAATGAGGTTAGAGGAATTTGTAGATTGACCTATAAGAGCCCATGAAGGAGCATTGAACATGGCAGTGTCATTGGTTTTGTAAACATGCCAGTGACTCCTGGACAGTGACAAACCGGGAAACTCTGGGTTCCTAGGAGTGGGTGACTCATTGCATACTAAGTTTGTTGCCTGTCTCTGATGCAGTTTTATCAGAGATGTTAGACAGACAGGGTTCTTTGTCTCTTTCTCCCTGTCTCGTTGTGTTTATCTCCATTGTATTCCCACATGTGCTGTTAGTAGAGAAAATATAACTATTTATCACTGTAATTTTGCTTCTAGCAAGTTCTAATTATAGCACTTGAGCATTGTGAATAGTGCAGAGCTGCTCAGGGAAGGGACTATGTTACTTGTATTTCTCAGCTATTGCATGAAAGCCGAGAGTATAGCGAGAGAGGGCTAGAGATGCTCTCAAGGACAAAGAGTTGTTAGTTGAAACAAGGACATATATCTAATTTTCTTGCTTCCTTACTATACATTGGGCCTTATAGCCTTTAATATATTTATTTCACACTCGTATACAATGATGCCTTTTGAATATTACTTTAGGTTCTTTATTACTTAGTCATTTACCTTTTATAAAAGTTAAAGGAGTTTATGATAAAATACAGATTTTTACTCATGGGTTGTATTATTTTAAAGGAAAATCAGCTTGGCATTTTGCTTATGGTTTTTAATATCTGTTGCTTTTTACATTGTTATTTAATAAAAATAATTGTGTGTGTTATAATAATTTCTAATAACAAGTAGATACTAAAATTGATTATTATACCAAATCACACAGTATCTAACATGGCAATAAATAAACATATCTCAATTATAAAATAATAGTTCAAGACATGCTATAAATTATCTAAATAAATTAACTTTTTCTTTTAGGTGTATTTTATGTGTATCTGTCTCTTCCTGTGTGTGTGTGTGTGTGTGTGTGTGTGTTTGTGTGTGTGTGTCTATGTATGTATGTGAACGTGTGTGTATGTCTGTGTGTATCTGTGTGTGTATGTGTGTGTGTGTTTGTGTGTGTGTGTCTATGTATGTATGTGAACGTGTGTGTATGTCTGTGTGTATCTGTGTGTGTATGTGTGTGTGTGTCTATCTGTGTGTGTGTGTGTGTGTATTTCTGTGTGTGTATGCCTTATGTATGGCCAAAAAGTACCTCAGATGCCCTGGCACTATGGTAACAGTAGTTGGAGACTACTCATCTTGGGAGATGGGAATCATTCTCAGATCTTTTGTGATGACAACAAGTGCTCTGAACCACAGATCCTTCAAATTAGGAACTTACAAAAAGAAATATTACTTAATGTCTATTATCTTGCTGGAGTTTTTAATACATTCCTTTTCTCTTTTGTCTTGCTCATAAAACTTTTGTTTATTTTTTCTATTACCATTAATACAATATATTTAGATCATTGCCCAGATGAAAGTTCCCTTTCGAACAATATGTTTTCATCTCCTCCTCCCTCTCTTCCTTTTCTTCTTCCTGCCCTTCCTCATTTCCCTTCTCATTCCCCTCTTCTTTCACTTATTCATAATACAAATTCTATTTGGTGTTGCCTTTCTGTGTGGGAGTTAAGGATATTGGACAGTATGAATACGGGGACCTAATCATACCCACATAGCTAAGGAAATACTCTCCTTCCTTCGGATGGCACTAACAATCCCAAGCTCCTTATCTGAGTGCTATCCTCCTGAACTGTTCCATCACCATGTTCAAGCTTTGCATGACTTGGTTTTGTGCATCCTTGCTTTGGGAATCACAACTAATGTGAGTTCATGAACGCAATGGACCTGTCATCTCCAAAATATATCATTTGATGTAATCTGTTCTCTTCTCTTCCATTATGTTCCCTGAGCTTTGTGGGAGGGGAATGTGAGCAGATGTCTCATTATGGGCTGAGCACTCTTTAGTCATTTGTTCTCTGCATCTCAAATACTTGTCAGCTTCAGTCTCTCTATTAAACATAACTCAGTGCATAAACAAGTCTCTTTGATGAGGGTTATGCTTTTAAATATGAGTGTAAGTATAGGTCTTTAAAAGACAGTAAGACACTGTGTCCTGCTAACACAAGATTAGTAGGGTCTATAACCTTCCTAACCATGGATTATTGAGCAGGCTTAGAATATCATACATGAGTTCTTTCCTGTGCAGAGAGCTTAACGCCATAGCATATTGCATTAGGACATAAGATGTTGAATTACAACTCATTTAGTAGCCCTTGAAATATGGGACAGGCCTCCCTAGAAAGGCAACACAGAAATAAATGAAAACCCCAGTGCTATGGTAAGGACTAAAGTACTTGATGTTTTCTAGTCAAATGAAGACTCTGAGCTCACTAGTCTCCATGTAATAATAGTCAGACATGTGCGTCATTTGGCTGCTTTTAGAGGCTGCAGAAAGAGAGTCCTTAGCCCTGAAAACCCAGGAAGTTTTCTAGCTAATCATTTCAGTGTGTTCTTTGTAGCAGAGCTCACATTCTTAACACCAAACTGAAAGACCTCAATGATGTACAGTTTACAATTAAAAAATTTATTAGATTATCAAGATTTCAAGCATAATTTCATTTCAGAAAACAATACTAAGAAAACAGCCTCCCAGAGGAATGCAGAACAATCACTCTAGGCGAGACAGTGGCAATGTGAGCTCTGGAGAGCAAATCACAATAATGTCCACACGAAACTCAGATATACTGTGTCCTTACAAAGGAGACTGAGCAAGATGGAAGGAACTCATGGTTGAGAAAGCAATACCTCCCAGTAGACAAAATCTCAATTTTTATGCATTTTTGAATAACTGTGAAGAATTGATTTTTAGTTTTTAAAGAGATTTGCTTTAGGCATTTTTTTGTTACCCAAGCTAGCCACATCTCCTGAGGATTGAGGATGGGGTAACTTGAAAAAAAAAAAAAAAAAAAAAAAAAAGTCTGTGTCTGACTGCAAGCAAACAAGACAAAACAAACAAATAACAATAAACCCCTCTTTGTTCTTTAGTTAAATAAAGCTACATGTCAAAACTAAATTTAAAATCCATCCAAAATCAATACCAAAAAAAGCTTTCTCCCCAGGAGCAGGGATTGGCATCACCACAAAGTAGAAAGCTTTAATCAGTGTTATTTAAGGAAACTTTAAGAAGTGTGATGCCAATCTAGACTCAATGCCAAAATCTACATCAGGAATGCGTGTCTCTTGCTGGCATCCCTGTGTGGTAAGGTGACAGCTCATCCATCTTGCCTGTTGTCCTATTCTTTAGAGAGAATGTAAGAAAAATGGCTGGGATAGCCAGACAGATTCATGCCTACCCTCAAAATGTGTAATAGAATAGGTAAGGGAAAGCATAGTGAAGGGCTAAAATATAGGGATTTTAAGAATTAGTTCATAATCCATCTTCTACTTAAAACTGAAAACATTTTTTTCTCTTTCAATCACATACCTATATGTCTTGAAAAATCAATTTTAGGGTATGTTCTAGACCACGGAATCAGTCACCTCTATATACATCAAGTACAAAGACGGCAGGCAGTATTGCCTGATGATGGAAGAGAGTCAGCTGCCATCTGTAGGATCAGAACAGCCTCATTGCTATTACTTGACCATACTGAGCCTTAAGAAATACTTGTGGTGTTCCCATTCAGTTTTATGAAATAATTTTGAATCAATGTGCTTACATATTTGTATTATGAACCAAGAGTTGTTACCTTGAAGATGATTTAATAAAACAAGTTAGAAACTCTCAAAGTTTTGTCCTGAAATTGGTAATGCTGCTAATAAAAAGTAGGTATAATTCAAGGTAATTATCTCTTGTGGTTAAGACAGCATGCTACATGCTTAGTAGAGCTAGGTTACATTATATTCTTAACAAACAGCACCTCAGGCATTATTTGTACATTACTAGTGTAACCAATACTTGAAATATTAATAGTTTCATCAACAAGTGAAGCGATTATATGTATAAATATTATTATATATAACACTAAAGATAAAATTTAGGAAATAAAACATGACTCCTTTAGCATAACATGGAAGACTCAAAACCTAAAAGAAAGCTATGTAGTCCAAAATAAGAAATAATAGAGAGATAAATTAGGGCAAGAAAATGTGGGTCTTGGGGAAGTTTTAATCCTATTTAGGCTATTTTTATTCTCTAGTTTGAAAATTTATTCACTTTATAATGTTAATTTTTTTCTTGAATAAAATTTGTTAAAAGTTGGACAAAATTAAGACTTTTCTTTGAATTCATAGAAAATAGTTTAAAACCCAAATGTGCTTTTAAATCAATAATAGTTACATCCTGAGATATAATATTTGTAGATGTGTTATGCATGTAAGTTAATAATTTGATGAATGTATACAGTGTGTTATAATCAATTCAGAATAATTCATGTCCCAATTCAACTCTCAATCTATCTATATTATCTATCTATCTATCTATCTATCTATCTATCTATCTATCTATCTATCTATCTATGAATTGAGAATGTCTTTCGGTATGCTGTGACTATCAATCTTTAAATAAAGGAGCTGTTTTGGCCCATGACAGGCACCGTAGAAAAAGTAGGAGGAGAAATCAGAGCATAGGTAGGAGAAACAAGGCGGAGTCAGACAGACTGAGTCAGAAGCCCAAAGGGGCAACATGTAAGGAACACAGGTGAGCCACGAGCCACGTGACAGACAGATTAGTGAAAATAGGTTGAGTTAAGATGAGAGAACTAGCTAGCAATGTGCTTAAGCCATAGGTCAAACAGCATGAACTTAATATCATCTGAGTCATTTTTGGGACCTAATCAGCTGTGGGCAGCTAAGGGATCTGGCTTCAGGTCTGTGGGTCTGGACCTCTGGCCACCTGGGTACAAGAAACCTCATTATAACAGATCTGTCTTCCCTTTTCAACATTTTTTTTTCTCACATCTTCACAAATCTTATTAAAATGTTATACTTTGCCTATAATTTGGGAAGAAAGTACCTTCTTGTTATTTTAACTTTATCTGATGTGACAATCAAATAATTCCAAGGTCTTGACCCTTCCTAGAATCAAGAAACTGAAGTCCCTAATCACCTCATGTGACTTTGTGGCTTGTTTATCTAGTCAGTTGAGGGAGAAATGAGGTTATGCCAGGTAGAGCATCTGCATTTATTCATTAATATTCCAGGGCACATATACATAATATACATACATATGTGTTACATATATGTATGTGTGTGTATGTGAGTATGTGTGTGTAATGTAAGTCACCTAAATAGAACAAGATATGAATTAAATAAAGAGAAATATGTGAACAGTCTGTAGCTCTCAAAGCAAACACAACTGAGGTTCCAGATTTCCAAGAGGAGACAGTTTTGATAGTCTGAAAAATCTCTAAGCTTAAATTCAGTTGAATGACTTTTGTATAGTCATTATAAGAATGGTTTATTCTTATGGGTTTTTCAGGGTACTCTGAGGAACATTCTTGGGTTGTTAAGCCAAGTGTACTTATCCCAAAGCATATAAGATGACATTTTAGTGGTTACAAAATGATTTATCAAGGTTTCAGGGTTTCCTTCTGCATGTCTTCCCTAGTTGGGATGGTGGTGAGACTCTAAGAACATTGTCTGGAAATGATGAACTAATTTAATTTTGGAAGCTTTCTCTTCCCACCCAATGTGTTTGTGTAGGATATGGTACAAAATCTGTTGATGTCAGCTACTCATTCTGTGTGGGTTCAGCCATGTTTATATTCCAGAGACCTCACAGCGACATCTAATGTCTCTACAAGCCACAGAATTTGATTATTGTAATTCCCAGCCTTTACATCCTCCCGCTTAAATCTTCTTTTTCTTTGAAGATGGCTTCAAGGTTTATTGCATACCAATTGCTCAATAATTATCTTTGGAAATTTTGTCAGATTCCTAAAATACTGAAGCTGACTTACACAAGACTGTTAAGTATCAATAATGAATAAGAGTGTTCTGTGTAGAATAACCAATTTCTTTGGTAGCAATTTCCTCCCATGATTAAAATTATGGACTTATGGGTGGAAAAGGATTCCAAAATGTCATTTGGACAAAACTTTCTGGCATCACTTGAACCACCCAAGACAGACATGATTAATTACATGGAAAGATTGCTTTGATTTCATAACTGGTAGGCCAAAGGATTTATAATTTTTAAACATCTAAAATTTGATCAGATTTGTTTTTAATTTTCAATTATCGTGACCCAGTTCCAAGAAGTTTAACTGAAAGAAAATTTCACTGTCCTGAGTAGTCCAAAATGGTGAGTCATGTATCCTAGCACATCAGTCTATCTGTTAATGTCTTTAGGGTACACTGTGTTCTTCTCTGATAGCCTCCCTTAGCAGATGTCTGCAGAGAAGAGTTTTCCTGTTGGTGATTTCCTCATTCCCTTGATAGATACAAGATCTATGGTCTACCAATGTGTTCAGAATCACCAGTTTCTGAGAAACTAGAGAAGGAGAGGCTTTTTTAGGGGGTAGTGGGGAGGGATGTTAACACAAAGTATAAAAAGTAGCCAGTGTAATCATTGATACCAGTGGACCATTGTTATATAACAAAGGATTCTAAACTGTAATAGCTTAAACTAATTATTTTTAGTGTTTCTGAGTCAATGTGTATTGGGCAACTATTTTTTTCAAGTGTTAACTTCTGTAAAAAGTACCAGTTAAAAGAACTAGAAATGCATTTCCTAGTATGAATTGTTACAGATGCTTGAGGTCCACTTGCTACAGGATAATCCAAGACAACTTTGACTGATCTAATAGAACTATATTACTCAAAGTATCCTCTTCTAATAGTTAATTCATGTTTGTTTTTACAGAAGTAGCACACTATAAGAAACATATTATGAAGGCATGCAAAATCTTTTGAGATTTAGAGTTGTATGTGTACATCATAAATTCTGTAGAATCTTCTAGGAAAAAAAGGTTAAAAACTAGCTTAAGATGAGCTCATAAAGGGAAGGTAAAATTGTAAGTCAAAAGGCAGAGATATGAAGAAGTCATTAATTATTAATTAAAAAATATGCAGTTAATTCACCACAGCATCATATTACCTATGCTTTTACACTTTGCACACTAGTCTTCTGAGCTTTTGAAAGAGTAATACATGGCAGACAGGCATATATAAGTTGTGCTATGAATAATAGTAATATTGGTTCATAGACTGTTATAAAAACAACAGGGTTTTGGAAAAGCCAAGCTTGGGATCACAGTCTTTGTATTTATATATAACATTCAATTCAAAACCCACATCAAGGAGATTAGATTTGATGTCAGAACCACACTTTCATATCCTTCAATGTAGGGGAAGCACAGTGTGCTTCAATCTTGAAAACCTAGCTGAACAAAAAAATAGGCATGAGTTAGTTTAAGTGATATGCCTGGGCCTTAGGCCAATCAGCCTAAAACTGTTCTAAGCATCTGTGTGTCTCTGCGGATCTTTGGGTCTTTGGGCCTAAACCTAGAGGCTAGGCCTGAAAGTCTGGGCCAGAAACCTACTACAAAAATGTATTTGGATCTGGATTCCAACTTTCATTTCTATGTTGAATTTTTATTATTTTGATTCTTTGTGCTTCATTTTTCTTCATATCAGATCATAAATATTGTGTTAAAGTGTGAGAAATGTCTACATTTGTATTAGAGTGAATTAGATAGATCTTCATCATCTCTCTGCTCTCAGACAGAGCTTTTACTTTTAACATCATTAACTCCATAGTGTTAACTGTACAGTCCCCCTTACTCCTTTGGCGTTCCCTGTCAATCTGGACTCTCTAGAGGTTCTCTGTAAGTCCAATGTTGTTATTTGGGGCAGCAGGTAGGAAAAAAATTTTCCCTCATATTGATAAATGTTTGACTGCTTCTCAAAATAATGCCACTACCCATTTAAAATACATGTTACTTCAAACATACTCCCCTTAACACACATTTCTAGACATATCTATGAGATATGCTAAATGTATTTAAAATAACACCACACACATATAAGTACAATAGGGTACAAATACTGTGTCATATAAAAATTTCCTTGCTTTCTGAGTTTTTACATCCCTTCCATGTTACCAGACAATCAAATTTCGAGGAGTGAGAGATAAACACGGCTTTTCTGTTATGGTCTTACATGCAGAAGTTGAGTTCTAGACTATCCAATATGTTTATTATTATTTACTTACTTTATTTGGATTACAATATATAAGATTCTGGAAAGGGGATGAAGAATACGATCAAAATATATTGTATGAGAAAAAACTAATCATTATGACATACTTAACAATTCTGTTAGGTACTTAGATCTAGATGAGCAGTGATAGCAACAGAAATAAACAATAGACACTGAAGTTATACCTAAGGGTAGCACTTTCTATATTTTACACAAAAAAGTCAATAGATTTTTAAAAGGATAGATATCTAGGTTTTTAAACAGCAGTCTTTCATACCTTTGATCAGTAGAATTGATCATTGACATTTTTACCCTTGGTCGAGCTGGTAAACTCTTCCTCTTTCAATCTTTCATAAGCCCATGATCCATCCTTTTCCCCCTCAGGCCAATTTTAAAATTACTGGAAGGTAGTGTTTAGTTTTTAAAAGGTAGCATTATTTCAGCTAGTTATAAGTCCATGTGGTTTGGGCATAGAAGTTAGTATATGAAACTTAGGGCTGTGCTCAGCAGGATGAATATTGTCAGTCAATCATTTAAGGAAGAAGTCAATCTGTGTGGTCATTTTCAACACATAAGAAGAAATCATGGCTTCTATTACAGACACTTAAAGAACAAGCCAAATATGAAATTTTCTAGCATATTTTAATCAAATAGGTTTCATAGCTTTTGAAGATAATTAAGTACTATATTTTATATACTACTTTATATATTTTATATACTACTATTATATTTCTGCTTCATGCATTTCATAAATGTGTTACTCCTTATCAAAATACAGAGGTAATATGAACATCAGGAAGTCTTTATTCAAGCCTTTCGCAACATAGTAAGCATATAGAAAAAGCTCGATTGAAAATTGTACACACATCATTTCTCAAGCACTATCACCTTGCCTTAGATGTGTTTATAAGTTTCCAAAAGATTAATTATTATGTATATTTAATACACCTGGCTTTCAAATTTGTTTTCCATTTTAACAGTTATTGTTTTAAGCTCTTTAAGCAGAGAAACCTTGGCCATGGTGCCTACTTTATTAATACATGACAAAGAGCTAGACTAGTAGTTGTTAACTGAGAATAGACATGGGACTCAGGTAAGAGATGGATCACTATTATCTGGATTATAAACTAACAGTGGAGTGGAAACATGAAAGATTCTTTTTGTCCTTATCTAAATTAAAAGGTAAGAAATCTGTCCACTTAAATCTTGTGGATTTTGTGTCTGTCTTCTCCTAACTCTCTTTAACACAGGTCAGATAAGTGTAGAGCTTTGTAGCAGAAATGTTTTGTTTTTGTTTTGTTTCTGTTTTTCTGGCCTGGCCCCTTATTGTTCGACTTGATCATATATACATAACTTATTCAATTGATATTCTAAATCACATTATATTTTCCTTAACTCATCTGTTATTTTTGTAATGAGAATATAATTAAATAATTTCCACTTTCCTTTCTCCCTCCAATCCCTCTGGTTTTCCTCATGTTTCCTCTCAAATTTCTGACCTCTTTTTCTTTCATAGTTATTGCTACATATCTACTATAACACACATACACACACACACACACACACACACACACACACACACACACACACACACCTACATATATGTAAGGGGATTATGTTGTTCCATTGTAAATAATTGTCCCCACCTATGAGTTTAATAAAAAGCGCTGATTGGCCAAAGGCAGGCAGGAAGTATGGGCGGGGCTACCAGACTAAGAAAAACTTTGGAAACAGGAATAACTGAGCAGACTGCCAGAGAGAAGCCAGAAGATGCAGACTATGACTATGCTGCTCTGAGAAAAGGTACCGAGCCACATGGCTGAACAGGATAAGTGTCATGTGTTAGATGAAGGGTAAAGAGTTAGCAAGCTATATGCCTGGGCTTTAGGCCAATCATCCTAAAACTATTGTAAGCATCTGTGTGTCTCTGAAAGTCTGTGGGTCTGCAGGCCTAAAAACTAGAGACTAGAGGGTAGGCTCAAAAGTTCAGGCCAGAAACCTCTTACTACACATATAAATAAACATTCTCAGTCCATATAAAATTACTTGTATTTTGTTTGGTTTTGACCAGCCACTTGGTATTAAATAACTAGTCAGGGGACATTTCCCTATGGAAGACTTTCTCATCTACTTCTAGCTTTCCTTGGCTGACCTTTATTTTTGCCTCTAGAGCAGGCCCCTAAATTTTACTCTCCTGTGTTAGCATGTATTTTGTTGTTGTGCTTCTTGTTGTTTACCAATCCATATTTTTAAAGGACCATGGGTGAAATATTTCTATCATGTCTAGAAGGCACAATCTCATTGCTCTTACAATCTATGCTTTCCCTTATCCACAATCTTCTCTAAGGTTTCAGTTTAGGACTTAAGTTGCAGATATGCAGGTTTACCTTATACATAAACTGTAACAATAAGGTTTTTTGGCCCTGGGCAGCCAGAAGTTTAGACCTATAGACTTGTAGCCTTAGACTCTTTAGCCGCCCGCAGCTGATTAGGCCTCTAGAAATGATTTGGACATTTAAATTAATTTTATGTTGTTTGGTCTATAGTTTATATACTTTGTTAGCTTTTTCTTTTATCTTAACTAACTCATTTTTATTAATCTGAGTCAGTTCCTTTTCTCCTTAATAGTATGTTTCACATACATATGATGGAGAAGCATGTGTCAGCACTGTTAATGACCCTTTCAAATCATACAATTTATACATTCTTTTTGGCTACTTCAATTCTTTACAACAAAATTCAACAGTTCTATACTATATTTTTGTATGCATATAAATAGTCTAGTTTTAAAAAATAATAAAGTTTGAGTTTCTGGCAGGAAGCAGATTTGTTAGATATGTTTTAATGTGGTTAACAATATTAAAAGGAATATTACTGACCCCAAATGAGGTAATTCCTTAATCTTGTATATAGTTAGATTTATATATTATTTAATTAAAGACAAAGTCATGATCTATATATTCTGCCTCCCATTGGCTCCTAAATCAGGATAAATTATAATCCCTGATCTATATTATAAGTGCATATATACAAGTTACATTTAGGTAGATGAAAAACTCAGACATTTAAATTCTGCAAATTGGTCCCATAAAGGACATAGGGGTATGCTAGGTAAAAAAGAGAAATGTGTAAATTGAACAAAGCAGAATTGTCAGAGAGGAGAGAAAGTACAGAGGAGATGTATTTATAGTTTTAAAGCAAGATTGTCTTTTAATGTGTGATTCATTCCTGCTGAAAAGAATAGGAAAAATAAAAAACCTGAAAGGCTTTAAATTCTATTGCACTGACTTTTCTGTGTAGGAAATATTTGTCCAAACATCAGTGAGTTGATCGCATATTGTTTCTGCCCAATGCTGTGTTCGCGAATTCATCACTGATCTAAAAGGCAAGAGGAAAATCACTTGAAATGAATAATAGTGAGGCATAGCTAATTAATGTCAGTTCAGTCTGAGCCTCTTAGGCAATCATGACAAATTGTGCAGTGCAAATGCGAGATTTTTTTTTTTTTTTTTCTAAATGTGATGGTGGTGTTGGGGGATTGATCTGTGAATGTAAAGATGGCAACAAAATGGCAGAGCCAAAACTCACTGCTCAGCATTTATGTCCTCAATGAATTATAGGTTTTTGATCTGGCAAAACTGCCACCGGAGTTAACATTCCTGAAATGCTATCAGAAAATGGAAATCAGAAACAACTAGCTCATCTGTCTCTTACATCCCATGCTTTTCAGAATCTGAAACAGAAACACAAATATTTCTAGACTCCGTAGAAGGAAAAAATACGGTTTAAATGCTTCACTTAAAACAATCACAGACACCAGGTCTACATGGCCAGGTAAGACTGCCCTATTTTGAAGGCATTCACATAATAATTGAGTGAAATAAATATGAATATGAAGTAGGCAAACAAAAGCATTTTCTCATCATAGCTTAGGTAGCAGATGCTGGGTAGCATCTATTTTTTATTTATTAATTCCTAGTAGATTTATTTTTGTCCCTTGCCAAACCTATTAGTAACTATACTGTTGGTCCTGAAGAAGAAACATTCTTTGTTGAATCTAAGTTTCTTTTGACTCATTCCTACTAATGTCCTTATTCAGAAACTTACTTATCTGGATATATTTGATCTAAGGAATAAAAATATTATATAATTTTGCATATTTTAAGATTATTATTACTTTCCATATATGTAGGGATACATGTAGAAGTCAGTGGAAAGCTTTGTGGAGTCTCTTCTTTCCTTCTTTTATGTGGGGTTCTGGGGTTGAATGCAGGCACTTGACTTTCATAAAAAGCAGCTTTACTCACTCACTAGTTTTACCAGCTCAAATTATTTTCTTATATATGAAGAATATACCTGAAGTATTTGATACCATATGTTTTGAAACACATTAATGCAAAGGTTATTTTCATACATTATGTTTCATTAAAGTATTCTACTTTCCATCATTTATAAAACCTTGACTGCCATGTGAGACTATATTTTATTGACAGATAGCCTGTTAGGGAAGATCACTTGCCAGATAAATATGAAAACCTCATTCGAAGTTGTACCATTCACATAAAAAGTTAAGCATGGCTGCACATTCATTGGCCCACCAGCCTTACCAGGATAAGGAGCTTTCCATCTGCTGGGAGATGCTATCTCTGGGCAATGAACTAGAGAATGACAGAGGAGACAGTGTCTTACTCTGGAGTCCTCATTCATGTACATATGTGTAGAGCTATGTACCACATGGACACGTGTGCATACACACACACACACATTTTCTGATTCACTTTCTTATAAATTATGTTTGCTCTACCGATTTTAGTTATGTATTATATGTATATTATATGCAACATATATATACTTAAACTTTAAAAACAAAAATATTCCAAAGTATGTTCTGAATTTATCCCTTTATACATTTTTTAATCTCAAAAGGGCCATTGTCTTTGATTAGCTCAATTCCTTGATTGTATAAATTCTGTGAAGATTTGCTCACAGGCATTTTTCTTTTTTTTTATATGTGAGTGGTATATTCAGTTCCATGTCATTTTTTTTAGGAACACTGCAGACTTGAATCTAATCCACATGGATAGCCTAGAAAAGTCCAAGACACTATTATTTACTTATATATTTGTTATTCTACATATGTGACTTGATATATGTATATGTATGTATATATGTATACATACAAATAAAATGCCTATGGCGTGTTCTTCATTTCTTATAATTCAATCTTTTCGGCAGGATATATTTTTGGTTTTGAATGTTCTCTATTAGCATTTCTGGGAACAAAGTGAGCCTTGTCAATGTGTCAGTTCAGCTATTTTCTCCTTTCAGAAAGGTATTTTTCTTTTTTCTTTCTTTTTTTCCCTTACTCTATTTGTTCTGCTTTCTGCGTTGGGGAGGCTCCAATTTTCCATATGTTTTTATGCTGGAAAACTAGCATTTACTTTTCAGTCCCTTTTTCTTGTTTATTTTTTCATTTCTTTCTTTCTTTCTTATTTAATTTCTTTTCCATGTCTACAACTACTCCCCCTCCTTTTTCTCTCCCCTGTCCTCTCAGTCTTTCCACACCCTAATCTCCGGATTTTTCCCCAAGAGTCCAAGGATCCCAAAGTGAGTCAGTTCTGTCAGGTGAGGTAGGTCTGAGTCCCTCTCACTCTAAGACGTGGCCAGTTTGTGGAGCCTCTTACAGTAGGACCATAGTATATATTTCTGGTGCATGAGCTGACATCTCTGAGCATTCCCTACAGAGCAACACCTAACTCAGCCTTCATTATCTTTTTTTCTTTCTTAAATCCAAGTCATAACCTCAGGCCCAATGTCTTATTGTAAAAACTGCTAAGCCAGGACCCCAACTGTTACTCTACTCCTTCCATGGCCTCTGGTTCACTAGTACCAATCTGACAGTTTTCTAAGTACAGCTAGCTCTCCTACCAGCTACAACCTTCTGAGCTCTCTAGTCACCTAGTCTTTGTTCTTGTCCTTCTTACCAAGACCCACTTTATTTGCTGTGAAGTCTGTTTCCTTTGGGCATCAGTAAGACTGTTTTCCAGAGTTTTCCTCTGACTCTGTACACCATAATTGCACTATTTATGTTCTCTCTCTTGACTGTTTTGTTTCTTCATTCTCTGACGCCAAGACGAATCCCCCCCCGCCCCATTCTCTTTCTCTCTGGTGAAAATTTTATTTAAAGCTGGTTTTCAGGAACAATGAGCAGCTTCTCTATATGTTTGCTTACTTGGTTGAATAGATGTCTACAGGGCACAAAATTACCCTTGCTATTGGGATTACTTTATACTTAACATCTCCAAAGAGGTGGGCAATAGAAGCTTGAACATTTTATATTTTATTTCCTTTAATCTTTTGAAATAGATTTGTTAACTTCTAGATCTTTTCATTATCAAAAGATAAAGTCCCCATTCAGGCTGATCTTAGTGGGTAGAGGACCTTAAATTCCTGAGCAGAACCCTAAGTAGGAAAGAGCCTGGATAGTTTTTCATGTAAGTACTTTCTGTACTTTCACAATATGTGCTAGAACATTTCTTCTCTCCTTATCCCTCTCCACTGCCTTCATTTCTCCTTCCTCTTCAACCTCCTCCCCTTTCTGCACCCTGTCTCCCTCGTGCTCCCCCTCCCTCTATCCCTCTCTCCTCTTCTTTTCCTGGTTTCTTGTTCCCCCTCTCCTTTTGTCAGAATACCTGAAGTTAATTCTGTAAAAATGAAAACTTGAACTGACTCCACTGATGTCCAATCACACCTATTCCTAGAATCCTTTTTGTGTGTACATACTGCAAGTGGGTTTCCTATATATGTGTTTGCTGGAAAATCCGAGGGTACATGTGCATGGTATGCCTCATGTTATGCATGCATGTGGAGCCCAAAATTTGACTTCAAATCTACATGGATCATTCCCCATCTTATTTACTAATATTGGGTCTCTTAGGGAAACTATAAGTAACAGACTTAGCTAGTCTAGCTAGCCAGACCCTGTCTCAATCTCTGTAAGACTGTCACATGGACCAAGATGGGTTATGGGCAGCTAAGCTCCAGCCTCCATGCTTTTTCCTACAAGCTTTTCCCTGACCTGGTAATCAATGATCAGATGAACAAAAGAACCTTTGTCCTTTTAAAAATTCCCTTGATTATGTTGGAGATCTTTAAGCAATTTTATTTCAAGAAGAGAAAAATTATCAACCATAAAATAGAGAAAATGTGAGTTTACCCTCTCACTTTGTAAATAACAGAAACCTGACAACTGTGAATTTTCTATGATTATATTAACAATGTTCATTTAGAATGACTATCTATAATGTATTACCTCATAATCATAAATAGCAGTTAGATTACATTTCTTTACACTCAGATCAATCCTAATGTCAATTTTATTTTCTGTTTAAAGAAATAGACATACTGATTAAATCTTTACTTCATTTATAGGTGTACTTCCTTTGATTTTGAAGAGGCCATGAATCTTAGAATTTCTTTGGCCTAGCAAGTACTTAATATCTGTGAAGCACTTGCTAATGGTAACTTTAAAAACTGTGGATTTTTTTTTATATCTGTTAGCATATAGAGTGCTACAGAATTATTCACCCAGTAGACATCCCTAAAAATACTCTGCAACTGCATTCATAGTCAACATGTTAAATCACATAACACAAGCTAGAAATGATTTCCAATTTAATTTGAAAGGATATTACAGCACAAGGCTTAATAAAACATTCCAGAGGAGAGCAGTGACATCCCACTGCCTACAATCCATACTGATTGCATTTTGTTTGGCTATTGTTATCCTAGCTCAGAAGCCACAGGTGCATCTAATAGAAAGCTTCATTTTTCTTCCCTTTATACAGCACCTGCCAAGGTGTATGTATTTTCCTGAATAGCATAAAATGAATTGAAATAAATATGAATACAATGCTACTTCTACCATGGAATGCCAAGCTCTGTGTTTGAAAAGCCTCCATGCAATTGGTGTTCCTCCTTTGACAGATGATTGTTATAATGACACCCTTGTTTCAGATGTGTTTTTGTACATTGTTCCATGAATGCAAGATTATTGTTTCCCAACATCAGTTTTCCACGGCAATAAATTATAATTCAGACACACTCCAGTGCCAAAATCGATTTTTTTGTGAGTGAGGTTGATCTACAGACCAATCAGATTTATGAGTACTTGACTTCATACCTGTTCAATGGACTAACTATCTCACTGTCATAATTGAGCATGCTACAAAGACCTCACTTTAGTTAATGAAATGGAAAAAGTGTCATAGTATTTTTATCAAGGCACAAACCTCTTAGTAGATCTTTGT
The DNA here is from genome assembly GCA_033318265.1 of Phyllotis vaccarum. Lineage (NCBI taxonomy): Eukaryota > Metazoa > Chordata > Mammalia > Rodentia > Cricetidae > Phyllotis > Phyllotis vaccarum. The sequence continues at coordinate 32,816,433 of JARWLC010000019.1, read as the reverse complement.
GGGATAGTTTTGTCAGCAATCACATTTTATTTATTTTAGTTATTTGTATTCCTTTAGTTAAGTAGCCAAATTTGTGCTTATTCTTATTATACTTTTTCATCATACTAAGAGCATTATGTCACACAAAGCCTCCTCTCATGTGCAGAGGGGTAGGATATACACCCCAGTGTAGTTTTGTACTTCAGTAGTTTTAACTTTATTTTTTAAATAGAAGAGATAGTGTCTCAGCACATATTTTTTCCTTGATTTGATTTTCTAGTATCATCTTGCTTAATTTGATTTCACCTGACTTGAACAGTGCTCAAATTGAAGTCTGCTTTAAACTGCTTGGAGCTGAAGTAGAACAAAGTTACCAACCCTCTCTGAGACTCCTAACTTTCTTACTTTATCATTTTCTAGTCATGATTTATTTTTAATTTTGTAAAATCAAAGATAATACTAATTCAAGATACACAGTACTTTTATATGCATATTATAATTCCATTTAATCATTTTTACAGTTCTTTCATTTAAATAGCAGCTTAGATTCTCTAGGAACATACATTGAAATTTATGTAAAGTATATAAGCCAAAATTTACAAAAATAGAGTATAATAAGTCACTACATTAGCATAAATGTGTTACAAATTAGATTGTAAATGCATCCTATGATTTGAATAGTCAGTTTGTGTTGAAACTTCATATCATGGAATATATAGCCAGGATCTTTTGTTTTCATTCCCATAATTCTGCAACCTGTATGTCATTAGACACATGCCAACTCACAGCTCAAGTGTAAGCATTGAAATATAACTATAAGAATACATAAACATAAAAGCAATACTACATGTTTCTTAAATTTTGTAGGAAAATGCTATATACTGCTTGAAAAAAGCATCACATTTTAAGCTTCTTAGTGAATATGTAGTTTGAAAATACATCTGCTGTCTTTTTAATAGAATGTAGAATGTCATGTTTCAAAAAGTAAAAAAAAAAAAAAAAAACAAAAAACAAAAAACATCTGGGTCATGTTTGGGACTCTTTCTTATCCTCGTTGAATTTAATTGGAACATCTTCAACTTCATAAAAAACTATAGGCGCAATCCAAACAGCTGCAAGAGAAAGAGAAATTGGCCTTTCCAAAATTGTCATCTCACCACCTTCTTAGTATTTGTAGGGTGCTGTCTGCACTTGGTAACTAAGAACAGAATAATCAAGAAAAAATATACCTGTTAGAATTCATTTTATGAATATGAATGTCTATAAACATTTCTAAAATTTGCCAGAGCTAATAATAAATAATTTATGTTCCCTTTCCAGTGTAAACTATGTTTTATTTTAATTATTTTCTTCTAGTTAATGATGCTTAAATAGAGCCTATTTTAATTCAATCAGCTTAAAGGTACAGAATCTCTTTGGTTTATCTTCTGCTCATCTCCCCGAAAACCTTGTGAGCCCTCTGTGTTTGTACTACATAAAGAATAGAAATAGGAATCTGTCACTCTGTCTTCTTATGTTGTGTCCATTTTACTTGTATCGTATTACAAAAAGTTCTAAGAATTATGTTTGTATTGATGAAGAAGCTTGATAAAGTAAATCAATTCTCTTGTTACTTGAGTGTACACATCTAGCCATTTACTCTAAAAAACCAGAAGAAAAGACTAATGAGCAGAACCTTGGGCATGAGTCTAAATTGATCCTAAGACAAAGATAGTAATTTTGAGTCTCATATTGAGCTATTTATTTCTATTAATCTTAATTTACTCTTAAAACTTAAACTTTACTATGAATTTTAGTAGTATGTCACTAAATGGTACTTGGGATGAATTTTGATCATCCAAAGATAAAAAGATATTACTATAGGAGATACCTTCCATTTTTTACTACATAAATAATTTTTATTAATGTCAAAGTGAAATTTCATATAAATTGCATATCTTTGCTTTGCTCAACACACTTGTATTCAGTATGTGAAAGGAATATTTATATGCTACTAGGAATATGGATTTGTAAGTTAAAAATTTCTTCCCAGGACTGCTAGCACTGTAATTATAATCTCAAGAAATCTGTTAAACTGCTGTGATGGCTCCTAACATGGGGAACCAGCTATGGGTCTTATTGATTTCCACTGAGAATTGCATATGGTTGTGGTTTTCCAGGACAGTTTCCCAAAATGGTTGACTTAAGTAATATTTCTTGCTGTATAACTAGTACAAATTCAATTAAGTGTCATGACTGAAAACTATGGGTTTCATTAGCAGTTTGCTTCTGAAGACAGCACTGAGGCCTGCCTTGTTTCACTGCATTTCATCTGAAGCCTTCCAAGCCTGGCTTTTAAACAGGATTCATCCTATCTGCTAAGTATGTGGGAGCAAGCTTGGGTAGCACATCTCACACTGCTGAGAGGTTCACCTTCTAGATTTTGTCCCTTTCAGGAAAGCATGCTTTCTTTTAACTTCTAATTTAGAGTTGGAAAATGTGGCAAACAGGATGTGAGAGCAAAGCCAGTCTTCTATTGTTAGGTCAAAGAGCTGTGGTAAGATCAGGATACTGTTTAACATCAAAGGTAGTTTCATTGTCTTATAGTGTTGTTCTTTTATAACATTTCAGAAAGCTTGGACACTTACATTGTCGATCCTTTGATGTCCCTCAATTAACATTGTTTTTCTTCTTCAGACACTAGACTGTCAAACTCTAAGATATTAAACTTTATGCCACATTCAAACACTTCCAGTCTATTTTCATTATAGTTTTTCCTGATTAATTTTATGTCAATTTGACGAAAGCTAGAATCATCTAAGGGAAGGGAACTTCAATTAGAACAAGTCATGCTTCTATAGATTGGGCTGTAGACAAGCTTGCAGGAGATTTTCTGAATTAGCTAGTGGTCACAGAGGGCTCAGCCCATTTTGGGTGATCATATCCCTGGGTTGGTGGTCCTAGGTTTTGTAAAAAAGCAGGCTGAGCAAGCTGTAAGGAGCACACTAGTAAATAGCACTCATCCTCATCCGTGGCCTCTGCTTCACCCCTGCTTATAGGTTTCTACCTGGTTTGAGTTTCTGCATTGCCTTCTCTCTCTGGACTATGACTCAGGATTTGTAAACCAAATAACCTTCTACTCATCAAATAGCTTTTTGTCACGATGTTTCATCACAGCAAAAAAACAAACCAAAACAAACAACAACAAAAATCCACCTAAAACACGACCCCTTGTTCTCATCATTTCTCTTTGGCATTTCCAGGTTCTTCTCTGTTCCTTCATGCAAAGTCACAAGGAGAGGTCTAGCTCCAATGTGATCATTTGAATGTGAAATGTCATCCCCAGGTTCACATGTTTGAACATATCCTAGTTGTGATGGTATTTAGAAAGGTTAGAGGTTGGAGACTCTTTAGGAGGTGGAGCCTCACTTAAGGAAGTACTTCACTGGGACAGGTTTTGACACTTCTTGTTCTTTGTTCCTATTGTAGGTGGATGAAACATGGTCAGTCTGCTTCCTGAATCCATGCCTTTTCTGCCTTGATGGACTGTATTTTGTATGAAACTGTCAGCCAGTTAAATTTTTCTTCTATAACTATTGTCAGGATATTTTATCTCAGAAACAGCAACCAATAAACTAACACACTATATAGAGAATGAGAAATTTTAAACCACAGAAAGCACTTAACATGCTGAAACCATCAATATATACATCAGTTGCATCCTACTATGTCTCTTCATGTGTAATATGTTTGATATGTACCTATATATGCATGTTCATGAATAGGTCAGTGAACATGTACCTCCATCAATGTGTATGTATCTATGCTTATGCATGTGATATACTAAGTCAACACTGGATGTTTTCATTCACTATTCTTCATTCTATTCACTGAGGTAAGGTCTCTTAATTGAACTCAGAGCTCTCAATATGACTACTTGGGGAAGCCAAAATGCTCTTACACCCTATCTCCTCTTTTTGAGTGCTAGAATTACAAGTGGACCACAACACTACAAGCTGGCTTTTATATGGGCCATAGAGACCTGAGTTCTAAGTTCTGGTCTTCAGAATTGTCCAGATGATACCTTCATCACTGAATTATTTCTCCTTCTATAGCCTAACATATTTTTTTTAAACTAAAATTTAGATACTTGGGAATAGAGGCCCAATGATGTATTTTTGAGTCTTCAGTCCTTATTTTTCTATAAAGATAAAAATCAAAAATATTATTCATATAAGCAGTAGATAATTTGAGGTGATATTCATGTATGGGGATATTTGACAATAACTATAAATAAATTTGTCACAACTGAGTAAGATTTCACTGAATTTTACAAGTTGACACCACTGATGGAGCTAAATATCCTAAAATAATGAAGCAATTTCCCTAACATTATATGATTAGACTCTACACTGAGAAATATTCCACTAAATTACATAATTATATTTTGAAGAAATATTTTTCTACTATAATCAGTTTTTATAAATTGCAATAATCAATATAGCAATGTCTGAATGAGTGTAGGCTATAATTTTGAGTATACTTAAAAAGTTAAATTGGGGCTGGAAAAGATGAATCAATAAATCCTGACAACATGAGCTACTTCCCAAGGAATTCCCTTCCTCAGTTCATTCTCTGATCCCCATATATTCATCCTCACGTGTGTCCATGTACACACACACACACACACACACACACACACACACACACACACACACACACACAAGAAAACAACCATTTTCTTTGGATGGAAATATAGCTTAGTGGAGAAATTGTATCTTATGCAAGAATGTGGATTTGAGTTTTAATTCCCAGATTCTACATAAAAAGCCAGGAGAGCTAGTTGTGGTCATCTGACCTCAGGCCTGAGGATCAGAGACAAGAAAATCCCAAACACACTCTAGCCAATCAGTATATTTAAAAAGGCTAAAACAGTCTAGATAGAGTTGGAAATACTATCTCAAAAATTAAGGTGTAGAAGAAATTGAAGATTTCAATCTATGGCTTCCACGTGTCACATGGATGAATACACACAAAAATAATGTTCAAGTTTCTCTCTCCTCTCTGTCTTTCTCTTTCTCTCTCTCTTGTCCTCCACTTTCTTCTGTCTCTCACACAGAAAAGGACAAAAGAAAGAAACACAGAGAGAAATAAAGACAGAGAGAGAAAGAAAAGAAAGAAAGAAAAAAAGAAAGAGAAAGAAAGAAAAGGGTACATAAGAATTAAAGTTTTAAAAATAATTTTCTATTTGTGGAGTCATTGAATTCTTATTTGAGTCATTTAAAACTAATAGAAAATGAACTTTTCTAGAGAGTGAGGTAGTAATTATCTGCATCTGGAAAGCTCAGTTTGTTAGAATAGAATGCAATAGCTAATGATGCTTCTTAGCAGCTTAGCTTTAATTGTTAACCAGCCTTTGAAGCACCCACTCTTAATCTGACCTGGCTTAAGTGTTATTGATCACAAGAGACAGAGATCAAAGAAGGTGGATGGATTCTTTTTAAATCATCATCACTGCTGTATCCACAGTGACAATGGCAGCTTCCTCTGCCAGCAGGTCAGCACTGGTGTCTTTATTCTGGAGGGAGAGCTTATGAATTAAGCAGTTGACCTTTATGCCAGTCAGTCACTCAGCACTGCGCCACCCAAGGCAGCCAAAATCTATTAACTGTGCAATGGTTGCTTCAGCAAAGCACAAATACAATATTTATAAGCCTTACTTGGTCTTCTTGCCAAAATTTCAATGACATTGAATATTTTTCATTTTTGCTCCCATCGATTAAGAAGGAGAAAATGATAATCAATAGCTTAGAAGATAAAGGTTGCACAAAATGTGTACTGCAGGAGAGCCATCTCACACTTCTTGCATCAGGAACAAATCCAGCACCACATGCTTTTCTCTGTTTTCTTACTGCAAAGGTGAAGACACAAGATCCCTCATGACCAAAAACCTCCCTCTAATCTCTTTCAATAGTAGACTACTTTGAGTTACCAGCTCTCATGATCCAGGTAAATGGTCTGTTTTTTCTAACAAGTCTTATGGATTTCTGACTCAGCTATTGTTTGGAAGTGTGTTTTGGTTTGTTTGTGTGTGTGTGGGTATGAGTGTATTTGTTTCAACTACAATATAACATCTAGGGGATATTGCCACACATAAGATTCCTTCTGTGACCTTTTCCAACTAGGAAGCATTTTTAACTTTAAGTTTTTAGGATTGGCATACATAGGTTCCCTTCTCAGCACCCCAAACTCCAGTCTCTTTCAAAATAATTATTGCTTGTCTGTGAAACATAGACCTAAGAGCCTGAAAGACCAATGGAGCAGAGGTTTAACCCTCTTGGAATTTGCAAACAACTGATAGCACTACAAAGGATTTCCTATAAATTAGAACAAATTTAAAAAAAAAAATGAAAAGAAAAGCTATATCCAAATTGCTAAAATACACAAGAACTGCTATGTTTTAGGTGAATTTATTATTAAATCAAGAAAATACACATGTAGTGGAGGAAACAGCCATTTATCAGAGGCCTGGCCTGATCGCTAATAAGTGACTGCAGTCTAGTCTCCCTTACTGTAGGGAGAACTGAGTCCATAGCATCTCTATTAGGGATAAGCTCTTATCTTTGATTAATGGTGTTTCCCCCATCTCTCAAAGTTAATCTCAATAGCATTTCCTCATAAATATCCCTCAGAGGAGTTTATGTGTCAGAAGTTGGCTTCCTGTGTATCCCAGAAGGGATAATAGATGGTATAAGCCATCTGAGAAAGCAAGTCAGGGAGGAGACTTTGCTCCTGTTTCATTTGCTCTACGGCTTGCAATCACTCCACCGTGGGGACGGGTAGAGTTATAGATTGGTTCAGACTTCAGAATTTGAGAAATTATTAAAGCTCTCTGCTTACATGTTATAATGAGAGAAGGATAGCTCTTAGCTGATGGGGTGGCAAAGTACATATAGAAGAAGATGACTGAAGAATGCTTTAAATGCATACAACTGCATGGACGTGTTGGGTGCTATTGACTTAGAAAATTAAACATTTAGAATAGTTCACTGACAAAGCTAATGGAAAAGTCTTTAGTATTTACATCAGTTAATGATTTAGAGCCACCCTTGAAGTCACTGAAGCTTCCAAAATTCTTGAGCTCTCAGCCTAAGTAAGTTTTCTATGCTTAGACTAAGGCACTGTTTAGGGGTGATTTGACACATTGAGGGGGACATCTCAGTTCAAATCTGAAATCTTATATTCCTTTGAATTCTGGAGGCTGACAGATGGTTCACTTTATTCTGTTTACCTGTAATCTTCTTATAATTCAAGTTGCTCAGGGATTCACTAAAGCTCTGCTTGATCCTCAAGTAGAAACTAGAATTGATACCAAAGAAAAATAAAATAATGTTATTGGCCCAAGACCAGATTCAGGAGAGCCCTGTGGTAATTGTTTCATAAATATAAATGAGTTCTTTAAAAAAAATTCATGTTACTACATGATATGACTGCCTCAGTCTGCTTTTAAAACCATTTGAAGCTACCAAAATTAGATATATTTCTCAAAATTATCAACATCTGGCATATAATTTTCTCATTTTATTCATGTTGTGCTTTCGGTTTTGTTGATTTCTCATTTTCATCTTTTTTCTTCACCTGATTTTGGGCCTAATTTATCTTACTGTACTTTATAAAGAAAATATCTAGAATGTTAAATTTAGTCTTTTCCTTTTTATTAATATACGCATTAATATTACATAGTCCCCTATAAATACTCTAATGTGCATATTTTAAATAGAATGTTTTCATTCAAAGTAAGTAATATTTTTAATTTTATGAATTTAACAAATGTTAGCTTATCAGAATTGGTAAATTTACAGGTGTACTTCTGTTACTGATTGCTGGCTTGATTGTGGTCTGAGTATATAATTTGTTTTATTCCTAATTGCTTATATCTAAAAAGGTATATTACAGGGTCCAGGATGTGGAAAATGAACATTGATATGAGATGAAGTATGCTGTCAATTAAAAAATTCTATTCTCTATAATTCTGTCCTTTCTGAGTTTGTAAATGCTAGATCTGTCCTTGGCCTTTATAAGTGGTATATATCTGCAACTCCACAACAGTTGGTTGGTTCTATTCTATCTCCATGAAGATCAGTCCCATTGCTTCTGATTAGTATATAATGAATAGAACAGTGACCAACATAGGTTGATGGTTGTAAATTTGTAGTTGAAAATACTGATAGGAAAAATTAATATTTTAACCTCACTAACATTATTTGTCTGATATAGAATATATAAAGTGTGCGTGACAGATGTGGTCAGTTAAATATTGGCCTCCCCCAAACAAGTGTCTACATCAAACTTCAAAATGTGATCTTGTCTGAAATAAGAAAACTTGTCCATAGTCATAAAGTAAATATCTCAAGATCGTATCATTTGAATTAGGGATGACCCTAAATCAATGTTTGATGCTCTTAAAGAGAAATTGGAAGGAACCTATATGAGGAAAGAGGTGGAGGTGAACATAATGCAAAATAAGTTGAAAATTATAGTGGCTATTTGTTGCCACCAGAGTTTTGCAGAAGGCGTGGAATTGAATCTCCTTCAGAGCCAAAGGAGAAAGCAACCTTGCCAACTATGATTCTGACTCCTGGCATCCAGAACTTAGAAGGAACACAGTTTTATTGTTTAAGCCACTTTGTTTGTGGCAATTTGATTATCAGTCCTAACTAGCGAAACCAAGCTTGTAATAATTTCATGAGTCGTATAGGTATTTTGAGCAGTAAGGGACTTTTCTTCCTTCCTTATTTATTTCTATTCATTAATTAATTTATTTATTTAATTTTGGGGATGATTATAACATAATTACATTTCTTCCTTCCCTTTCCTCCCTCATAATCTTTGCATAAAGCCCTCCTTACTCTTTTACAAATCTATAACTTTTTTTTTACTAATTGGAATTACTTTCATGTGTGCATTTATAAAATGAATGAATACGTATATGAATTTATAAATATGTATATAGCTTTATGCAAATCTATCTATGTATATTTATATACATATATTCCAATATGTAACCCTTTTAGTCCATATAGTGTTACTTGTATGCACATTTACAGGGCTGACTGCTTATAACTGGAGGACTAACTGATACGCTCTTTTCTTTAAACATTTTTTCTCAAGAGAGATTGAGGTACTAAACTAAAGTGTGTCCATGTGTAAATGAAATATGATGTAGTGAACTATTTTGCAATCTTGAGGAAAAGCCTCTCTTTAAGACATTGTAATCTATGGGACTTTGGATAACAGCTACATTCCAATCCACAAAGCAGTAATTTCTATAATATTCATAATACACAAAACCTGTTCTCCCATCTGTGTTGGTTTATACTCAGTGACTTCTACTAAACTCAAGTTCAGTGGCATTTAGGTAGCATTAGCAATGATGCAGTACACACCATGCCTATAATAAACTTAATAAATATTTGCTGAATGAACGATTGATGGTTTCAAAAGAACTTTCTTCATATAGTGCAATTATATGTAAGAACAAGGTTTAGTTCATAGTATCTCAGTAACAAATGTAACATGGGAAGGCAGCCATGAAAATGAATCAGAAGTTAGAAGTAAGTTACCTTATGAATGCAATTATCATCATTTGATACTGGAGGTCACAGGTCTCATTCAATTAGATTTGCTTATTTTCTATCATGTGTTGTTTCTATATTATTGTGTTTATGATATATTACACTATTTTTAGACAGTTTTTCTCTGCCTTGTATCCTCAGTAAAAGAAATATAGCTAAATACAGTAAAGCATTTTGAAAAAGAACCTTACTCTAGAGTTTCAGAGAGTGTAACATTTACTGTTAATATTCATGAAAAATGAATCATTTGTTTGCCCTCATTTCATGCACAAAATTTACCATGACATCAGCGGGAGCTTTTTACAACAATAACTCTGTGCCAAATAATAAATCACATTCTCTTATATTAAATTAAAAAGTGCACATTGGAGAGGCTTAATTTTAAATTTCCATGACAAATGGGAATTTGGGCACTGAAAAAACAAGATTGTAATAAGAAGCAACTACCAAAAGCCCATGCTGTGGCTCTCTGAGGGCTCACTTTCCCTTTTTTCTCTTTGGAAGGTACCAACTACTCCACAGCCTACTAACATTGACTGTTGCTGTCAATATGCTGCATTCTCTTTTTAAATGTTTCCCATTATAGTAATGAGTATTTATATGACTTTCAGAGCAATATTTATTAAAGTCTTACATGCAAAGGAAAAAAAAAACTCCCATCAGTAATTAAATTAGATTTAGCACCGTCAAAGACTTCCCCTCAAAATATGTTCTCGTTTGACTGTGGACATGATGTCTGAAATGATGTAGGGCAGCAATTTCTACATCCTGGAGTGCCAGTCATAACCCAAGCCGTAAATACCCTATAAAATCAGAAATTCTTGGAAACATGAGAAAGTCTCAGCTATTCTTTTATTACCATCACTAACTGCCAGCTAAGTATAGGAAGTGGCATATCTCTATTCTTACTTTATTAGCAGGAGGTTCTCAAGATAACCTCCACAGTGCAGAGACCATCATGAAAACGGCCTGCTCTCATTTCATCCCTAATAAGAATGGAACACATCAGGTGTTTCTTAAGTCTTACCCCCAGCCACTGCTGTATGCATCACTCTGATTGATTTCATCCTGCTGTCTTCAGTTTACAGGAAATCCATATAAATCAATGAGAATATGGAAATTTCATACCTCCCAGGAGTAACTGATTCTAAATTAGAGCAAAAAGCAAGGTCAATATGAAAGTAACTCCAGGCACTGAACAAATGTCTCCGGCACTGTACTTTTTTGGAAAGTTCTGCTGTGAATTTATGTATATATATCATACTCAAAGCTGTACATATCGAGATTGGCACTACAAATATGAACATTTAGTAACTAGCAAGGTAGCTGTATGGATAGAGTCTGCTGCCATTTTAGGTTTACAGGATTTACTATTATAAAAGATGGACCAGAGGGGTTTTTTTTCCTGATATTGCTGTGTTTAGATGGCTTTTCCTCCAAATCCAGAGAAAATTCTGCTCTTAATCAGGGGAGACAATATAGAGAAAGTTCAACCAGACAGGTAGGCCAGAGGAAAAAAGCTTGCATCAAACTTCCTACTATGCTCCTTCAAAGTCCGTACTTCGAAGTACAGGCTCTAAGTCACTCTTTAGATTAGGTCTTTGGTCATAGATTCTCCTACATGATGATTTTCTATGCATTCTACTTGAGCTAAGATTTGAAACATGGTTTTCTGACCACTGTAGAGCCAAGAAGTGATTGAAATATGGTATTCTTCACATGATCTGCATTTGAAAACTTGACTCGAATTTACTGCAATATACCATCGAAAGTAGCCAAGAAAAAAGAAGATGTGGAGGTGATGCTCCCTTTCCGTGAGCAAAATGGCCCTTGGTATGTTGTGAAACTAAAATGGTCACTGGCAAAGTAAATTGTCAAAATTTGTCATAAAAATAAAAAATAATATATTGAGGGACTTTATTTTTAGCTAGACGTCACTGAGAGTATTTTCAGATTTTATAGAAAGTATTATGTTATTAGCTAGTATATATCTTGTTAATCATATGTGGGTAGAGACTGAATTAGGAAATAAACCAGACAGGCCACTTCTAGATATTTCACATGGGTAGTACTGACATGGCTAACACTGTTGTTCCGTATTATTATTATTATTATTATTAGTAGTAGTAGTAGTAGTAGTAGTAGTAGTAGTAGTATTAATTATTATTATTATTATTATTATCATTATTACAGTGAGGGAATTGAAAGACTTAGAGAAGTATTCTGACAATAACACATATCTCTAAAACCTTGGGGAATTTGCTTTCAAAGTCATTTGATAGCCGTGTTTTGTCGTTGCTGTTTCTAAGCTGCTTATTTAAGGGTGTGCTATCAATACAGGAGCTTATTTTGCTCCTCTCTTTATTCCTTCTTTCCTCCTTTCCTGCTTCTCTACAGATGTAAAGTGTTTCATAGTAATGCATTTAAAGCACCAAGAAATTATAAAGGATGTAAAAGAGTCACAGGATTCAAATTAGATTCAAGTAATAATTTTACCATGTTCCTTTAAAAATTACATGCACCCACTTTTTAAAAACAGAAACTCTATTTAGTAAAATGAGAATTTAAAAATATAAGTTGGGAGTAAACAGAGAGCTTTTGATCTTTATAGTCATGAGATCAAATTATGCTGTGCCCGTACATGAAGCACAGCCATACTTATTAATAGAAATTAAGTTAAGAGAAAGAAAATGATGTGCCTATCCATTCTGAAGGTATAAAGAATGAAAGTAATTTGAAGCACTGAAACTCAACATTCATAGTTTGGGAAAATGTCTACCCTTTCCCCCAGAACAGCAGTTCAAGATTATTGAATACACTGTTGGCACAAAGGTGTTCTTTTTTGAAATAAATGAATCATCATGGGCCATCAAGGGATCAGTGGTGGATTTAATGTGGTAGTTTGAGCAGAGAACTCTTGGTCTCATTACAGTTTCTATCAATGTGCCATCCCTTCTACTCCAAACTGTAACTAAACAAATGAATTCAAAAGTGGGGAGCCCCTGAAAGAATGTCTTTCCCAAGAAATTTGAATGAACTTGTTAATAACTTCTTTAATACGTACACATGAAAGCTTTGCACAGAAAGAAATGTGTTCAACTCTCTGCGCCACCTGTCTAACATGATTTGGAGGACTGACAGGGGAAAGGGGGATCAATGTGTGGCCAAGGCAGAAAAAACATACACAAGGCAGACAATTTGTATTACTCATTGAAATCAAACACAAGATGTAAACCAGGACGCGAAAACAGTGTTGATCATGACAAGATTAGGGCCCAGCACTTTTATTCTCCTCTGACAGCTTGGGGATGCAGGAGAGATGTATGAGTCCCTGAAGGACTGGAAGACATAAGCAACATTTGAAATAAGTGTCATGAACTGCTGACATCACCAGTTCAGATCATATGACTGAACCAGAAAATTAGAATTTAAAACTTGATTGAGCCATGTAAATAAAGGACCATGACAATGGCAGATCTTAAAAATGTGACTAAACTATAATTTATCTTTCTTACATTTTAAAAGTTGCTCAGCTATGGTGTATTTAAAATGAGATAATATTGCAAATACATCTGTGAATATGGGTGAATAAGACAGATTATTAGCACTCAAGTTTTAGGTTAAGTAGTAAAGATGCCTTTTAATAAGAATGAGCAGCTCTGTTCACATGAAGACGCAAGCAGTCCTTCTAAAAGGTAGCAGATTTCTTTATACAGTAAAAAAAGTCTGCCATCACCTGCCTGGCAGTATCAGACTGATGGGCAGGCTGTGTTTGAGCTGTCAGATGCTCAGCATCATTGTCAGTTCCGCCCTTGACACCTCCGTTATGTCTGTATTTCCAGAAAGGGCAAAGACTGGTATTTCCTCAATCTACTTTCTGACCCATGTTTTTATTTTGCCTTCAGGGGACCCAGAAAGAAACATATAGGTGAACCATACTTTAGTGACAAGGAAGAAAACAAATTCAGAATTATAACCAATTTATTTCACCATGATTGGGCTTAGGCTGGATAATCATTAAACTTTATAAAAGACATTTATTTCAGGGATAGGTAGTTTATTTACATAATAATTAATGATGTCGCCTTCACCATTGTGAATGTGGAGCTTATACTTAAGACTCAAATGCATTATTCTGATGCTTTCAAAGGCTGATCTATAAAAAAATATTATAGAAAAATAACCTGTTTATTATATCTTATCATTTCTTTCCAAAGTTGTCAGAATATTCCTATAAAATTAGTGATACCACTATCTTCATAGAAACTTCCTATTTTTCCAACTAGGCTTAATCTTATCAAAAACAACTAAAGTATAGTGAATATCTATAAATTTAGCATTTTAACATCATGATACTAACAGTAATATTCCTAACCTGAAAATACCATTTACTGGGTCTACTTAGTTTCAGAAATGAGGTTAGACAAAGTAAATGCGGAACCTAAATTCTAGGCAACACACTTAACATTCAGAAAGATGACTCTCTATTAAGAAATCCTTCATTCCTAAACTCCATTACTTACTAAAGTTGGAGATTAAGTTTGCCATATCAGTTTTTTAAAGGAAAATATGTCAAATGTTTTACAATGTTGGAGTTTATTTTTATAGTTTCTTACTTTTACTCAGTTGAAAACTATTTCAACAAAAATAACACTTAAAAATGGTTCAGGAAATAGAGCCTTCCTCATTTGTCCCAAGATCTGTATCATAGTGGTTACTGATATTTCCTATCCGGCTTAGGGCATCAGCGACACAGCAACAAGCATCACCAACTATTAATTCTAGCTCAATGCTCTAATCTGCTTCTCTGTAGTTAAATTCAAATCTAAAACTTCTCATGAGGAATGATGAGAATGTCAAGTACTTAATTTTTGTTTTTCTTGCTTTGGGAAATGTTTCATGTTCAGTTGTCAATCTGACATGGCTAGGATAAAACCATATTAAGAGGGCCAGTAAGAAGGCACAGTGAGTGACATAGTATAGGCTTGCCACAAAGCCTTAGGACCTGAGTTCAATCCCTGGAATCCACATAATAGAGAGAACCAACTTTTTTAAAATTATCCTCTTACCTCCATATACATGTAGGTGTGTGTGTCTGTGTCTGTGTGTAAAAGCAACAAAATAGATCTCTCTCTCTCTCTCTCTCTCTCTCTCTCTCTCTCTCTCTCTCACACACACACACACACACACACACACACACACACACACTCACATCCTATGGACAGTGACACTCAATACTATCTTTTCCATGAGACTGAAACTTCTATATCCAATTTTACTTTTTTTTAATCACTGTATTACCAGGTTGGTTTTGTTTTTGTTGTGTTTTTTTTCCTTTGTTTGAGTTTTTTTTTTTTTTTGAGATAAGTTTTCTTTGTATAGCTTTGGTTCTTCTAGAAATTGCTTCCTAGATGGGTTACCTTTAACTCAGTGATCCAACTGCCTCTGTTTCCCAAGTGCTGGAATTAAAGGTATATGCCACTTATGTCTGGCTTGCATTGGGTTTTGATGGTATGCAACACTTGATAATTTCATTAAAAATATAAGAATATCTTTTTCTCCTATCCTCATTTTACTTTATATTGCAATTGGATATTATATAGTTTCCTTAATTTGTATCTTATTGTGTGTAAATTGAAACTTTGGCTGCATTTACTAACCATCTGAATAACTTTCCATCAATTTATCTATTTGTATTCTTGTCCATTTTTCTCCCTTGTTTTCTGCCAACCCCTAAAAAATATTACATTATAGATAATAGCTAAAATCTAAGAAAAGAATGAGTTTTTAACAAAATAATTTAATATTGGATTATAGTATATTCTCAGTTATTCCTTTCTATCTCATCTCTCTTAGTAGCCATCCATTTGTATTTTTTACTATGAGATATTTTTCATATGTTACTTTTTGACCAATATAGTAGATGGACTTATGGGAATGGTAAGAAAAGAGGAAAAGAGCTAAATGAAATTCTAATGAAATATGGGGAGAGAGTATTTGCTGATTATATAATATCTTCGATTCAACTCCACCTAACCCTTGAAAAACTACAATTGACTTGTCATTTAAGTCAATTCAATGTCTATAAAACCCAGGATTCACTTTGAAATTTTTGAAGGCTGGCTCCTAATTTGTCATCTGATAATGTTCTCATTTGGAAGCCAGCTTAAAGCAGACATTCCTTCTGAATAATCAGGTCCCCACCACAGGACATTGAAAATAACAAACAACTCATCAATTTCACTACTAGAGATGGTTAAGAAATCTGTTATTTATTTCTCTCTTTATTCATATACCATCTTTGGTGAGAATTCAAATCTTCCAGCTCACTCAGGAACCACAGAGAATTTATTGGGGTAACTCCTTGCTTTTGTTTAATAATATAGTTCCTTTTGTTTCATTGTAAATAATTGTCCTACCCACTGGTTTAATAAAAAGTGCTGATTGGCTAAAGGCAGGCAGGAAGTGTGGGTGGGGCTACCAGACTAAGAAATCTCTTGAGAACAGGAAGAACAGAGCAGAATGCCAGAGAGAAGCCAGAAGAAGAGAGGACAACTATGCTGCTCTAAAGAAAGGTACCGAGCCCCATGGCTGAACAGGAAGAATCATGGGTTAGATGAAGGGTAGAGAGCTAGCAAGTGATATGCCTGGGCCTGAGGCCGATCAGCCTAAAATTATAGTAAGCCTCTATGTGTCTCTGTGGGACTGTGGGACTGTGGGGCTGCGGGGCTGCGAGTCTGTGGGTCCCAAACCTTGAGGTTAGGCCCGAAACTCCGGGCCAGAAACCTCCTACTACAAATGGCAGCCCAACGTGTGTCAAATATACTCACATAAAGCCATAGAAAGCTTAAAAAATAGTCTAGAGCACAGAAACTGAAGCCCAAAGCAGCTTCCAAGTTGTGTCTCTGAAGTGGCCCACAGTAAAGAGACTGAATGGTATATGGGATTAAATTATAAAATGGTGTGTTTGCTACATGCAATTTAAGGTGAACAAGGCCAGTTCCTGAGTCTAGATGTAAGCAAAGAGCTCTGTATGGTGGATTTAAGGTTTCTATTCATAAGGACAAAAAGGGAACAGAGTCAAAGATGGCTTCTTAGTGTTGATGTTTTCTTCGATCAGCTCTGTTTGCCAGAGGCAAGCAGAGGCTTAGCTTTTTAAATAGAAGCTTCCTGATTCAGCCTTAGAAGAAAAACACTTGTGAGTTTTTTAAGAGGCCCTGCTGCCTAATACTTAAATGGAGTTAATGAACAGCAGATGGCAAAGCTTTACTTGGTAATTATATGGACCCTAAAATTTCCCAGAGTACTGGGCTAAAAAGATAAAATACTGTGAAATTAGTCTAGGAGCTGGGTGGAGCCATCCACCCATCCTACCAACCTTGAATCTTGGCAGATTAAAGGTGTGTTCAGAAACTGAAAGAAATAGAAGAATCTAGTTGGAGTCAATCACCCTAGCCAAGCAAAGGTGTGGACACAGACAGAAAAAGTTAAGAAATAAATATACAGTAAAGACAGTTTTTTGTAAAAAAAAGTCTAAGTGGTTTAGAATGTGTTGAAAATATAGATATGTAGGCTTTGAAAAAGAAATGAAAAGGTAAAGAAAACCCTTAAAAAAGAAAGAGTAAAAAAAATTAAAAAAAATAAGCCACGTAAGATGGAAAATACAAAGAGTGTCTGGATACTGTATGCTATTGTCTTATCTTTAAGCTTCTTGACTGAAAATGACTTAGTAAAAGCTGATAAAAGACAGGTGATTATAAATGCTGTTGGACTAATTCAACCTATATATTTTGTAAAGGAGTTGACTTTAAAACTGAAATCCAAAGATATGCTACATTGAAGAAGAGGTTTTATTTTTTATTTTCACAGAAAATGAGAGGCTATGGATTTATTCCTGGATAAAGAACATAAAGTTTGATATAGGAAGACCCCCCTGAAAAATCTCCAATGGAAATGGATGAACCAGATGATTCAACATTTCAGAGCACCTCTGTTGAAGTTTCCTGAGCTCTGTATCCAGAACAATTTCAAGGATACTGACTGAGAGGACCCAGCCTGGCAGACTACTCCACTAAAGACTTGTGCATAATCCTACATTTTTCTTTGGATTCCTATGGGATTGCCAGCATCCCCATTTAACAGGAAGTAGCCTAGAGAATGACATCCACATTCCCAAAACATGGATTATGGATGTTTGTGTTTATTTACAGTGTTATTCATAAGTTGTTATAGATAAGGGGGGAAAAGAATATTAGATTTGGTGTTCTTTTTGTTTGAAGAAGAGAAAAGGGGATATGTGGGAGACTGTGTTGTTTCATTGTAAATAATTATCCCACCACTGGTTTAATAAAAAGCGCTGATTGTCCAAAGGCAGGCAGAAAGTGTGGGTGGGGCTACCAGACTAAGAAAACTCTTGAGAACAGGAAGAACAGAGCAGAATGCCAGAGAGAAGCCAGAAGAAGAGAGGACAACTATGCTGCTCTAAAGAAATGTACCGAGCCACATGGCTGAACAGGAAGAATAATGGGTTAGATGAAAGGTAGAGAGATAGCAAGTGATATACCTGGGCCTGAGGCCAATCAGCCTGAAACTATCATATGCATCTATGTTTCTCTGAGAGTCTGACAGTCTGCGGGTCTTTGGGCCTAAACCTTGAGGCTAGGCCCGAAAGTCTGGGCCAGAAGCCTCTTACTACAAGCTCCTGTGGCTTTTCTGCTTTTAGTGCTTCCCTTTCAAAATTATGGTGGAAACTCTGCCATCCTCACTGTTTTTGAAGCTACAGAAGAAAGTTTTCTTAAGAGCTGGCTGGTGGCTCAAACTGTGTATGCCTTTCTGATTCTGTGACATAGTAGGCCCTCAAATTTATACTGTTGCTGTAAAATAATGCTTTTGCACAAGATGTGTTGCTATCATTGATAATAAAGAGCTGACTGGCCAATAGCTAGGCAGAAAGGAGCTAGGTGAGACTTATGTACATCAAGAGAGTACCAGGAGTGGATAGAAAAGTTACAATGAGATGAAGAGGAAGCATGCAGTGAACATGCTGGCAGAAAGAATGTAGCACAACATGATAGAGTATAGATAAAATATATATTTAAGTTATATCTAGGTTAATTTAAGATGTAAGATGTAGTAACAAGCCTAAGCTATTGGCCAAGCATTTATAATTAACAATAAGTCTATGTGGGTTACTTGGAAGCCAGCTGGTGTAACAGATCTGACCAGTGGAATAGATAAAGTTTTCCTACATATGATCTTAATTTTTTCTTTCTCTGACTATAAGGAATGTTTAAATTTTCTTTGTTGCCCAAAGTACATAGGTGCATACATACAAAGAAAGATAAAATACATGAAAAAATAATTATGCAAATGTTTTTCCAAATGCTGTGCTTGAACCAGCCTATTATATATATTCCTCAACTATGTTGAATAATCTTCTCTTGGGACTATATCTACATAATTGACAGCTCCAGAAGATGAGTAGTGTTTCATAACAGATGTGAGAGGTGAGAAAATATTGTAGAGTGAAAAAAAGCATATTGATTATTGCTTTATAGCACTGTCATATTAATATGTATGGAAAGAAAAAGGAAAATATTCTAAATGAGCTTCTGTTTTTTAGACCATATTTTTTGTGCAACTTCCATTTAGGTGCCTAAACAAAACAAGGCATAGCACTTATTGTGTTAGCCAGAACCTATTGCTTTAGAGATAATGAAAAGAAATCCAGGAAAACTGAGAATATATTTGGAATTATATAGTTGCTCCTCTCAATGTTTGTTAGGATTTAGTTTTCTCTGCTTTTGGTCTAGGTCATGGTCTATTTTGAACAGACTGTGATATTCTTATGATGTCCAAGATAAACCCTGGTCTCAGCTATGCATTCAGTTCCTCACTCTCTCAGTTTTTTTTTAAAAAAATAAAGTGTTTATTTTTCATCCTAGTCACAATTTCTCCTCCCTTTTCTCTCCCAATACCTCCTTCACCTTGAAACCTCTCTGTTCCCACCTTCCAACCCACTCCTACTCCATTTCTGTTAAAGAAAGAACAGGTCTCTCATGAGTATTAACAAAAAATAGCATATCCAATTGCAGTAATATTAAGCACCTCCCCATTTAATAAGATTGGGCAAGGTGATCAAGTACAAGAAGTAGGGTCCCAAAGGCCAGAAGAAGAGAGACAGCCTCAGTTACTATGGTTACAAGTCCCACAAGAGGACCAAGATAAACAACTGTAACATGTATTCAGAGTGTCTAGGTTAGTCCCATGAAGGATCCCTGGCTGTTGGTTCAGTATCTGTGAGCCTCTATGAGCCCAGGTTAGTTGATTCGGTGGGTTTTCTCATAGTGTCCTTGACCCTCTGGCTTTTTACAATCCTTTCTCTGCCTCTTTTGCAGGATTCCCTGAGCTCCACCAAATGTCTGGCTGTGGGTCTGCTTCTGTTTCCTTCAGTTTCTGGAAGGAGTCTTATCTAATGATAATTGAGCTAGGAACCAACCTTGGAGTAGAGCAGAATATCATTAGACATCATTACATTGACATTTTTTCTGCAGTCATGCTTGCTTCTTACTAGGTCTCTGGGTCATCCATTTCCTCTCTAATTCTCTGAACTTTCTTAGAAAATTCCAGCACAATTATAACATATGCTTTCAAGTGTTAATTTTATCTATGAAGGAATTCAGCTCTGAGGTATGAGTACTGCTTTTATGATATGGCTATCACCAGAAATAATATTAAGTTGGAAAATAAAGCTCTAAGTCATTAGAAGTTGCCTTAAAATGGCAAATGTAGTAAGATTCAGGATAACAGTTGTTAATTTGGTTTCTAAATGAGTGTGTGTGTGTGTGTGTGTGTGTGTGTGTGTGTGTGTGTGTGTGTGTGTGTATAATTGAGATAAGGTATGATAAAATTTGAATGATCATACCATGTCAAGTCATTAGCAAAACACATTAGTTTTATGAAAAGAATTATTAACATAAGAAAAATAAAGTGTTTAATTTCAAGGCACAAGACAGAGTAAGCTTGTAACATTTTACTTCCACCAGTGAGACTGAAGATGCACATGTTCCATCTCCAAATGAGAGGTTTAAAGATCATTTGTATTCTGGAAAATGTGATAGTATAATAGAAGGGTTACTCTCAAATAAGTCAGCTGAGATAAATGAACTCAGAATTATTTTCTAATTCTTTAAAATTTTATTATTTATGCATCATCATGTGGATAGATGTTTGAATTATTCATTCATTGCTTTGTGTGTGAGAGTATACACATGAACATGCTCCATGGTCCATGTACTGTCGCACGAAATAATGAGACTCAGGGATAGATCTCTGAAGAAGTTGGAGATACTAGAGGGAATAAACACCACAGTCAAATCTTACCCAGCTGTCTTATATCTTCTTCAGCCTAGATTCCCTTGGAATGGTTTTCTCTGTGTTTGAATCCCGATTTAAGTATTCTTAAGGCGTGGCCCCACCACACCTGCTTGGGAGCCTGGAATTCCTTCTATAATCTGAAATGACTTTGACTCAGTTAGGATTAAGGGTGTAGGTCACCACTCCCAGGATACTCCCTGTGCTGGGATTAAAGGTTTGAATCACCACTCTGATTTTCCTAGACTGACTGTGGTTAGAGCTCTGGGACTTCTGGAGCTTTTACTAACCTCCTACATAGACTCTGGGTAGATTCCCTCTGATATCTCCATAACTTCTGAAACTTTATTAAATCCCCACAATGTATGGAGGTAAAAAGATAAATCATGAAAATGGCATTTTTATAACCTGTAACTATAGGTTCCAGGAACGAACTTATTTTATGAGGCTTGGTGGCAAGTGCCCATATCTGCTAAGCTATCTCCATAGCTCGATGTTTTAAAATTTAAAGATGATTTTTGATAGTGTTTGTTGCTATTTGTTTTATATTAGTCAAGAATACTCTGAAATATCTATGAACTTTATAAGTTTTATTTATTATCACAGGAATATACATTTTTAATTCTTAAAATTTTTGCTGGAGATATTTAAATCTAATTTAAATAGATGTATATGAGGATTTTAGACATTAGAATTTAATGATTTTATTGGTGGCTTTTTTTTCTCTTTCAATACAGTTCTCATTGTATTTGGAGTTACATACATAAACAATTTGAGTGAAAGTGGCTGTCTCATGGAACCTACTGAAAAAAAAAAAAAACAACTGTTCTTTTTCCTTGGAATCCAGTCTCATTTGGATCTGCATGTAAAAATCTGGTGAGCATTATATCACATAGCACAGAAGGAGACAGTAGAGGTTAGTGATTTGCTTTTACGAGACATACCTTACTTAATAGTATTTACTATTGCCTTCTTAGTACCACCCTGTAAGATAAATAATTTAAAGTCCCATTTTAGTAATGTTGTCTCATTGAGACATCTAAGAGACAGACTCAAGCAGAGTGACTGAATAAAAACTGAACAATGTCTGGAGTTAATAAAAATCTCAAGTAATTGTTTCAAAATTCAGTCTAAACCAACTGGTTTTGCAGCATATGTGACATGGGTTTTTGCTATGGCAGAAAACTCAAAAGACATTTGTATAATCAAGTCAAGACAATATATACATATGTATATAATATACATATATATTATATAATTATATATATTTATATACACATACATAGTCATGGACAAAAAATAATTATTTAGAATTTCATTGTTTTTTCTTGTTATTTATTTATTTGGTTTTGTTTCTTTTCTTTTTTATAAATTTAAATATTTTTCCCATATCTATCACTGCTCACCTCCCCTCCTCCCAGTCCTTCCCCAGTTCCCCACCCCTACCCCATGACTTATCTCAACTGGTTATGTTAGACCAAACTGACTCACCTTTGGATTCCTTGGCCTCCTTGGGGAATGGAATGGCAAATTTTCGTTATTAATACTAGTTGCTACCAGTGACTGTTGGCAAAGTCATTTATATTTGCCTTCACAGTATGAGAGTTTACAAACCAGCCTACTTGTGGTTTGAAAACAGTGACTCAATAAGTCATCTTGGATATAACATTAATTATTCTACTGGCATGCAAAAAGTTAGGATTTAAATATTATAGAATTTTATTTATATAATTTTCTTAAAATATTTTCCTTTGGGTCATAAGAATGACAAAGACTAATGACTGTATTTTACTACGTTTGGAACTGTAAGAGATCCTACTGAACAGGGAACATTGCTTATGCCTTTTCTGAATTCCCAGTCTTGGCATAGCATCAGGATTAAAACAACATTTCTTACATGAAGAAAACATTTATTTTAGGTGTAAGGGATGTATACCTTGTAGCAGTGTAACAGTGAGAGTCAGTATTATACAAACAGAAAACAAAGGGGGATGAGGAGAATCATAATTTAAATTCATCTATTAGAAACTATTTGTTCTTTTCAGAACATTTTCCTACAAAGCACAATATGGTACACTTACAATCTGATGCTTCTTCACCATCAGGAGTCCCATGTTACAGCTTTTTCAAAAACAAAGTACATGTGTTTTCATCTATTAGTGCTTACACAGGCATCTTTATGACCAAAGGCATTTACTGATTCCTTAAATAGCTATTTGCGGTCACAGGTGCACTGAATAGAATTTGCAAAGTTAATAGAGAGCATTGTGAAAAGGTTTGGCAAAAACATAAGGACTTGGCAAATGTTAGTAATTATTATTCACCCTTTAGAAATCCTTTATTTTTTTTTCAGAAAATGTATCATAACAATAGCAATCATAATATTGTGGTATAGTTAGCTTGGTACTTCCTAAATATATCTCTGTGTGCATGTAAGTGTGGCATAAATATATAGCTAATGTGGTGACCTATAAGGCATGTATCATTTCAAATAGATTTTAAAATGCTCCACAGATGTATTATGGAGAAAGAAAAGTAAGCACAGAAAGAATTTTTTAGAGCTCAACAAACAGTAAGTAGGTTTATATAATATTTGCTCTTAAATTTATATTCATTTAGCTTTTCTTGCTACAATTTGGTTTGAATTTTGTAGACTCATCAATCTCTAAACAAATTATACTGATCTCTACAGCAAACTCAGCCTACACTTTACCAATGAATTATTATTTTTTTCTGCTTACATTTTTGCATCAGCAGATTCATTTTTCCATCATATTTCTCTAAGGTTTTCTATGGCCATTAACAGATTTACTTCCCCATTCAGATGATTTTGTAAGACCGTCAAAGGCTAGTGGAACTTAGGACTTAGGCATGTTGTGGGCAGAACTGAAATGCACTAGGCATAGAACTTGTGGTCTCATTTAGGAAACATATGTCAGATATACTGTCGTGTTCTCAATGTGTTCCTAATCTGTCAAGGCAAAATTCAATTCTGGAAATCCATCCTCAGGCAGTTCTAGTGATCATACACAAAAGTTTCATACACATTTATCTTCATCAGATTATCAAAGTGCCTCAGGTGACAGTTTACTTTAAGTGCCTAGGACTTGAACAGATATAATGGCCAACACTTCATGATTTGGCTCATATTCAGGTGGGGTGCTGCAAAAGTGAAATGCAAGCACATGAAAGGATGAAACAGGAAGATCAGGAGCTCCAGGCCAGCTTGAGCTGTGTAATCTTTATATAGAACAAAAGCAAGAGCCAAAAGGAAGCTTGGGTCAACATCTTTGCTTATTCTCTTCACAAAATCATGAAAGTGCTTTTTTTGTCTTTCCAAAGGAGCCTGGCTTTGAAATGCATTACATCTTCATAATGAATCAAGCAATGATTTATGTGACGCTGTTATGTTTATGAAGGTCCATCACAATTTTTATTGTTTTAGAAAGTTTTATACCTTTCCTCTAGGGAATCAGCAATACAGTAAATATGTTGATAAATAGGTGGTAAAACACTATTTTATATTACATCATTTACTAAGAAACATATTGGTTGATATTAACAACTAAAATAGTTAAATATAATAGATAGTTTTAAAGTGTCAAAGATTAACTCCTGTCAGCAAATTTAGGGAAAGGAAATTAAAACATTTGAGAAGTAGATGTTAAAGTTCATCAAATATCTTGCTATGGATTTCCATATTAAATGATTAATGTAGTTAGTAAATACAATTCCAGTAAACCTTTTTTGATATACCACACTTGTAATAAACCTCTTATGATAATGCTAATGTTCTAAGGATATGCGTCATAGGTAGAATAAGCTATGCACAAGGAGAGAAACACTAGTTATGTTTTCATGAATTTATACAATATCCAGAAATCTTCATTTGAGAAAAATATATTTTCCTATAGTGATTTCAATGATAATTTACAATAACTATGACTTATTTCATAAACAAATATAATATTCACTGTGTGAAAGATAAAATTAGATAACAATTAGAGGAAACATTAATTGAAAGTATATTATATTCTGTTCCTAAAGACCACTTTTCAATACATAATTTCAGAATTTTAGGTTTGTTCCTTATAGAGATTTCAGAGTTTCACTAATGTAGGTGTATCATGCTAACCAATTTAGGCATGGACAATCTTACAGTTCACTGTCTTGTTTTTGTTTTTGCTTTGTTTTGTTTTCTTTCTTTTAGAATGCATTGTGATTCTTGTAATGACACTAATGCTGCCTTGTTCCTGGCTCATAAGAATCTTCAGCTGCTGATCTATGTGTTAATCATACTCAAGGGAAATCTGGCTACTGTTAAATTCTTTCAATTCTCACAACTATTGAAAATCATTATGGTCATTTTCAATTCAGTTATTAGCCTATCCCTTATTGTCAACTGAAAAATTTAGATAGTATGTATTATGTAAATCATGCATACAATAATTCTCTATATTATGTGACCATAAAAGGAACATTTTCATTGACAACCGAGCAGATGTTCATTTAGATAATTTCTATAACACTGTGATATTAAATATCCATAAAATGAGAAATAAATTTATTTTATAAATCATTGCAGAGGACAACTATGCTGCTCTGAGAAAAGGTACCAAGCCACATGGATGAACAGGATAAGAGTCATTGGTTAGATTAAAAGCAAGAGCTAACAAGTTATATGCCTGGACCCAGGCAATCAGCGTACAATTAATACAAGGATGGCGCAGATGATTCAGCATTTCAGAGCACTTCTATTGAAGTTTCCTCTCAGCTCTTTATCCAAAACTACTGACTAGATTACTCAGCCAATCCTACATTCCATAATACTACATTTTTCTTTAGATCCCTATGGGATTACCAGGGCCCCCATTTAGCAGAAACTACCCTAGAGAGCAATGCCCACATTCCCAAAAAAAATGGATGATGGTTATTTGTCTTTGTTTACACTTTGGTTACAAATTGTTATAGATAATAGTGAAAAAATTATACAAAGGAAATTAGATTTGAGATTCTTGTTTTGAAAGAGAGGGGGAAATGTAGTGGCATTATGTCGTTACATTGTAAATAATTGTGCCACCTACTTGTTTAATAAAAGCACTGATTGAAGGCAGACAGGAAGTGTGGGCAGAGCTACCAGACTAAGAAAACTCTGGGAACAGGAAGAAGAGGGAAGAAACGCCAAAGAGATGCCAGCAGATGCAGAGGACAACTATGCTGCTCTGAGAAAAGGTACTGAACTGCATAGCTGATCAGGATAAGAATCATGGGTTAGTTTAAGAGTAAAGAGTTAGAATGTCATATGCCTGGGCCCCAGGTCAATCAGCATACAATTAAAACAAGAATCTATGTGTTTCAGTGGGAATATGGGACTGTGGGTCTGAAAGTCTGGGCCACCAGGCTAGGCTAGAAAGTCTGGGTCACAAGATGAGATCGTAAAGTCCAGACCAGAAACATAATACAACAAATCATATGGATTTTTAAGATTTAGCAGGCATATGAAGAGAGAGGGAAAAAAATTGTTAACTAAAGCACAGAATTCAAATTCTAAGCACATTTATATATTTATAAATGTACACCCATGCTATATTCTTGTACTTCTTAGCATAAGAAAACATAATACAAAAGTCCTTCCAAGTAAATAGAATAGTGCTTGCATAAAGTTGATATATCTTGACTTTAAATCATGTCAACTGTATTCATATTACTTAAAAACTGAAAATTCTGTTATTGATTGTCATTCTTAATGGCTTAGGAAATGAAAACAAAACCAGGAAAGGTTTAAGTTCAGATTCAAGATTTAGAGTATATTTTACCTATGTATGGATAGCTGAGTCCAGAATATAGAGAAGTGAATTTAATCATGGGATGACTCTTACATGGAGAGTTTTCTCATCCCTAAAAGAGACAATTCTATCAGTAAACACTACAGAAATTCTTTCTATACATCCATAAACAGGGATTTATTTGGAAACACTATGAACAGTTTAAAGATAGACTGAGTTGCTACAGGTTTTATTACCTCTGCCAGCATGGCTCAGAAGAAATAAATTTACATGTATAGAATTGCTAATCAAGAAGGAGATCTCAAATGCTTCCATTTTCATAAACTCATTTGGTTCCAGGCTCCATTCTTCACTATGACTTTGGCAGTAATTGAAGGAGGCTGCGCTGTATCTCTTGAACACTGTGCCATATTCTCTGTGATGTAGGAGATCATTTCCCTTACAATGTGTGACTAGTTCAGATACAGAGCATAAGTCACTAACATATATCACTTTGGAAAATAAACAATGTATATAATACTATTATTAATGCATTATGCTTTCTTGATTACATGCTTTAGCATGTCTTATTCTTTGCCTAGTATTAACATTCTCTGCTTCCTTTATTTCCACAGTGATTATTTCACAAAATTTTACACCATCAACTCTGTAGTGTTTAAAAAACACAGTTCCATTAAAGATGTCTACAAATTCTGGCTCTTACAATATTTCTGCCTTCTCTTACATATAGCTCTAAGCAATGGGGGACAGGTGGGATAAAGACATCACATTTAGAGCTGAGGACTCCAAACACTCCCACTTCCTGCACAGTGTTCAGTTGTTTGTCTCTGTATTAATTACTATATGTTGCAAAGAGTCTATGATGAGGTTCAAGTAATGAATTGATCAATGGTTTTGGCAATATATCATTTGTTTGCTATGTTTAAAAAGTAGAACAATTATTGTAGGTTTTTCCCTAGGGCCGTGACCTATTTTAGTCTTGATCTCATTAACATTATATCAGATTTGTCTTTTGATCTCATGGAGTAGATCTAAATCTGCATTTTTAATTAATTAATTAATTAATTAATTAATTAATTAATTAATTAATATAAAAATGTATTTATATATGTAGGCCCCTGCTCCCCCTCCCTTCCTCCCAATCTCTCCCAGTCAGCCTTCAGCCTCCCTGTTCCGCATCCACCCATCCCATCCCCTAAAAGGTCAAGAAGTTTAAAGGTGGGTCAGTTCAGAATGGCCCATCCCCTATAGGCAAATTCAATTTCCTTATCCCAATAGCAAGGCTGGGTTAGGTGTTCCTACACAGGGAATGGACTCCATGGTCCCAGTCCATGCAGAGGAACACAGTCTGATTCCACCCCTCAAGGCTACAAATACTGCCCATGTCAATAGACAGTTGCCTACCCTTCAAGGGCATAGCTCCCTCTCCCGATGGTTCCCCAGTGGGCTGTTCTTGATTCAGTGAGCTTCTCAGACCTCCAACCAGACATATCTGTGGGACATTTCCTCATAATCCCTAACCCCTTGCTCATACATACTTTTCTCCCCCGCTCTCAGCTGCACCAAGAACTTGGCCCAGTGCTCAGTCATGGATCTCTGCCTTTACCTCTATTCCTTGTTGATATAGGTTCTGCAATGACTCTTACGGTGGTTTTCATTTTATTAAAGGGGAAATCCTATGTAGATACCCCTCCACTAATAATTAGAGATCTAGTCAGGGACACCCTGTGTGTTCTTGGAGGTTTCCGTAGCACCCAGTCTCTTTTCCACCCCACATTGGCTTCCTCTATCAAGGTATCCATCTCTTATTTTTTTTTTTTTTTAATTCTTTGTTGCTCCTCTCACTCAACCATCTCCTCTCATGATTTGTTGCCAACTATTCTTGGTTGCAACCTGTTATGATTCTCCTAAGATGATCTCAATTTTCTCTTCCTAGAGGAATTCCTGGATATTTCTCTTAAGTTCCTTCTGTTCTCAAGGTATTCAGGGGTTGTGGTTTGCAGCTGGGGTATTCTTTGCTTTTTGTCTAAAGTCCACTTATGAGTGAGTGAAGTCCATGCCTATCTTTCTGGGCTTGTGATACCTCATTCAGGAGGTTATTTTCCAAATCCATCCAAACACCTGCAAATTTTAGGGTTTCTCCCCCCCCCCCCCCCCCCGAGCAGTACTTCATTTTGTAGATGTACCACAGTTTATTAATCGATTCTTCCGTTGAGAGGCATCAAAGTTATTTTCAGGCTCTTGCTATTGCGAATAATGTTGCTATCAATATAATTGAGGTAATGCCTTTGGGGTGCAAATGTATGTCCTTTCAATATATGCCCAATAGTGGTATTGCTGGCTTCTTGGGGAGAATGATTCCTAGTTTTCCGAGGAACTGCCGCACTGCATTCCAGAGTGACGTACAAGTTTACACTCCCACCAACAGTGGAGGAGTATTCCCCTTTTCCCTCATTCTCTACTGCATAAGCTGTCATCTGATTTCTTTCTTAACTTCTTCATTGACCCAGAGGTGCCCTTGTGTTTGGGGTATAAATATTCAGGACTGAGACTTCATCTTGGTGGATTTTCCAGAGATGAATAAGCAATGTCCATCCTGGTCTTTTTTGATTGAGTTTAGTTTAAAGTCTATTATGTTAGATATTAGGATGGCTACACCAGCTTATCTTAGGACCATTTAATTGGAAAGTCTTTTCCCACCCCTTTACTTTGAGCCTGTGCTTCTCTTTGAAGTTGAGGTATGTTTCCTGTATGTAGCAGAAGGAGGTCTTCTATTTTTATAGCCATCATGTTAGGGTGTGTCTTTTTATAGGTTAATTGAGTCCATTGATATTAAGGAATATTAATGACAAATGATTGTTATTTTTGTTAGTTTTGGTGGTAGCATTGTGTATTTCCCTTCTTTGGGTGTTTTTTTGTTGTTGTTGTTTTCTTCTGAGGGATAATTGATTGTTTGTGGTTTCATGGGTGTATCTAATTTCCTTAGGTTGGAGTTTTCCCTCTAGTGCTTTCTATATGTCTGGATTTGTGGATAGGTATTGTTTAAATCTGGTTTTGTTGTTAAATATCTTGTTTACTCCATCTATGGTGATTGATAGTTTTGCTGGATATAGTAGTCTGTGTTGGCAGCAATGTTCTCTTAGTATCTGTACATCTCTGACCAGGACCTTCTTTCTTTCATTGTTTCCATTGAGTAGACAGGTAATATTCTGATGGATCTGCATTTATAGGTAATTTGGCCTTTTTTTCTTTGTAGCTCTTAGTATTTTTCCTTTATTTTGTAGGTTTAATGGCTTGATTATTATGTGGCAATCAGACTTTTTGGAGGTTTCCAGTCTATTTGGGATTTCTAGTCTATTTGGTATTCTGTAAGCTTCTTGTATCTTTATAGGCATTTCCTTCTTTAGGTTGGGAAAGTTTTTTTATGATTTTGTTGAGTATATTTTCTTTGCCTTTGAGCTGGTGTTCTTCTCCTTCTTTAATTCCAATTATTCTCAGATTAGGTCTTTTCATGGTGTGCCAGATTTCCTGGATGTTTTGTGTTGTGATTCTTTTGGTTTTAGTGTTTTCTTTGACTGATGTATCTATTTCCACTTTTGAATCTTCCATTCCAGAGATTCTCTCTTCCATCTCTTGCATTCTGTTTATTATGCTTGTGTGTGTAGTTCCAGTTTGTTTCTGTAAGCTTTCTATCTCCAGCTTTGCCTCAATTTGTGCCTTCTTTATTGCTTATATTTAAATTTTTAGTTCCTGAAATGTTTCTTTCATCTGTTTGTTTTCTTTATCTTGGTTTTCTTTATTTTCTTCCAGGGATTTGTTAATCTCTGCCAATTTTTGTTTGCATTTTTTCTATTTCTTTAAGGGGAATTTTTTATATTCTCTTTTAAAGCTTCTATTATTTGCATAAAGTTAATTTTATGTTGTCTCCTTTTGTTTCCTCTTTATTGTTATGCTCAGGTCTTGATGTTGTAGAACCACCAGCTTCTTTTGGTGGTGTCTTGTTCTTTATATTGTTATATGTATTCTTGCACTGGCATCTGCCCATTGCTTCCTTGGTTGACTCTTAGCTTTTGGTTGGCTTTAAGTCAGTTGTGAGCCTGGAGGCTCAGTGTCTCCAGTAATTACAGGGGCTGCTCTTATTCGGCTCTTAGTTGGCTATAGGCTAAGGAGCTGTTTGTCCCCAGTTGTCACAGAGGTCATGCTTAGTCAGCTGTGGATCAGGTGGCTCTGGAATTTCCAGTAGTCAAAGTATGATGACTCAATTGTGGTTTGGGTGTGTTTGGCCCATGAGATGTCCCTCAGCTTGGCATGAGGGTCTGAGTTCCACTCACCTCTTAGTCAACTGTGGATCAGCAGGCTTGGGGTCTTCCTTAAATCTAATTTTTAAAAGAAGTTTGTTATACCCATAAGGACTGTGTCATTATTTGCACAGGTGGGTGCATATTGCAGGTACACTGTGATTATAGTTTGCAGGATTTGTAACTGAGTAAGACTGATGACTACATTTCTACTTTTGTAGTAGATAATAGTACCTTCCATACTATGAATACTAGTCAGTATGGGTGAAGCTTCTATCTATGCATCAGCTTGATGCCTCGATGTTCAGTGACATAAATATATCTTTATGAACTCACAGAGACTGTGAAAACATGCACAAACTCACAACACCCTTTCTGTCTCTCAGAAACCAAATAGGAATCTATGGCATAGGAAACAAATCAAAGCAAATCAAAACCCAGCAAATTGGAATAGGACTAACTAAACTAACAAGAGAAAAGTGAAAGTCAGTGCATAAGAGACACATATTAATTGTAATTAATAACTTTTAAGAAAGAGAAAATAATTTTTCATAAATGGAATGACACACTTCATATTGTAGCCTCACTGTAGGGAAGTTATCATGCTCAGGAACAGTGTACCAACACAAAATGAACTCATGTTTCTTTTTTATAGGTCTGTGTGTAGTACTTTTAGGATTCTTTTTAAAGGAAGAAAAAACTTGAAGTTATGTGGTAGAGGGATGATCTGGGAGCAGTTTTGGAAGGAGAAAATATGATCAAAACATATTACATAAACCTTTTTAAGTGTGTCAATAAGGCTAAAATAATTATGACAAGAACATAATTTTTAACAATTTTCTAATCTCTCTCTAAGAATTTTTTAATCTCAAATATGTCTTTGTCTTTTTATTTAATAGATAAAGCTCAACAATATAATGATTTCCGTATAATTAATATAATGACTTGACTGGCCTGTATGAGGCCTAAAACAATGATTCCTAGGTTGCAGTGACCATATCTTCCTCATGTTATCATAGTATAAGTTAGTAATGAATGTTCTAGCATGAAGGAAATAATATAAAATTATATGTCATATTTAAGCAGCATAATAGTAATAAAAAAGGTGTCTCTATCCTCAAATCAAATGATCTCTGGGATATTTAAAATCAGACAATACCAATGATTATCTCGGGTCAAGAGACTTGCATACAACAAATTAGTCTCATGCCATCCTACTAACAGCCAGTGTTGTGAAAGTGATTTTTCCTTCCATATGCTGCACATTAGGCAGATCACTCTAAAAGCCCATACTTGAGTCATTACTGAAACAAAGGTAAATAAGTGTTAACCTTGGTGTGGAGGAAAGATTGCTAATTAACAACTTCTATTCTTCAGTGTTCCTGAGAAGATGAAGGCACGGGTTGTATGTGTCTATATTTAAACTTCTTTCTGTTTTATTTTTCATGAAATTGGGATCCTCATTCTAAGAGATAGATTAGTTAGATACTTGTTCTTCTCTATAAGACAATGTAACCACTCCCCTCATTTTTCTCTTTTTTTTTCTGGGGAGACACAGATGGCATGACAAGGGAATGGAGGAGTTAATGTAGCTGTGGTAGTGGAGAATGTAGTTTTACAAAATGAATGAACTATACCAGAATCTTAACAAGAAAGGATAAGCCTCTGGTAGACAGAAAATCTGCACCTACAGTTGAGGACACTTAATAATCTAGTATAACATAAATATTGTCCTAGGAGTTAGTCTCAGTGTAAACATGAGTTAAACTCAATCATGCAGTGAATGAAGTATTCGTCAATGAGTGTCAAAGCCATTGACTGCTTTGTATGCAGGGCCTGGAAATGTAAATATAGATTCAAAAAAGTGGTATATATAACTTATTCTTTGCTCAAATATTTGACAGTAGGTAAGAAAAATTTTGTTGCTACTAGAATAAATGAATACCTCATGATTTATTTCCTCACTTCATTTATACTCTAATTAAACTTGATTGACTAATTGACATTTTATGCTGTATGTAGTTTTACTGAATATGGACTTGTAATGCTAGATATAAAAAGGATGCACTAAGGAAAGAGCTTAAGACAGCTCAGGGTCTAGTGTCCAGAGTAGTAGATGTACTTAAATGACCAAGAATGCATGAATGGAAGTAAAATGGTCATTAGGCAAATCTTGTAGTTATGAAGACAAATCTATTTTAACTGGAATTTCCATGCTCATATACTGAATTCTTCTAATTGATAAACAACTTGACTTTCTTTCTGCTAGAAACATGGAAGCCTTCACGAGTCTATTAACTAAAGTATTATGAGTGAGCACTGGTCTTTTCTAATAGATATGCACATCGTAATCTCCAGGGTCTCTGAATATTGCCTTGCATAGCAATAGAGAATATTATTTTATGTGTAAAAGGTGTTAGTAGTAACACTGAAGGTGTCACCTTGGTTTTTCAATGTGTGTGTTTAGATGACAGGTGTTCTTATAAGAGATATAAAGCCAGAGAAGAAACAAATACGGTGATTTCCAAAAGTATGCATAGGGGAGGTTAATTTGGAAGAGGATTGAAAAGAGATGTACCTGTGACCTGAGGAATTATAACAACCACAGGAAGAAAGGGGACAATGGGTAAAATATTTGTTAGAGCCTCCAGGAGGAATTGAAATACATGGGTTACATGGGTTCTAGATATCCAGCTTTCACAGCTCTTGGATACATTTATTACTTTTTTTAAGCTACCAAGTTCATGATAAATTTTTACATCACTTTATAAAACTTACATTTTAAAGAAATGACTCTTTTACCTTTCTTAACTTCATAAGAGAGAAATAAATGATTTCTGTTTAATACTATGTGAATATTTTTATTACATACTATCCATAATCATCATTACATCTACTATGGAAGAATGTTACAAAACATTTGATGACAAAATGTTTTACTTGAAATAATAATTATTTGACATCACCTTTTATGTGACTGTTAATTATTACAAATTTTTAAAGTGTTGATTTCTATGTAGATTGGAATCCTGGCACAACAATTTTAAAGTAAAATATAGTAATATTATGTACAAAATATATTTAAACCATTTTTGCCTACATAGTGAGACTTTCTTGGGAGGCCTAAGAAGACCTCCCATGTTGGTTTAAATCTCCTTCAGAGAACAGAGAAAGAATCCTGCCCTTTGCATTTTTTGGTAAGTGAGAATGAAGCTTGATATATTTTCATATGTGGGGAAGCTTTTTTGCCCTTATATAATACCCCAACATCACTGAGAAAGAAAAAAAGAATTCTTTTTATTGCTCTTCTAGTTGATGGAGAGAGAAGTTAAAGTTTTAAGGGCATCTATAGTCAAGTATCAAAACGTGGTCAAAACTCTAGTCTTCATAAAATTAACTCCTACAAATTATAATGGCTGGTTGTTTTGTGTAGCTGTTTCTGAAGTGGTTGTCATTTCTGTCTTTCCAGTATTTTTTTTTCTTCAGGCCATGATCTGCACTGCTCCCCTCTAGCTATAGGTGACATCCTTTACAACCATGGATGGTTCAAGTAAACATAGCTGAAGGAGACCACGACTTTGCTTAAATGCATAATGCTTCCATCTCCCTGGCATCAGCATATTTCCCTTTCTCATGTTTACATGTGAAAGTTTGTAGTCACATTCATGCACTTATCAAACACACAGGCGATATGCAATTATCTGGTCGACTGGAGCATTCTTTCCTATCTTGAAAATAAATGTTGTAGGGAGGCATAAATATACGCCTGATCAAGTGAGAGGTCCCTGGGGTGTGGACTCCAATTTTATATAATGATGCTCAGCTCCTATCTGATGCCGCTCTGTGTCTTATCAGCCTTAGAAGAAAGCCTAGCCTCTCTGCTATCTTCCCTAACAGCTGTCCTATCAGACAAATGATTTTATCTTTCCAGCAAAGTAGAAATGAAGGAAATCACTCTTAGGCTTCTACAATTTTTAAATTGTCTGCAATAGACAATACTAGGTGGTCAGGCTATTTTGCTAAAAGAACAATGCTTCAAGAAAGACCTTTCAGTACAACTCTGTCGGGAGAAATGATTAAATGGGTTGTTTATGGAATAATTTCTAGAATTACATGGTGTGTATATCAAAACTGGTTTATACATAGCATTGCATAACACCACTCTTGTTCTTGTAAAAACGTTTATTAACCTAAAAGCAAATAACTGACATTTTAATGTTCAACATCAGATTCAAATGACATTTATAGTAATACCCAGCAAATCTATAAAACACTTCACTATGCTAACATAATTAAATTGGACGGCTGTGGCAACGATGTAATACAAGATGCCTGTGTACTTCATCTAATTAGTCACAAGGAAACTGTTCAATTTAATAAATGGAGCCCTAGGAAATATAAATACATATTAAGCACCATATTAATTTCCATATATTTCGTATATTATACTACTTTTTACTAAAGATATATGCAAATATTATTTAATATTCAGAAAAGAAATACATGAAGAAATACAGCTGTTAATTTGCTTTTTCAGAAGCTCCTTATCTTTTTTTAATAAAAAATGTTTACTATATATGTAAAATATGTATGGCTTAATCTTAATGTTTAAACATACTAATATTTTATATGAAACCTTTTATATTCTAATTTTTGTAATTTTTAAAATTTATTCCTAGGAATTTCTGCCACACAGAGAAGAAGTTAGCAGAGAAACATAAAAGAACTCCATAGTCAATATTTATAAGGTTTATCTATGTATGTACCACCTAGCTGCTCGGGGTTTGTGGATTGAAGCCTGGTTATCTTTTGTTATATACCTAAACTCCACTTATAAGTGAGTATATATCATGTCTATCTTTCTTTCAGGATAATACACTCCAGATCCCTGGCTAGGACTCTAAGCAATAAATGGAGATGGTGCCTATACAGGACTTCCCCTATAATCAAGTGAAAGACCACTCTAATTGTCATTATGTATTCATCACCTAGCAACTAATGAAAACAGAAGCAGAGATTCACAGTTAAGCACCAGGTTGAGCTCCCAGCCCAGCTAATGAAATAGAGGAGTGTATGAGCAAAGGGACCAGGATCATGAGGGGGAAACCTACAGAGATGGCTGACCCAAGCTATTGGGAGCTCACTGACTCTTAAATAACCACTGAGGAAACTTCATGAAAAGTTCCTTCAAATATAGAAAACAGTCAAATGGCTTGGGCAGTTGTGGAGCCTCTTGCAGTAGGGTCAGACTATGTTCCCAGAGCCCATTCCCTACGGATGAAAACCTAACCCACCCTTAATACTGGGATGAGGGCTTTGGACCATTCTCAACTGGATATGCCAGACTGAACTGACTCACCTTGGAATTCTTTACCCTCCCTGGGGAATGTTGGGGATGGGGTAGGGAGAAGGCTGTGGGAGGTGGAAGAAGAGGGGAAGGGAAGCAATGGAGGATATGAGAAAAAAATTAAATAAAAAGATTTACTATAAAAAAGATATATAGATGTATGGAAAATCAAAATTTAGATAATTTAGATAATCACATAGAATAAAATTTGGCATTTTTTTTCATCTAAGATTGCATCTGTTTTGTAATAATCCTTATAGAATCCTGTGTTAATATAAGCTTGGTTCTATGCTGTCTGAATTTTACTTGAATAACTATATAATATGGAAAATGGGAGGAGGAAACATTAAGCCTGAATATATGTGTGTATGTGTGTGTGTTTTAAATTTTAAATCTAGAAAGGTGTTAAAAATAACTCAGGTGAAGGGATGAATGTATAAAAGATGCAGTGACTTGATCAATAGCTGTCATGTCTGCTTTGGGTTGCTCATAAGGACTTGAATCTTCTTGCTGGAGTTAATTGCTATTTCAGTGAACAGAAGCTATTTATTTAAGCATGTTTAAAGTCTGTGTTAAGGCAATTCACTCATCAAGAAAATAAAGTTCAAATAATCTTTATATATGAATCAAGTTTTGATGAAAGTGTCTGAAATAAATCTGAAAACAAATCTTGTGGATTACTAAATAAGCAATGCCACAAATACACATTAAACTTGATTGCAAGAGCTAAGTAATATTCAAATAATTAATTTAGCATTTCTAATATATGTGTGTGTGTTATAAATACCTAAAATATATGCATATGTAAATATCACAAATCATATTTTTCTCTATTTAAATAAAACCACATATATAATAGAACATGATTTCTTTACTCATGCAGTATGTATGGGACATAATGTTAAAAAGAAGTAATTTGATTAGAGCACAGAACCTAACAATAAAGAAAGAGAAAATAAAAATATAAATGTGGCCAAAAAAAGAAAAGCAAAAAAGTCTATAAGGGATAGAGGAAGGGAGCAAAGAAAAAGCCAAATCACAAAAATTAACAGTTACAAAATTAATCGTGCAACATAACATAGCTTGGACGAGATGGCCACACGCTATTCCAGCTTTAACGGTTCTATATAATTGCCCACATTGCATGCTAGTCATGCAAGAAACACTCTAACAAAGATGTCTGAAATCCTGAAGTCAAAAAGGCTGTCAAGGAGGAAGCACAAAAAGAAGAAACCAAAATATAAAAATGATGATAACATAAAAAGATTTTAATTGTCTTATTTGTTTTTTGAGATTATGATAGGTCTAACATACCCCAATGACAACGCCATACCCAAGATTATATCAGCAACTCTAATTATATTTTATGGGTATTTTTTAAGTTCAATAAATTAGAACCAAAAAAATGGGAGGGTATAGAATGGGAGAGAATGAATATGAGTAAAATACAATGTATGAAATTTTCAAAAGTGGTAAAAATATCTTTAATTAAAATTGACACTTTAATAGAATATTCTTATGTCACTCATTCCCAATGGGTTTCTCAGTGTTCTGATGAATCTATTTGTGCTGGTTGTTCAGTAAAACTGGCTTTTCCTGAGATATATGAACAACTTAATAAATAGCATTTTATTTTACAATGTGTAATAAATTTGGCTTATACCATCTAATTTCAATTTACACCTTCATATATACTTTTGAAAAAAGTCATCAATGTCTTTGGACTTTTTCATCTTCCCTGTGAACTGAAGAGAACTTGACAGTGAATTATTGTAACAAATAGAAAGATATATTACAGTTAGTCAATTTTTTATCTTGGAACATTACTAATTTCAGTATACTATATGATAAGAGTAAAGCAACAAATGCCAATGTGGTTTTGTATTCTTATTTTATACTTGTTACTCTTATTTTATTTATGACACCATTTAGTAAAACAAGTGTATCAGTGATTAAGAATTAGAATTTTTCATAAAATTTCTATCTCAGACGTTTCCTTTAAAAAAGCATAATATTTTAAAATAGAAAGACAAAAGCAATGTGTTCTCTGTTTTGCTGTAGTTACTATGTGATACTTTTTACCTTGTATCTGGGCATAGTTTGGACATATTTTCTTTCAGAAACAACAAAGACATAAAACTCTTCTTTGGTCTCCTGAGTTTGCAGGTGTAATCTGATTTTCTTATTCAACATCAGTCTGACCACATGGGTCTGGGACTTTGTGACTTCTCATGTGGAATAACTTTGACATTATAGAGGTCAAGTAAGTACACTTGCTTAGTGTGAACCTAGAGTGATTTGAAAGGGCTCAAGCAGAAATTGTCTCACTATAAAATCTTGACTCAACACAGAATTATGCTAGTTAGAAATTCATTCTTCTAATTTAACATTATCATGCCTATTGAATTATGAATTCTACTAGGGAAATAGCATTTAGTTTTCAATAATTTGATGGTAGCTCTAAAAGTGAGCATGGAATTTTGCAGTTGATTCTATGATTCTCTAAAATGCTTAGTGCATCACTTCACAGTTCTCTTTTTTCACCTTTCTCTTTATTCTTCCTTCCTTCCTTTCTTCTTCCCTATCTACCCACCAACTATATGAGACACGGTCTCTGCATATATCTCTTGTTGCCTAAGAACTTATTACTCAAGACCAGATTGCTCTTGAAATAATAGAGATCCACTTTCTTCTGTTCCAATCACCCTAGTGCTGGGATTAAAGGCAGAAACAACTATGCTTGTGTTTGGTTCTTTTCCAATCTGTTTCTTTGAGGTCCAGGAGATATCCTTTTATTCTTTAATTCAACATTCATCCTCCTAGGGTCCAGTTTGAAGTAGTCTTGTTGTGCGAGACACTAGCAGAACAAGCTTATTATCTCTTTTAAACGTCGTGACATTTTGAGTAGGATGGCCCATATAAACTCATGTTTGAAGGCTTGGCCCATAGGGAATGGCACTATTAGGAGGTATAGACTTGTTGGAGTAGTAATAACCTTGTTGGAAAAAAATGTGTCTGGGGAAGTGGACTTTGAAGTCTCATTAACTCAAGCTAAGCCTAGTGTGCCATTATCCTTCTGCTTCCTGCAGATCAAGATGGAGAACTCCACTCTTTCTCCATCGTCATGTATTACAATGTGGTTTCTTGGTTCCAGGTGGCCAGAGGCCTAGACCCACAGACCTTCCGCGCCAGACCCCATAGCTGCACACAGCTGCTGCTCATGCCCCAGAAATGATTCAGATGCTTATATTAAGTTTATGTTGTTTGGTCTATGGCTCAGGCACATTGCTATCTTGTTCTTACATCTTAATTCAACCCATTCTCATTAATCTGTCTGCAACGTGGACCATGGCTCACCTGTGTTCCTTACATGTTGCTCCTTTGGGCTTCTGGCTTCATCTGCCTCTTACTCTGCCCTTCTCCTACCTAAGCTCTGATTTCTCCTCCTACCTTTTCTATGGTGCCTGTCATGGGCCAAAACAGCTTCTTTAAAGATTGTTATTCACAGCATACAGAAAGACATTCCCACATTAGTCATGTCTGCCCTACGTGCCACAATGCTTCTCTCCATAACAATAATGAACTAAACTTACTCTGAAACTGTAAGCCAGTCCCAATTAAATGTTTTTCTTTATAAGAATTGCCATGATCATGCTGTCTCATATAGCAATAGAAACCCTAATTAAGAAACACATCAACTTCCAACTGGAATAATTAGCTATTTAGTTCTCTTCTTTTTTCTCTTCCTTGTGGTCCTTCTAGAATTTTTATTGGTGGTCCTTCACTGATAGTGAGATGACACCCAATATCACCAAGAGAACAAAGCCACTAAATTTCCAACTTAGAAGACTATCAATTGCTTCCTCTGTGATCACATGCCTGACTGGGAGCTAGGTCTTTTTGTCTCTGCCCAAAAGATTGCAAGATGATGATACTCAGTAACAGAAATTCAAAGTAGTTTTACTGAATAGGTGTAGCATTTGCACTATTCTAATGTTGCAATATCTTTTTGTATCCCCCTGTTAGGTGTCTGCAGTTACAAAAATAGGAAAAATAAAAAAATTCAATGTGTAGAAAACAACAGTCTTACATATAAAGCATATATAGTTTGTTACTTTCTGGCAAACATTCAGAATCTCACCTGTAATATTCTGATGTTGTGGCTATATTTGCACTTTTCCATATCAATGATCCCACTGACACATCCCTCACAGTTACTAACACATATGCTCTAACATTCTATACATTATGAAGTAGGAGCAAGTATATAGGAAATCAGAATGACCCTATTCAAAAGGAAAAGAAAGTTATAGAAGAAAAGTGAATATATATTCTGTACTATGGAGAAGAACAAATTAACATTTATGTAAACCTTAAAATAGATTTAAATACCAAAGACAAACTCCCTGCCTATGTGAAGTGTTGTCACCAATAGTAATGATATGATAGTGTGACAGCATCTCTTTTCAGCTCCATTTCTTGAAGTAACTTTGCATTTCCTCTCCCAGTATTCCACCTTAAGAAGAATATCATTCAGTGCCAGGTAATGAGATTTCTGGAGATTCCATTATCTTTCAAAAGTAAGTGGAGATGCATTTTTCACAAGCCTTAAATGTAAAGGCTATGATGGCTGGGTCCTGACATTTTTTACTTATGCAATCCTAAAATAACTACTTCAAAACTTTTTCCCCATGTGTATAGATTCAGGAAGAATGAAAGTAGTGGTAACAGTAACTGCAATTGAAGCTTTAGTGAGTGTTTCTGTGCAGTTACAAGAAATTTAAGCAATATTGTCCAAATGTAGAAGCCATATCCATCATAGCTTTAAATCATCTCATATTTTTTCTTGCTACGAACAAAAATTAATGTTATTTCCATAGAACAAGTAATTGGTATTAGTATGGATTATTTAGTTCTCATACTAACATAAGTATGTACAGAAGAATGACAAATTAAACCCATTTGAGATTGGCTTAAACTGATAATTGCTTTTCTTACTGTCATGATAGGAAGAAACTGTCATTTAAAAGAAGTTTAATAATACTGTAGTCCTTTACTTATTTTAAGACATTAAATCATACTCATATTACATTTTACCATTCAAAACTATCAAATCTGAGCTTAGCAATTTCCTTTAATGTAAAATATGTGTTATATGAAGATGATGAAGTCTTTGAAGATGAGATACTCAATGTGATGCTGAAAATTATTATTTCAAAAGACATTATGATAATAGTCTGGTTTTTTTTATCCCTTCCTGTGAGCATGTTTTTACTTAAATTGTGTGTGTGTGTGTGTGTGTGTGTGTGTGTGTGTGTGTGTGTGTGTGTGTGATCTGTCTTTGAATGCTTCTATGCTTATGAAAGGGTATGCCTGTGGACATCAGAGCACAGGTTTCGGTAGTCAGCTCTCTCGTTTCACCATAGGTTCTATAGATGAAATTCAGGTCTTCAGTTTCAAGTAGCAAGTGCTTTTACAGGATGAAACATCTTAGCAGGACATAAGTACACATTTAGTTCTGGTGGCTGTATATATATTCAGCCATATGTTCTCTTTGATGTGGAGTTATTCTGTTGATATCACAGCATTGTGGGGCATTTTATATTCTCAGTACTTAAAAAGCAGAGACAAGCCCAAACATAAAGTTTCAAATCAGGCAGACCTGGTCTCTAACAACAACAAATATTACAAAATAAATACATGTTACTTTCTTGCTTTCTATTTTCTTTAATTTTTCCATGTATAGAATGTACGGCCCATAACTCATTTTTATTTATTTCTACCACATAGCAAACATATGTTTTAAATGCTTGAAACAAAATCCTCTTTTTCCAATTCATTCCATATCTAACACACAGACATTAAAAGTAAAAGCCTTACTTTTTTGTTGTTAGGCTAAAAAGCATCTTTAGAGTTTGCAGATCTTTAAAGATTGTAAATCATTTTTATATGTTATTTCTCTCCAGTACTCATGTCTGTTCTGTGAATGCTAGGTAAGTAGTTGAAAGAGGATTTCTCAAGCCTCATATTTTACAGTACATATAGGTGACAGATATGTGTTATGGTTAAAAGAATGCATGTCTATTTAAACTTCAATCTTACTGTAAGACAACTTAATAAGTTGTAAATCATCTGTTGATCATTAATACTCATTTCTTATTTTACTGTTTTAGTACATAATTTTATTTGAATGCTTAATAGGAAAAGTTTTCTGGTTTTCTATAGTTAAAGTGAACAGGGCCGAAAAATTAATGTAAAAATTATTCATGAAAGAAACGTATTCTCCCAAACTCAAGTGTTTGGTAGCTAACCATCCTCTTTGATTTTGTCTTAATATCTGTCAGGTATCTGCTCATAAGTATCATTTGGTATATTATTGAATAATTTTTAAGAATGATTATTAAATTCTGCTAAAAATTTTAAATTTCTTACAGGGCCCTTTCTTTCATAGCAGAGAGAAGAAAGATACTTGATGGTGTTTGGCAGCGTAAATACTGCCAGATTTTGCTATTTTCCCATTAAAACATATCTCTACAGATAAACATACAGCAATAATGTATGAGTCTTATTGTAGATCTAATATTAAAATGATCAAATAGAAAAAGGAGAGAAGAAAACCCTTGCAAAGTAAACTCATCTGCCATTAATAAGCCCCATCTGCCATTTTATGGCAGATACACAAACTACTATAAGAAGATGCCAAGACAATTTAGAATTTCCTTCTACAAGGTCTGAGCCAGAACTAATTTCATTCAAAAGATAAATGAGCAATGTATTCCTTTGCCAACTGACAAAACATAGTGATTCATGATTAATGGATTCTTGAATTTTTTTTCTTTCTTCAAATACTTCTCCTTTAGGCCTAGAAGTACTGTAATCAGTGCAGGGGGTGACCCAGGGACTTTCAATGAGAGGGTGGCAAATCTGATCTATATTTTATGGTTAGAAATGGCTCATTATTAGCAAAGAGAATGATTGATGATGGAAAGTGCCATCTTTTGAACCCAGTGGGTAATATTCTACAAATGTATCTGCCCTTGAAAACAAGTTATTGATGTTAATATACTTTTGCTCTGACAACTCAAATTACCTAAAATAACATTAAGTTTTGTTGAGTAGATTGTTTTTTGCTTTGATTTTTAATTAATCTTATTTTTATGAAAGAATTAGCTAACAGCTAATTTTTATTTGTTGTTAACTAAAATAGTAGCATACTTGCTAATAATTAAGTATTGAGAATATAGCCAAGTGGTTAAGCATTAAAATATACAAACATACTAAAAATTAAAGGATTGTATGGTTTTCACTAATGAAAATTGTAAGAACAAAAAAAAAATACTGATAGACAAAACTTAATCCACATTCATGTCTGTACTATGCTTATTATCAAAGATG
Organism: Phyllotis vaccarum; assembly: GCA_033318265.1. NCBI lineage: Eukaryota > Metazoa > Chordata > Mammalia > Rodentia > Cricetidae > Phyllotis > Phyllotis vaccarum. Next base: position 32,772,641 of record JARWLC010000019.1, on the reverse strand, counting down.
TTGTAGTCCATTTTATGGGAACTCATTTACTTCTATTGTATCAGGTGAACAAGTAATTGTCATTTGCTAACTAGTTTGGGGTTCTCCTAGTGATGTAGGCACTTGCTTAATGCCATAACTGCCTGCATGATTAAAATTTCCATAAATATTGCTTCTAAGTGTTGGGGACACTTGTAAAGAGGGGATCAATAAAGATGTGAGATCATGTTTATCAGCTTGAGCAAGGGTGATCATTGATTATATATGAGTCATATTAATAGACATGTGTTTAAGCTGATCAATATAATCCTTCATTACAAAAAGTTAATGAAACAAAATCATAAAATATAAAAGATTTACTTAGCAATATTGCCTCCATGATTTCCCATGGTTATAAAATACGATGTACACACATACATATATGTGTAATATATATATTTATTTACACCTGTTTGTGTATGCTTGTTATATTAAATGTTGTTGTGCTTAATAGCCAAAAAACATTTGCATGCAATATATTAGGACAAATCACATGATATTAACTTAAAACTGTAAAAGTGACCATCTGATTTATGCAAATTATAAAAGGATTAATAAGCTTTCTGGTTGTTTCTTTGGCTCCCTTCAAGAGGAAGATTTTTTATTCAATTAGTGTTAAATCATCTTAACAATAAATGGCATAAGTTACACATTAGTCTTTATTGTTTCACCATATGGTCATCATCACAGATTCAATAAGAGCATGCGACAGAATTTCCCCTACAAATAGCCTTGGGATTGGGGGGGGGGGGAGGGTGGGAAACAAACCTCCATCATTCAGAGGAGGAGGATGGGACGAGTAGCCATATATTACAGCTTTGGTAAGAAACACAGAAATGGCAAGTTTAGGATATTCTCAGTCATATTTACTCTTGAGTTTCTCACATAGATAAATGAGGATTATATATAAAGCAATACTGGGCATGCAATACAATCTAAAAAAGGTGACTGATTCATTTCTCAACAAAAGCATCTCTTACCAATGATATTTATTAAATTATTTTATAACTTAGGACACAAATATTCTCTAGTTTTGTTTACAAAAACATACAAAATTATTTGAATTTTTTAAAGCAAGTTTATTAGAGAAGATAGAGAAATGGCTTCTTTTAAAGATGTTGTTATGATTTTGCCTGGATTTGCAAGCACTGATATTCTTTATACTGATAGTAGCAGGTGTTTAGGAAAGAGCTTTGCTGCATGGGAAGATGAGACCAATCAAATCCTTCTTCTTGTGACTGAATAGTTAGAATTTTTAGCTGGAAAATGAAGCAACTTCAACCTTAATACTTGGTTTCATAAGTATCTGAAAATCAATCTCTTGTGTTTTACAAAAGATGTTGCAGTTGTCCATTTAAAATATCTAAAAAGAGAAGTTTGCAGTTTACAGTTAAGCAATGCCCCATAATGCAAACCAGAGGAGCACACACAACTATCGTGTTTTGGGTAGATGTTTGTATTCAGTGATAAAAGCCTTGTTCCTTTCTCTTTCCATTTCTACACTTCACTGACTCCAATATTCAACACATAAGAAATGGTAAATTTCAAATATAACATTGAAATTCTTCCAATTCTCGACAGAACTGTTATTAATAACTTAGGCTAGCTGTTGAATTCAATTTTAATTATTTTGTCTCCAATATCTTGCATTTTTAATGGGTTTCTGTAATTTGGGGGAATCATGTTGTTGTGCAATGTGTTTCTTTTGAACTTGAGAGGAACAGCAAAGTGCTAAAATTATTAGCTTGAACACTACAGTTAAATACCAAACTCCATTTTATACTTCCACTTAATTCATGATGTAAATAAATAAAGTCAGCTCTTCAGACTTGAATGTATTTGTTGACTGGTAATTTATTTAGATGAATTATCCATAATAGTAATTGACAATAATTCATAGAGCTAATTCTATTTTTGCAACTTGGAGTAGAATTAATATCAACTATGTTAACCAGTAAGCAAATAGTCCTCCTTCTGAGTGAGCAATGCTATTTTGCTTTGTCATGATTCTCTATTATAATTTTTACATAATTTGATTTAAATAGACTTTTATATTTTGATTTCCATATAATTTTTTTATTATTTTCAAAATTTTCCCATGAAGCTTATTTTTGCAAGTCTTTGGTAACTGGAGAACCTGGCACTATGCATGCTCAAGACACTTTATCAAAGATATCAAGTACTGTAGCTGGGGTGAGAGCTGGACCACTGATTGTTGTGAAAATACAAAATACTGTTGTATATGAGAAAAGCATCCAACATGTCCCCCACAGAACTTCAGGCTAAATAATCATTCATGTACATCTTCCCCTTAAAACATTTCACTTCCCAGAAAATGCCTCCAATGTGTGTTCATAAGTAAAGCCTCCCCAGGAACTCTTCTTTCCCACAGACATCAAAAATATACAAAACTTTCTTTTATAAGAGGTTCTGGGGTTGGGAACTAATGCACTCTGAAAAGGAAGGATGGAGATTAAGAAGAACAGGCTCACTCTAAAGAGTGTGTGGGCATCAATCCATTTAGTAAAACCCACAAGACTCTCACAGCCATCTTCTCGCTTTATTGCCCAAACTATTTTCTCTTTTTTCCTGTGTGATTTCCATCAGAAACCCTTCCTCTTTTTTGAGAATGTCTCTTTTGTTCACATGCGTGGCTGATCACGTAACTGAGATTCAAGCTGAAGCCCTGTGACCGAGTAAGGAGTCCAGATTTTCTACCTTCCCCTTTCTAGCCCCTGATGTCAGTTCTTTGATATTTGAATACTTGGTGAGAGAAATAAATTTTTCTCAATATTTCATTATTTTATTTTTCACACCAAAGGAAAAATACCAAATTATCTGAAAATGAAATAGTTATGAATATAAAATTAAATCACAGTACCTGAAGGCAAATGTAATCTTTACCAAATGTTAGTGAAAAATTTTAGTTGTTTTTAATTTCTCAGCACCTGATCATTAGCACTTGATTTTGTGGTTGTAGTATGTGAAAGAGACTTTTATGAATTCTAAAAAGTATATATTAAACCTTCTTGCCAAACAAATAGTACCCAACATGCAGTTGGTTATTAGAAGTTAATACCTTTAATTGTGAAACCAAAACTCTTACTAAAATTTAATAAACAGTATGCTAATTACTATCAGCGCAAATAGGAGTTTTGTTTGTTTCAACAAAAATCACTTTACCAAAAGCACATATGTAGGTTTAAATCTTAACTAGTTTTCCATGAAACTTTGGATAGAGCACTTTTACTTTTAAAATTAATTTGGTCTGAAAAATCAAAGTGTTTACTAACCAGGCTTTTAAGAAATAATTAAAAAAAAAAACCTTAAATGTTTACTTTCTTTAAGCACTTATTCACTCAATAGGTACATGTAGTCACTGAATGCTTGCATTGTGCTTCAGTATATAGGTACGGTTGCATACCTTTTTCCTTTATAAATGTTGCCTTAGACATTCTATCATATGACAGTGAGGCTTATTTATAGTAGTCAGCAATCATATGAATCCCCTTTTTCTTATTTAATGTAGCCTAGGAGATGAATATGGCATATGAAATTCAAAAAGATTGCTATGATGTCTAGTAACTTAATCACGCTGTGGGTCAGGGTCATTATGAAATCTGCATGTGGCAAACAAATAGCCAACATCATGCCAGATGGATAACAACTCAATGTTTCCACTATGGTCAGGAACAAAACATGGATGTCCACCTTCTTCATTCTTGTTCAGTATAATGTTTATACTCTAGGCTAATGCAATAGTATGTGATAAAATGTGAGGATAATAATATGAAAATAAGTCAAACTATCATCACTTACATATGAGATTATTCTATGTATAATAGACATTAAAGCTTCACACAAATGTAATTCTTAGCACTGAATAAAAACAAAACAAAACTTTTAGCAAAGTAGTAGAACTCAAACTTGGTAAACAAAATCCAGTAGATTTCCAGTGTTCCAATGAGAAAATAGAACTTCCTAAGGATGAAATTAAAGAATCGATCCCATTCATAAGAGATACATTTAAAAATGGAAATTAACCTGACCAATGAGATGGAAGACCTCTACAATGAACACTTTAAGACACTGAATAAAAGAAATTGTGAAAGACCGTAAAAGATACCAAAACTATTCATTGGAAAAGGGACATCTTCAATGATTCTAGGAAATCTGTATTTAAAATCAGAGGAATAAAGCTATATCTTTTTTTCAGCTTGCACAAAATCCAGATTCAAGTGGATAAAGAAAATAAAATTAGAATTGATACACTGAAAGTATTAATTTGGTAACTTAGAGGCATTATGAATTTATAGGCCTAAGGCCAGTAAATAATATAAAGCTCAAGAAGACAGCTCTGAGGATATGTTAAAGAAAAGACACATTGGCTAATAAGTGAGCATTATTGAAATTCTAGATATTTTCAAATGTTGGTTGATAATAATCATTACTTTCACATGCATTGTAACTTAGATTTCTAATACAAGAAATCAGATGGAGAAAATAGGTAGACAAAAGATGATGGTGATGGAGATATATATATATAGACAGATAGATATATATATAGACAGACAGACAGATAGATAGATAGATAGATAGATAGATAGATAGATAGATAGATAGATAGATAGATAGATGGACAATAGGTAAATAATATATAAACCAATATAGAAATAGAGATAAATCAATAATCAATCTAAGTGTGCTAGATTAAAACCTGGAACTTAGAAAATACTCTTCAAAGGAGTTTGGATAGATAGTTAAGAACACTGGCTGACTGGTTATTCTTTCAGAGTGTCTGGGTTCTATTGTTAGCACTCCCAGTGCTGACCCTGACTCCAGTTACAGGTATCTGATCTCTTCTAGTGAAAAGTATATATGTGTTGTACAGACAAACATGCAGGCAAAAGCATTTGTACACCTAAAGTACAGATCAAATACTTGTTAAAAAAAAAAAAAAGGAAGGCTATGCAAATATTTTTGGGAGAAAACACTGTATAAAGCCTACTTATGAGCCTTAGTGTATTTTGCAGGTGATATGGTGTATCAACAATTATTCTATCAGTGAAAACACCACATGCACTAAAATAATAGAATTATTTTCTACTTATTCACTAATGTTGTTAGTAAAAAAAAAATACCATCATAACTATAATGTCCTTGTAATAGAGTAAGCTAATTCATTATGTCTTTTAATAACAGGATAGAGAAGCATGATGATTCCTAATGTTTATTTAAATTATGTTAACATGTTCCTAGCCAAATAATTCAGTTATACAAAAATATCACACAAGGTTTTTGCAGCTCATTTCTTTACATATCCATTCTTTATCAGAAGCAAATTAGGTCTTCAAAATCTAGGAAAAGAATCACAGAAATTAATTAGCTCAATTTATTTACTTTAACAGTGTGATAGTGGTGTAAGTGTGTATGTGTGACTGTGTGTCTGTCTGTGTGTATGTCTGAGTGTGTGTATGTGTGTCTGTATGTCTGTGTGTGTATGTATTGGGTGTGTGTCTGTATGCGGTAGTGGTGTGTGTGTGTGTGTGTGTTTGTGTGTGTTGTGTGTCTGTGTGTGTCTGTATGTCTGTGTCTGTGTGTGTGTTTGTGTGTCTGTGTGTGTATGTCTGAGTGTGTGTATATGTGTCTATATGTCTGTGTCTGTGTGTGTGTTTGTGTGTCTGTGTGTGTGTATGTCTGAGTGTGTGTATATGTGTCTATATGTCTGTGTCTGTGTGTGTGTGTTTGTGTGTCTGTGTGTGAGTCTGTATATCTGTCTGTGTGTGTGTGTCTGTGTGTGTGTGTGTCTGTATGTCTGTGTGTGTGTGTGCATGAAGAAATATACCAAGATATTTGCATTCCTTTTACATTTGACCAATTTTGAAATGGTCTTTATGCTTTAAGGTACTATAGGGGTTATTTTTATTTCCTTTGATCTCCCCACAAAGTGAATTCTATTTCTTAAGTGAAAGTTCAAAGCAAATGTAACTACAGGAATATTTCAGAAAGAAAAATCTCACAGCATGCCATCAGGTACTCAGTCTCCATGTACTTCTTCACCACCTTACATCCATTACTTCGTTTTGCATACTGTCCCTCATGATAACATCAAACTTTTTGGCAAAAGACTCCTACCCTCAACTCTTTTCCCTCAAAGCAAAACAAACAAACAAACAAACAAAAAACCTTAAAATTCTGCTTCTTTTAAAACATCAAAAATTATTCATGTCAGTGTGTTATCCTTGCAAGTTTAAATGATTCTTCAGTGACACACACATTTGCAAACTCATTTTGTTACTGCTATTTAAACATATATGACATATTTGTTCCTATTTTTATCATGAATGAATTAATTTCTATTTGAATAAATTAATTAGACTTGTAAGTAGTTTGTGTTATAAAACTCCATACTTTTAGACTCTTTATTATTCTTTTATATTTGGTATTTGGATAGTCTTGTAGAAGTTGAGGAACTGGTCAACTAATTTTACTACTATAATACAAGTTAGAATCTGAACATGTACTTGATAGAACTATTGTTGTGCTAATACAGATGATATATTTAAAAGAAATAAACACTATTTATTATTGAGATCAATATCTGAAAAAAAAAATGGTGGCTCTTTCCTAAACCAATTCTCAATTCTTAGTTTGCCTATTAGTCAGCTCTTACATATTTTCACCTTTCTCTCAAGACCACAAAACTACAGAGATTCTCGACCAATCTGTGGTGTAGATCTGTGGGTCACTTGAAATAGGATCCTTGTAATTCTACTGAGCTTGGCTGACTTACTAGATGAATGAAATATGGTTGCATCCCGCTTCTTGTTCAGTTCTCAGGCTACACAATGCTCAGCAGGCAGTAGTCAATTTAGTAAGGTTTTATCCATCACAACTGAAAAGATGCGAGGCATTGCCTTGATGAATGGAAGATAAATCATGAGAGGGTTATCCATTCAGGCAAAGCTGAATGACACTGACAGAGCCCTGCGTGAAAGCTCATTTTGTGTTTGCCTGTACAATATCTCATTTGTCGTGAGCTTCACATGCCAATGATATCGGTGGCTTCCCCTGTATGGAGCCTTCTTTCTTTATTCCCTTCAACAAGTCACCCAGTTGATAAAATGAAAGAAGCACCAGGGAGAGAAAATACTATTATGATCTAAAATTTTCAAGTTCAGAAATGTATCACATCTTTTATCTTTTTACAACAAAAACCAAATGCACATTTTAGTAGTGTTCTGTGAGAACAGACAAGGCAGCGGGCATCAATAAAAGAGTTTTAAAAATATTAATGGAGCCAGGAATCACACTAAGATTTTCACTTAAGATTAAGATTAAGATCTTAAGATTTTCACTAGCATTGGATTGATAGTAAGGTTGCATTATTTGGGACTGACTTAGAAGTGTCTCTTAAATATCTGGAATTCATGACTGACAGTTAAATAATGCATATTAGTGGATGTTCTGCACTGTGGATGCTCTGAGTATATAAACACAAATATGAGTGTTCAAATTCAAATCACTTTTATACAGATAGTCTAACTAAAGCCTTTATACATCAAGACACAGACCTTGTGAGGACCCCACAAAAGACATTTAAGCTATTCAAGCTAAACACACCTTTGGCCTATTTTCTACATCCCTGGAAATAGTCAAAAGGCCCTAAATTACCAAATGATGTAAAATATCTGACTTCTACCTCTTCTACTTTTTACCGCCACAGAAGGCAAATATGAGTTATTTTTTTAGCTTACTCTGACAAGTTGGCAAGAATAGCATACTCTAAAATTTTAAGAAAAGAAACTGCCTTGCCATAGGTGCTACATTTATTCTACTATCTGATGCAATATTCAAAACATTAAAGATATATAGATAATATTTTTTAGTAAATTGTGATGGTGAAGATTTTAGGTATAGTTTAGAATTTCTGTTATTCCTTATTAGAAAGGGAAAGCTTTAAAATAAAGGACTTAAGCTAGGTGAAATGACACTCTCTCTGATCACTTTTGTCCTTTAAACAGCATATTTATTTCTGGCAGTTATGTTTAGTATCTTTATAATTAAGGGAAATTTAATAATACTATAATTTAGACTGTAGAACAAATATAATATGATTCATTTAAATAATATTCTTGAGTGGGTGGTGCAGAGTAGGAAAAAGTAAAACACATCCCTCTAGCTTCATTGTCCAAGATCCTAGAAATTAATTAAATATGAAATTTTAAAAATACAGCGTTATACTAATTTTGACAATCTCTCTTTACATGTAATGTCCTGTACAAAGCTTTAAGATGGCAGCTTTCAGTGAAACTCACAGAAATATGGAGTTTTATGACAGAAGCCATAACAACTATGCTTTCTAGATGACTGGAGTGGTTTTCCTTAGGAAAGCTTGAGGAGAATTTGTTCTTCTCATACTTTGCTCTTCCCATAATATTATCCATTTAGTTGTAATATAAAGATACTCTTTACTGCACATTGTACAGTCTGTTTTATGATTGTAGAAAATGTTATGTTCCCTAATATAGCTCATTAATATCCCTCAAGTATCATTCTGCAAGCAAAAAACACATAAAGGGAACTTGAAAATATCTTTTGTTAGCAACTTTTATCTACCTTTAGTTTTTTTTAAAGCTAATTACTCCATTTTATTACTTTTAAAATATTAGCATGATGGTTTTTTTAATCCATTATTGAAAATGGTTACTAATTTAAAGACATACTTTTTTTAACTATCAGAAAACTTGATATCTTAAGATAATATTTATAAGTAGCTTTCCATTGTGCTTATTAATTCGGAGATCCTTCATCTCTGTGTATGCCAAATTTATTAATTAATAAATTAGTGTTTATATATAAAAGAAATTACTTGGTATTCTTGAGAATTAATGAGGCATATATTGGGAAGAAAGAAAGAGAGAGAGAGAGAAAGAAAAGGTCAGATTTGTTTGGATAAGGGATGATAATACCACAAAATGTGAGATCAGGGCAGATATCAAAGTATATGCCGTTTTTTTCTAACTTGGTGGGTAGAGACTGAAGTGTGAAGGAACTCTCCGTGACACGTGTTTAGTTGTGGGACATAATCAGAGAACTGCAGCCTCTTTTACAAAGAAATGGATATGTATAGGCAATAGAGTATGACTTATTGAGAATAGAGTTTGTTTTCTAGTTGAAAGAGCTTTCATTATGATTGCCTATATTTCCAAAGACAATAAGGAGATTGGGAGAATTTTGATCCTGAATATAGATCAAGTGTCCCTGAATAGGGTTGTATAGCATGTTGACATTGGGAAGCATATTTAGAGGCTATTTAAGTCCTGAGAAATAAAAGGTAATAGCAGGAGAGAGTTGGCAGCAATTTATGAGTTGTAGAGAGAAGAATGGGAATGAAGAACTAAAAACAGAGCATCATTTTCAAAATCAGGCACAATAGTAACAAGCATTCTGAAAAATATAAGAATTAAATAATGAAAATTCTTTTTGAGAGTCCATGGTAGTAAAGATTTCAGCATGCATCTATTTTCACTGTTCAGTCTTATTTAATGATTATATCTCTGCTTTTTAAGCTATGTGTAAAACAGTATGTATATAATATAGTTGTTTGTATAGATGATAGATAACACACACATAGTTTTGTATATAAAAACATAATAAATATTCGATTTTAATGGCCGTATTCTCATTTGTAAACTTGATATTTCCTTTAGTTTTCTCTGACATATACTTCAGTATAGTAATGCATAGCTTGAGGAATATAAGCCATCATATCTGTTTGTATGTCTTAAAAGCAATCTTTATATTCTTCATTAAGTTTATATCCTTTTTTCCTTAAAAATGTACTATTGGAGCACCTAAAGGCTTACTTTTGAAAAAGGTTTATCATCAACAAAAGTTTTCCCCTTGATATAGCAAAATCTTTAAGATGTGTTAGAAGGTAACACAAACCCATATATACAAAAATATGTAAATCAATGAGACTGTTAACCTATTAATTGTTTTACATTGGGATAAAATTGTATAAATTATGTGAATATAAAAAATCAAATAGTATACCTTAAATTCATATAATCTTTTACTTTACAATTATACTTCAGCAAAGTTAAGAGGGAATCACTAAAATAACAACACTAAAATATACAGTTGTAAAGGCAGTGTAATTTACACTGGCTTTGTTTTTCCATTCACCTCTTTATCCACACCTCTCTCACACTTGCTCTCACAGACACCAGCCTCTATTCACTTTTGTTCCCTTTAGGCCTATGACTTCTGTATGTGCCTTTCATTTATTCTTTTCCTTTCTTTGCATGTTTGTTTTATCTTCTCTGTGAGGTGGCACAAAGGTACACATGCACTCATCACAGTACCAGGGACACATGTGCTTCACATTGGCATGGATCATGTGACTAACGTATACCATCTTTCCTAGTAAAGAAAATCGTAGTACATTTCTGTTCTGTATGCACATGTTCTAAGGTAGAGAAAATGTCATAAAACACACATATGTAAAACATAATTAAGGAAAATTCAATTCATTACTCAGTTATTTGGCTTAATATACTTTGTGAAGGTCCTTTTGTAGGAATTACTGGGGTTGATAGGATGCCTTACTTAGTGTATTACAACTAATTTTTATCATGTTACAGTGTTTGACTTTCTGAAAACTGGCTTCACTGATTGTAAATATCTTTTATATACGCAGTATCGGGGGGGGGGGTTGTGCTCTCATTTAGTGGGGTATAGTCTTATAAGATAATTCTATGTTTATCACATTTACAAAAGCAGGGTATTATCTGGTAGAACTTATCCACTATCATTATGGAAACAGTCAAGAAGTCATGGTAAGTAGAATAATTGAAAAAAAATTTATAGTATCATAAAAATCATAGATTAAATGTTACTAGAAAAAATCCAGTCTCTGAATTAGTGTGAAATTGATTAATAAATAATTATTACATAGTAGTGAGCTCAATCTAAGTATAAGTAATAAATATGAGGTAAATTTTTAATTATACAGAGGTAATTCAGAATTTTAATATGCACAAATTTAATTTTGTGCCTTTAAACTCATACATGATGTAGTTTCAGTCTAAGAAGACCAGATTCTTTGTGGACTATGTATGGAGCTTTCAAATTAAAGACTAATTTTTGTAATGGTATATAATCTCAATTCTTCAGATATGATCAATGAACATTTTCCTTCACAGTTGCCAGTGTGCATTTAAAATTCTATAACTATATATCAGTTTTAAAGTTAAATATTTACATTTCAAAATGAACTTACAGATAAATATGTGGCTCCTTGGCTTTATTAACTTGATCTAAAATTTAAATGTATCTTTATTCAATTTTCTGTAGTCAATGTGTAGATATGTAGACTGTCTATATAAATTTTGTTAAAGAGTTAGAATTCTATGGCATGTTTTATTATTACTTTGTACCCAAAGTAATAATGTCACAGAAAAGCAAAATATGGAAAAATATTTAAGAAATCGGTTCAGAATGAATTTGTATGGTTTTAAGAACCACATCAATAAGTTTTAAAAAGAATTCACAATTTGCAATATGCATAAAATTGCCTAAGATCAAACCAAACAAAAACCAAAACAGGGAGGAAAAGAGGCAGGAATCCCAACGTCAGCTGAGGAGGCATTGGCATCCCATCGCTAAGGGGAGAGAGAAAGTCTCCTTTAACTGAGTGATACCTGGTATATCGGCTTAACTCCATGTCACGCTCCACATCGACAAGTAGTCACCCCACATAATCTGACTCAATGGGTTTTAAGATAAAGAAAGAAACCATGGGTGGAGGTTGAATGGAGGAGTAAGTGGTTTTTCCAGAGGTATTTTGAAGCATTTGAACATCATTTTGAAGCAATGTCAAATTGTACACTATTAACTCAAAAATAGTTCATGTTTTCTGTTTCATCTATTTAAGTGTTGGTGTATGTAAAACAGTTGTAATTTGTAGAGAATAGAGATATTTGTATACTAGTTTCTATTATAAGATATAAAACTATGGATATTTAAAAATTATGAATATATCACGTAACTAATAAAATTTAATTCAAAATGCTGATTTAAGCATTTATCTTTCACAGAAACATTGCTGCTCTCAAGAAATACTTCTCTTTTAGTTATTGCTTTTGTCCTTTGTTGGAAAGAAGAGGATCCTTTCTGTATGTAGCATATATGGAAATAAATGAGGTATATTTTTTGAGATTTCTTTTATTTGCCTAATCATTTTAACTCAGGAAGTGTAAATTTACCCTGAAAGTATAACATCTCTTCTACAATAAATAATTGAGTGACACCTATCAGCCAAACTCCAAGGCAGTTGTTACAGCTAAAACAGTTAGGCTAAAACAGTGTATGATCACCTTCTCATGGGAGACAAAGACAATTATAAATTGATGAAACTGATATCATTGTGTCAAACCACAGCACATTTAATTTGAAATTAGCTTCCTAAATAACTCACAAAAGAGAAAATCTGACCAAGCCTATATCTTTGAATATTTACTTGCTGAATTGAAGTTTTCTTCAGGGAGAAAATGTTTTCAAGTTATCTGTTAGCTATCAAGTAAGAAAAATCTCCCAGTGGTCCTTAGCAGGGAGGAGTCTAAGTCCTCACAATATTTTGTTTGGCACCAAGAATACATGTTTAGGAAACCAAAGATGTTCGTGATTATAGTTGCTTGGGATTAGGGAACCAAGCTGAATAAAATCCAAGGCGGATTTTAAATATTGCTGCACCATTTTTCTGTTTTAGTGAATAACTGGTAACACTAGATTACATGATTTGCAAAGCCCCCAAGTTGCTGTATTTTCATAGGGAAAAGATCCCTTTCATTCAGGCTTAATAAGCTTGGCCTATATCAGCTTTTCTCACATCAGCCCAAGTGTCACATTTGGGCTGGGCGAAGCTTGTTAGCAGTAATTACCAGCAGTAGGTTCTATTATTTGCCAAAGTAATTTTCACTGCTAAGTACCACCAAAACTGCCTCAAGCCTTTAATTTTTTCGTTTCCTCTTGCCTTCCTTGGCGTTCTTTTAAGTTAGTGCATTTTCCCATGATACTGCTCTATGTAGTGTAGGACAAGGCACAGGCGAGGTGCTGGGTATCAATGTGCTCCTGAGACACGGGGTTAGGCCTAGCGAAAGCCTTTCACAAACAGAGCCTGAACTCTATTACAGATGCAAATCCACTCTGTGAGTGAGGATTGTTTCAGCCACATAAAGGGGGCCCTCGGAATACCACAGCAGCTCCCTTTCAGCATGGGCCCTTTGTCTGAGTCTTAGTAAATTTCAGCAGCCTGTTTAAACTCCAACTATTGTCCTCCTGGCTTCATTGATTTCTCTGCCTGCCACCGCCTTACAATGGGCCGATATGAACATCTTTGTTACTGCTTTTGTACTGTATATCAGAGTAATGTTTCAGCAGATTGAGGCCTAGGAGGAAGAATTAAACCCATACTACACAGAGCATGGTGAATTGCAGGATTTACATATCATTTTGAGACGTTGAGGATGGGACTTACTGCTGAATGCTGTTGTGTCTCAAAGGATGTTGTCCAAAGACAGACTGACAGAAAAGGAAGTGATTTAGATAGTTCCTGACAGCTTAATACACAAAATACAGACAAACTATGGAGATTCACAGAAACCCAACCCTCTTCTCACACACAGAGCATATTTGACTCAAAATCTTAGGATGGTTCATGGGATTGTCTGACCTTACTATTTCAAAACATAAGGAGAGGAATTCATGATGTGATGTTGTCTTGGATTCTATTAGTTGTAATGGATATAAAATCTTCCATTGTTTGGGAACTTCATGCTGGAAGGGTAGTGTTAGTCTACATCACTGGTTCTCAACCTTCCTAATAATGTGGCACTTTCAGTTTCTCATGGTGTGGTGACCCTCAACCATAAAATTATTTTGCTGCTACTTCATCAACTGTAACTTTGTTATTGTCCTGACTCAAAATGTAAATATATAATATGCAAGATATCTGATATGAGACCCACAAGGGGTCTAGAGGCATAGTTTGAGAATCTCTGGTCTACAGCAATAATTGCTTCTGAAATATATCATTTTCTATTTAATGCAAGTGATCCTAATTCAGTATTGATAAACAGTTTTTCCAAGATAGAATTAGTTGATCTGTAAATACAGGAATTATTTTTCTGCCTGTATTGAAAGATAATCAAAGGACATTTTGCAGTATGGTTTTAATGTTTTTTCAAGTGGACAACAATTAATGTGTCGAATCTGTAGAGTTTCAGGGTGAGAGTACTTTCTAACATTATCGATTTCAAGTTGCCAATTGGGTCACTGAACATGGAGTTAGAAAAGAAATGAACCCAAACTGGTTTCTGTGAAGCTTGTCAGACAACTGTAGCATAAAACTGAGACTGATTGATTTTTTTTTAATGCCATTTTGCTATAAAGTAGAAGCCATCTCAACGAAACCATGAACTTGAGTGAATGATGCTATACAAATGCATGGACAGCAGACAAAGATGCAGAAAACATTGTAATTACAGTGGACTATCATTTCAGGAAAAAAAAAAAACCATTTGTATGGTTGACATAGTTTATACGTTAACTATGTGGTTTTTCTTTATTTTTCTAGGAGTGTCTCTGGGTCTGTATGGCTTGTGATTGGCATCAAAATGAAGGGGTAGAAGCAAATGTGAATAGACCTATTCCATAAGTCTTCTAAAAATGGGCAGTTGAAACAGGAGAGCTTTATTTTTTATTTCTTGCTTAAAAGAAAAGAGTCACTTAATTATATTTAAAGAATATTATTAAAACCATTGACGTGCACATTGAGTTAGGTGCGCATTTGTAAAGTATTATATATATATATATATATATATATATATATATATTAATGCTGTCACTTACATGTGAAACATTACTGAATTGAATTGCCCATGACTCTCTGACTACACAAGATACTTTTACACTTCCTTCCCACTGCATCTACTGTCTTTTCTGCTCCAAATTTTTTTCTATTACATGTATAAATTCATAAATGAGAGGTCACATTTTTCAAACAAGATTGTAATTTGGCACATATTGTACATTGTTTGAACACACGTTTTACTGACCAGTAGGAGGTAAATTTCCTTAAGAAAGCTCCAATGTACTATTGGGTTTCTATTGTCAAAGAATGGTGAACTATCATAACAAATACAGATTAAACAAAAATCAACTAGCCTTGCAACCTAGACAACTTCTTCCTTAGTCAGTGTTGTTACTTTTATGTTAAGTTATGGCTTTATATGAAGGCTTGTATGTTCAAAAAAGTATTCACACAAATAGACTGCTAAAGTGCTGTTGTCTGAATGAACTAGAACAGGACAAAGCTCCCAATTTTTCTCAGCGGTCCTTCCAAATTTGTAAATTGTTCTTTTTAGACATTGTTTTCTGTATCTGAAAATATATTATTGTGAAAATATGACAACAATAAGATGCTCACACAAGATACATTAGAAATTCCATGTAGTCATTAGTTGAAACACTCTCATAAAATATCTTAAATATAAAAACAAAAAAATGTCTTAGAGTATTTCCACACTAGAATGAAAACACTAAGAATTTATGGTAGCATTTAAAACAAATGGTGCTAATTCAAACACACCATGACATGAAGCTATTTGCAAATAATAGCAGCAGCTGCTGAGAAAAAGAAAATCAGTGGCACTGGATATATTGACCCCTCTCGAGAATATGAGTGCTGGTGTTCATACCTATCACACATAAAAACCTGAAGAGCATGTCAGATCCCTCAGACCCAGAGTTGCAGGTATATTCGGGTGCTGAAATTCGAACTCAGCACTCTCTTTCCAGCTTCTAAGCTTGTCAATGCTAATTTCCGTTTGCAGAAAAACAGACTATGAAAGCTCTTTCTTCATTTCCTCACAGTAGTGTCTTTCACGATGCCATTGACCTATATGTCTTTTTCAACTCACTGTTAGCACTTTTGTATATTCTGTACAGCTTAAAAGATAAAAAAAATAATATTCAAAATAGATACATTTATTTTGACTTTTACCAAGATTTATTAGGGCAAGGAAATAATACAAAATCCACATGTGTAAATTCAGAAATTTCATCCTGTAACCTATTCTGTTCCTGCCTAGCTGTGGAAAGAACCTTGCAAGGATCTTATAACCAGAGTTCAGTAATGTTAGAGTCAGTTTAATTTTTATCTCCTCAAGGACCTTTTAGAAGATCTGTTGTAATCAAAGAGTTACAAGCTATGTTCTGTTATATGCTATTTACAATTCATCCTCAAAAGAAATCTAAAAAGACCTTACACATTAAACAAAAGCTGTTGAATGGGCTAAGATGTAAATGTGCAGCTCTGGGTATGCAGATGAGTTCTTAGTTACAATGTTGAAAGAATTATCCATGAAATTTAAAATAGAAATTAGATTCTATTAAAATTTAAAACTTATGTTGAGACAAATTATTGTTAAAAGAATGAAAAGATTAACTTCCCACAAGAGAAAACAAAATCTGTGAAGATATTTTTATGTGAAGTAAACAGAGTCCTTGAAACTCAAAATAAAGAAGTAAATGACTGATAAGGATAAACTTCCAAAAAATATCAACTTTCATGCATATAAGCATCATTAATGATAAGGAAAAACTAATTAAAATACCACAAAAATGAGAAGTCTCTCTTCCTATACATATATTTAAAATCCTAAACATAATGGCCACAGAAATCACAAGTCACTAGAGGAAGTAGAGCAACAGGGACTCTCCTACATTGTTGGAGGAAATACAAAAGGATACACTAACTTTGGAAGACAATAAGCAAGTTTTGTAGAGGCCTGACATCACCTTTCCATGCACATTCACAAGGACAAAACTAGATACTTACTATCTTATTTGAAAATTCAAATGCATATGCACAAACACACAAATTGAACATGAAAGTCATAAAGATATATTTATGATAGTTACAAACTGGAAGTAATCAACATAAATGTAGATGATTAAATAAATGTAGAAATAATAACTTATAAAATGAATATATTATCTATAATGTAAGATACTGATGAATAAATACACCCCAATTTTAGCTCAATGAATAATGCATAATAGATAAATATATAACAAAAATAAAGTAAATAGGCAATGTATACACGAACACAGTATATTATACAGTCGTAAAATGATTGACCTCTCCAGCTAGGCAAAAACATAGATGAATTATAATTGCATCCTGCAATGACAGGCACAATTCTTAAAGGGCTGCATTGCATGTTGCATGAGTATAATTGTATGGCATTATGAAAAAGACAAAACTTTAGAGAGACTTAAAGATCAATGTGTTTCAGAAATTTTAAGAGTGTGGAAGACATTTTTAAGGCAGAGATCATTCCCACTAATAACTGGAGAGACCAAAAAAAAAAAAAAAAGTTAAAGAAAAATATTTCTTTTCAAAGCCCATTCATTTGTTCTGGAAATTTAAAGCTTATAGAAGGTGAAGTAGATAAATGATTATTTTTGATAATTTCAAATATTGAGAAAATGCCTTGTGATCACAATCACATCCATGACCCACTTACCTTCCTCCTTCTCCTTCTAACCCCTTTCTTCCACATTAGTTCTACCTACTCCCCATGTATCGTTTTGTGTGTGTGTGTGTGTGTGTGTGTGTGTGTGTGTGTCCAGATTTTGTGCATATAGATACATCTGTTGTGTGCTCATGATTATGACTGCCATGCTGTACCCAGAAGGAAGTTCTCTTCTCCATTCTCTGGCTCTTATATTCATTTTACCCTTTCTGTAGTGCCAATGTGTCCTAGAGTGGGTTACAACCACAGCAGTCACTTATTTCATGCTTTTTTTTTGGGGGGGGGTCATTTATGATCTCTGCATTTGGAAAAGTCTCACAATGTATCTCAAGTTCAGAATCCTCTTATCTCTGCCTTTCAAATTGGGTTTGGAGTTGCATATAACCATGCTTCAAGTGGCTGTAACAAAGATATTAATATATTACATCATAAACAGATTAATGTTTCATAAAATCATATAAAATAGAAATAGATGGCATTGTGATTACTTCTATTATTTCTTGCATTTAAAATTTTATATATGACATTTTTGTGAAAGATGTAGCTTCTTAAATATTTGCCTGCTCCACTGTCATTGTTAATATCTCGTGTGGACAAACATAGCTTATGATTATGAAATGCAAACATAGGATATATGAAAACATGTTGTGATTATGTAAATGTTTGCTTATAGAACACAAAATGAAAAATTATAGGTATTTGAAGTAAAATGTGATTTGCAAGCGTATTTTTTCTCATCTCATGAAATGAAGAAAAGAAAGTTATCAATTACCTTGGGCTTTATATTATATTAAACCGTGTAAACAACCTACAAAACTTAGCTATGTAAATATTGCAAATGTTTGCCTTGCTTAAGGTCTTAATGTAAATCTCTCCACTCTTTGTCTTTGAGATCTTTCTCCTCACAGCTAGTATTCCCCAAAGCTGCCCACTTAACAGCGTTTTATGTGTCTGTCTTGGCACCTAATCAGAAGAGGAAGGCATAAAATTCATGTAATTCTCCAACCATGTTCTCATTCCACTGCCTGATCTCTCCTGAAGGACCAATTTCTGAGAATCCAGACACCTGATTCCTTGAAAAATAACCTAGGGAACCCCTAATTATCTCTTAGTATTCACATAAAAATGCAATGTGGTTTTAAACTTTAAAAATGACATCAGCGTTAAAATTCCTTATAATACTATATATATATATATATATAATGTATATCATATATATGAGATATTTAGGAGCTGGAAATTTAGTTCAGTCCATGATTGCCATGAAAACTAGAGGATCTGAGTCTTAGTCTAAACACCTATATGAACACACAAGCATAACTGTCCATGTGATTGGGAGAGAGAACAGTCAATTCTTGGGGGTTCTAGTCACTCAGCCTAGCCTATAAGTGACCTCCAGATTCAGTGAGATACCCTTCCTCAGAAAATGTGGTCAACTGGCTAAAGAAACACACCTGTGATTTACCTGTGACATCAGAATGCACCTTCACACACCTTCACATCCATGAGCATACTCACATAACCTAGACACTTTTGGTGAGGTACTCAGTAGGCTATTGGAATTTATAATGCAAATAGCGCCTGCCACAAAACTTAAAACTTTTAAGTTGTTTCTCCTTTAGAGCAAAGAAAGACTTTGTGCCATATAGGTTTATATCAAATAACTCTGTAAACAACAACATGACAGAATTGTGACTCCATTATATACAGAGTGGCTTATTCATGGCAGAAACTAAGAGACATGAGTATTGGTGTTCACATAATAATCAAAATAACTAAAACAAAGTCGTTATCTAGAACATTCTTTCAATGGATATCAAGTAAGTTAATGATAAAAGAACTTAGCAATTCCTTATGATTCGAACGTGAATACACTTCATGATGGGTTAAAAGTAAGTGTAAACATTTAGGTTTCATATGTTAAAACTTAGCAGAATAGCCATTGATTTTCTCTCAGTAAGGAATCTCTCTGTTTGTTGTATGTACCTGTATGACTCCCACATACTGTACTTAACCTGAAAGTACATAAACGTTGAACAGAGTTGTGGATCTTGATATTATTTTATTTACCACAAATCATTTCTGTAATAATTTCCCCACACGTTCCCCACAACCTTCACAGGAAGAAAAGTAAATGTGATAAACATATGCAGTCTGACACCTCTATGCAGAGTTAGCTTCTCATATTGTAGTTGATTTTATTTAAGACACAGAGAACAGTCTGATATCATTTTCTTTCTGAGATTTTTTTTTTTTTTTTTTTGGCTCCACAGTTGTATCCAATAGACATCAATTCAGAGTTGCCAAGTATCTTTTTGATTCTGAGGCAGAAACCTTAATATCAAACTTTAAGGTAAGTGAACTGGCTTTACTTTAGACATAAATACATATTCTTTGTGCTTTGCTTTTTCTTAAATAGATGTATTTTTTGAAATACTTGCTACAATGAGTGATTTAGTTATAATTTCTAACTGCTGAATTATTGACACTTACAGTAATTAGCACAATTATAATCATAATTATATAAAGAGTCAGATAAGAAAGAACCAACTGTTTTAAATGCAAGACGTTTAAATCCACTAGAATTCTTTGTGAATAATATTCATGAAATAGTCTAGCCTTCCTCACTGAGGGTCACTTCCAATTACAGGCATGAATATATTTATTCATCAGCTCACAATAAAACTCCCAGAGAGGTTAAGTAGTAAATGACACTTCCTTTCTTGCAATATGTAAGTAAGTCTCTTACAAAATGATCTACTCAAGCCTCCATGATGAATTCTCTTGTCATCATACAGCTGTATCATCATCTTTTTGTGAAATTGATGTATGTACATTACATTACTACTGAAGACTCATTCTTCCTCATGACAGCTATCAGATAAGTTGGCCTTATTCATCTTGTAGCTATAGAATTTTCACTTTCAAATTCCCAAATAATGAAAATGTATGTGGCAATGCATTATATTTTCTTAGTTCAATACATTATTAGTTCTTGTACATTATCTTTAAAATTCTGACTAAATATAATTAGCATTATGGCACATGGAAATAAATCTTAGGAAAACACTCTATTTACTGAGTAATGCACAAGGTATTAGAAGCTCAGAAAGTAAACACAACTTTTTGTATGTTATAATATATAACATACAATATATACATATATATAAACATCCCCAGTAATTATATGAATTTTCTCCCTCATTCAATTATTATCCAATTTTAATTTACATATGACAAATGTATTCATTTAATATCTACACTACTAGTGTGAAAACTCTAACCAATTAAACTATGTTTCATGAATACAATTGTCTAAGTCTATAAGCTCTAACTGTACTAAATTGATTACTGTCATTTCAACACCTCTATTAATTTCTCATTTAATCATTGCCATCTAATAAAGGCATTCTCCTATATATTCATCTTCTGGACAAAAGACATTGAAATGAGAAATATTTTTGTCATTGGATTCCATCTTCTTCATTTTATAATTTCTCTGATTATATTTACACAAGAATTTCTCATTTTTCTTATCTTTTAATTAAAAATGTATAAGAAATATCATTTTAAGTACATCTAAAAACATATAAAACTTATTTGTAGTTTAATCTTACAAAGCATAAATAATCTAAAGAATTCTTCATATAAAGTCAGACATATTTTAATAGCAGAATTATAAACTTTTAAATTTTATATTGATTGTTATTTATGATTATTTTACACTACAAAGTTGAATATAATATATAGTATCAAACAGTTTATTCATCATATTTGGAAGTAGGCTTTATAACTATCTTATAATAAGAAAATAGTATTTCAAAACTAGACATATATCTATTTATATTTTATCAGTACATTAGACATTAGGGGCTTTAGATACATTTAATATTTTACATAGAGATCTTTGTAACTGATGTCTCTTTATAGAAAGTATAACACAATTTTCTGGCTAGTAGAAACTTCTCTGGCAGAGGGAATACTCTTGATTCAAGCTATGAAAACCATGAATGGACCTGTAACAGTAGGAAGAACTCTGGATAAAAAAGTAATCTCCTATGATGTGGGCAGATAATGAAAGAATTTTTTAATAGGTGAAGTGAGTAACTTTCAGCTGGCTCTGCCTGTGGGTCTGTATGTGTCTCTGTGTGTGTGTGTGCCTGTGTGTGTCTCTGTGAGTATGTATGTCTCTGTGTGTGTCTCTGTGAGTATGTATGTCTGTGTGTGTGTGTGTGTGTGTGTGTGTGTGTGTGTGTGTGTGTGTGTGTTCCACAGAGTTTCTTGTCTTTCCATGAGTAGAGCTATTTACTGGAGCAAGGACAACTTACGAATGTTTACAACATTTAAGAAAATAACCCCACCTTCCCCACCTGCCATTAACAGCATCAGGGAGAGGAGAGTTCACTTGGACCTTACCCCATCTGTTATGAAATGATGATGAACACAGAATTAGAAATGTCTTGTACTGATTAATAGCTGCAATGATTTTGGGAGCATACTGGCTATACCATATCTAGAAGACATCATTTGCTGCACAACTCACCCTGTCATAATCTATTTAATTGCAACTCAGAATTAGCTTCCTTTAGGCATAGGGATTGATGGCTCCTTTGTTTAATTTTTTTACTCTTTCAAGTTCCTCTCTAGTTTATAACCCATAGGAAAACATGGATTAAGATAATTTAATAAGAATATCGAGTTTACAGCTATTAAAAACTCTGAGTTAACAAATATATCTGTGGTTAAGACTTTGGTGTACTTCCCTTAACAGTTGCTTCCCTAGTGACTAATTAATGATGGTGTTCTCTAGTTAAGACAAAGTGTATCAAGGATATCAGCTCAGAAGTCTGGCTTTAGCCACTTGTAGAGAATTCACTAATTTCCAAGTGGTCAACTGATTGAGTCATTTTCAAATATAAATCATGCTACACTACTTCATGGATAAAGAAACTCAATGACTTTTCAAATTATCCAAAACATTATTATTATTATTATTATTATTATTATTATTATTATTATTATTATATTGAAATTAGATTTACCTGTACATGGTGGCACATTTCTTTTTTACATTATCCAAAACATTTTTTTATTATTGAAAATAGATTCAGCTGCGTATAGTGGTGCACTCCTTTAATCCCAACACCTAGGAGGCAGAGGCAGGAGAATCACTGTGAGTTTGAGAACAACCTGGTGTTGCATGAATTCTGGTTGTATTAAAGAAAACTCAGAGCCAGATATCGGGAAAGGCTGAAATATCAAAGAGAGGAAACACCCACAGTCAAATCTCACCCAGCTGTCTTCCAGCTTCCTCAGCCTCACTCCTCATGGCTTGTACAGCCTCAATAGGTCTTCCTATATCTGCTTTAAACACCTTCTTTGCCTGGTTGTTTCACATCCAGGTTAAGATTATAGGTGTGGGATAATACTATTTGGTAGTCAGCCTTGAACTCACAGAAACACAGAAAGATCTCCTCTCTCTCTGGAGTTATGAGATTAAGGGCGTGGCACCACCACTGCCTGCCTGGGAGCCTGGAACTCCCTCTGTAAACAAAGTGGTCTCACTCTCAGATCTGCTGGATTAAAGGCACAGGTCACCACTCCTGGTTTTTCTCATGCTGGGATTAAAGGCGTGAGTTAGCACTCTCTGATCCTCCTGGATTGACTGTGGGTGGATATTCCAGACTGGCTTTATAAAATATACAACATATCACCACAACCTGGTCTACAAGCAAGTTCTGAGACAACCAGGAATGTTCCACAGAGAAAGCCCGTCTCAAAAACAAAAATAAAACAAACAAAAACAAAAGAAATTTTTTTTTCTCATGTGGTGCACCCCAGCAGTTTCCCCAGTTTCTCTTCCTTCCATGTTCCCCAGCTTACCATTGCCATCTCTTCAAGAATCACTACCTCTAGGACGACATCATGATCACAAAACAAAATTTAACTTTCTTACTCTGTCCCACAAATTGGCATTTATTCCTTATATATTCTCTTATACCTTTAAGCTCTATCTACAATTTTATTCAATGTTTTGTCCTTGGTGAGTATCAAGCCTTTGTACTTAAGATCATGCACATCTCAAAATTGCTAGATGTAACTCCTAACTGAAATGAGAATGCCTCCTCAGTAGGCCTGGCATTTGAATATTAGCTCCCCACTTGGTAGTGATGATTCAGAAAACATAGGAATCATGGTCTTGCTGCATGTAAGAAGTATGGCACTGTGTGCAGGCTTTAAAGTCTCAAAATCAAGCTAACTTTACATTTTTGGCTTGCTACATGTTCTATATTTTACCATTTTAAAGTATCTCAGGAACTGAGATTTACACAAGTTCTGAAAAAATTGAGGTGATTTGAAGGGGAATGTTTTTCAAAGGATCATATATGTAAATGCTTCATCCCCAGCTGGTGGGACTGTTGGAAAAGGATTAGGAGGTGTGTCCTCATTGGAGATGTTTGCTAGAAGTGGGACTTGAGGGTTCAAAAGTCTTCACCATTCTCAGTTAGTTTCTTCACCTGGTATCAATATGTACAGTGTCAGCTACTGTTTCAGCACCATGTCTGCCTCTTCTTGTTGCCATACAAGATGCTCATGGACTCTTATTTTCTAGAACATAATCCCCAATAAACTCTTTTATAAGTTGCCTGATTATGGTATCTTATCACAGCAGTACTAAAGTAATTAAGACAAATAAGATAAAAGCAAGTTAATAAAGAAATAGATATTTTGAGAAAGCACCATAGTTCATATGAAAATTTAGAAAGTTGTAGGAGCTTGCACAAGTCATAATTATTTATTATGGAGAAACATACAAGTTTAGGCAAATTAAACCCAAAGTCAAGAGTAATATCAAGATTCACACTTGAAGAATGACTAAAAATAACAAGTATATAAAAGAAAAGATAACATTTATTTGATTATAAAAAGGATTAATATTTATTAAGGATATATATATACACACACACACACACACACTCACTGATACAAATTGAACCTTAAGGCAATTTTTGGAGAGTAGAATTGTCTCATGCAGTGATGGTGCCAAGTCTCTCCCCAAGAATGCAGGAACAAACAGGAAGGAGGGGCAGTGTGTATTGGGGTTCTTAATGGAGGCTGAATATGCTCCATTCAGGGTTCTGAGACCCCAAAGCTATGCCTCTAGGTCCCCCTCAATAATGTCTGAATCCCACCACATGGGATTTGTTCTTAAATACAATTTGTTTTCCTATAATATTGTTTTCTCTCTTAGAGGTTAACATTTGGCACTCAAGGTCTTTTGTTGCTGGTTTTCCATTTGTTGTGTGCTGCTGTTTCCATCCATCTACATCATTATTTCCAGAATCTGTTCTTCCTGTATACGTTGTAAGGAGCACAGAAAACCATGAGTGAGTAAAGTTCTAACTGAATATGTATTTTGACATGAACACAACCTGTCAAGGACTCTGAGACCAATTGGTCCATAGTAAATTGGTAAAGTCATTACTCATATGAGCCCATCTCAAGAGGGGTGGCAAAGCTTTCTTTGGGAGCTGAGAAAGTGTGTTTAGGAATGATTAATCAGTATGTGCAAAAGCTAGCAACTTCAGCCCCTTCAGCCTAAATGCTATTAGCATGAGACTTCTGCAGAGACTACCTACCAATGTTAGTTGAAACCTCCCCCAGTGCTACACCTAATATATATGAGTAGGTTACAGGTTGTGGCTGTAATAACTAGAAAATCCCTGGTTCATTGTTTGAGTGCCTATGTGTCTATCCCTTCTTCATTCCATTACTACTGCTACCCAGGCTTTCCATATTTAAGCCACTATTTCATGCCTATTTTAAATTGACATAGAAAATGAATCATTCTCATACTAATTGCAATAAAGAGGATCATGACTGCTCCACAAAGTAAACTTTAAACTCATTTGTACACTACAGTTGTCCTAGGCTATCAGGATATGGACGGAACTAGAAATTCTTAAGCGGGTACTGGTGAAATAGCTACCTGACAATAATAACAAATAATGCTTTATTTGGAAGTCCAATGATACATCTTTCCCAATGTGCTTTGCAGCTTTCTTTTACATTTTTTTATCTGTTATTCTTCAGTGAAGTTCTTGATGCTACAAATCTCAAGTGACACAAAAATACAATATATGATCTAATTATAGGAAATAAATCTTTGAAATCTTTAAAGGGACCTTCAAAAAAGACTTTAAACTTAGTAAGGTTAAATATCATGGTGGTTGATTATTGGTTTTGCCCTAAGAAAGATGAGCTTGCTTCGAGGGAAGATGTAATCCTCTTAATGTGCTTGCTACATGGAATTCTAAGTATATTCAAATGAAATGATCTTCAGCTGGAAAACAACTGAAGACCATATAATGTTCTACTATCTTTCCTCTATATAACAAGAATGAGAGTTGAAATTGTAAAAGCCCTCAGCATACATAGAAAAGAAAGGCACAATTAGACAACCCTTTAAATAACTAGTTCCCTGTAATTGTTTCCCTTTACATAAAAATGTTAATGTGTTTTATTTATTTTCTTAAATAGAAGCCACAACTATATCTATGATAAGTCAATGATTGAATTGCTACAGCAGCATCTTCATGAATTTTTATAAGGATTAAAAGACATATACTTACAGTGTTCATTTATCTTGCAACTTTGACAGTGTGCAACAATCTTGTATGAGGCACTAAGTGTTCAGCAGAGAAAGGAAACAAGATTGGAAGTGATCTAGAGGTTTTATTGCAAATATTATTAGACATTTGCCAAATCTATTAAATTCACGAATGACTGTATATGACATCAAATTTAAAATGATTGAATTTAGGATTTTTTAAACTTTAGAGTAGTGCAAACATGTTAAACATTCCAAAGAAGCTGGGTATGAGTTCCGATCTTTTCCAAAATAGTAACATGTAGAATAACAGTGCACTGGGCAGGAGAATCTTCCATCCCAGACTGTTCTCTCACCAGGAGAAAAAGCAGCCAATCCCAATCAACCATGTTGCTAATCAAGGATATTCACTATGTTAGGGGTATTAGTACATTATTTTCTTACTCATGATGTTATAATTTATAATGATGTTGTTTCAATTTATCAGGGCAATATTCATTGGAAATCTAGGGGCATATATGAATGAAAATATATGTTTTGAAGACCTTTTATGATAAGGAAAACAGAATGCAGAAAGAGGAGAGAGAGGGTTTGACATTTAGAAGGCAGTTTTTGAAGTGATATTTGTATTTGGCATTGATAATATGGGCTTTTAGAGATATGTGGGCTTTGTGGTGTTAATGCAAGGAGTGGTTCTGAACAGAATGACAGGAAATAAAATAAACAAAATTGCCTAATCTTGTACTTCTTTAATTTAGAATGATAATGTCTGGCTTGGAGTGAGAGAGAACCCCAGCCATAAATGAGTGTTTTTGAAACTTGGTCTGAAGACAAGCTTGAACACTCAAGTACTGGCTGTTCTCTAAGTTGTGAACAAAGAAACAGGCTGGCTGGACCTGCATATTAAGAAAATGAGTTGGTGAAGGGGCAAGAACTATAAAAGGGAAATATATTAGCTGATAAATTGACCGTGCTCCAGTGCAAGGCCACCCGTCTAATATTTGGATAGCATAAGTTGGCCTGAAAGGGAGATAAAGTGGGGTGGGAAGGGAAGGAAAGAGGGAGGTGGATATGAGAAAACTTGGAGGAGGGAGGATGAATATGGCCAAAATATTTTGTAGGAAATTCTCAGAAAGCTAATACAAATTAATTGATAAACAGTGTTTGTTATATTTGGAAGGAAAATAGAATAGCACATTAGACAGAAAACTATGAAATCATTTTTTAAAAAAGAAATTTGAAGCTTAATCTTTATGGGGCAATAAAATTCCTACAAAAAGTATAACTAGAAACAACCCAACAGGGCTAGAAAGGAGAACTCTTAGTCAACACTGGATATGAGGGTTATGGAAGAAAAGGTATAATTTCAAGCTTTAACATTTTATAAATCGGAGAATTTAGAGAGGAGTTGAGGAGGTACTGGAAAGAGAAGAGAGAGAGAAAACTTTGGTGGGGATGTAAAAATAAGTAAATACATTTATTTATTAAAATAATGTGTTAACAATAAAGGCATGTTTTGAAAAAAAGATTGTATATTTTGAATGAATATCCTCTCTTTTCGTTTCATATGTCATATAGCAGCCACCGTAGATGAATAGAGAAATGACCAATATTGTGTTAATTTTATTCTCTTAAAATCCATGAAAGACTGATATAAGCAATTTCCTCCAGAATGGAACATTTCCTCCTGTGAGGAAGAGAAAGGCTCATGATACCATGAGTACATTATTGCAGCTAGAGTCTTTTTTTTTTTTTTATTGTTAGATAATGTTCTATGAATGAACAGAACCAATTTAATGCATGCATATTATAAGTGGAGACAGATTGACTTACATGACAAAACTGGGTAGTGAAATCATGACTGTCTTCATACTGGGGCTGAGAATTTGGGAGTTTTTCAGTCTAGGAAACTGGATACCTCCACACTCTTGCCTCAGCACTGATAGCCTGGAGGATCATAGGGGAGTGGCTAGTGATAGTGGAAAGTCAAAGACACTGCTCTGTGATGTCAGCTTTACATGAATTTGCCATGAGATAAATGAAGGTTCACGCATGTGTTCCTTGTGCACTTTTATGCCTCTTGGAAAATGATCCCCACTTTGAAGGTAAGTCTTCTCAGCTAATATTCCCTAAAAATGAGCTTATAGGTATGTCTGCTTGTATTTCCTAGGTGATCTTAAATATTGTAAAGCTGATAATCAAAAACATCTTCACATTTGCCAAAGAGAAATTTGCTAGTATTTCTCTGTCAAAGTCAAGAGGGGAATGAAGTAATTTTTATTTAATGTTTCAGATCAGAATTTCCATACATATATTATCCTCATATTACTTAATTGTGTGTCCACTATGTCACAGGTCATGTCTTCATTATTTTCTGTACTATTACATAAATATCTTAACAAGTAATAAAGATTTGTTTCCTGGACATTGAAGCCTGACTATATCAAGAGTACTCTATCAATCTTCTTGGCCAGTAGGCTAAAACTTTTTACTCACCTACCTTCCTAGTTTTCACATCTTCAGAAAGGACAAGTTGGGATGACCATATGATGAACCCTGGGATTCCATGGAATTTTTTTCTTCACATACCTACTCTCTACTTCTTTGAAGAGAAGTAGTAACATGCACTGTTCAATATACTCCAGCTCCTCTCCCATTTAGTAGTCAGTAAAAAATCAAGGCTGTTGCTCCTCTTAGCATACAATTTCATGTCATTATTCTTAAGACACAGACTCAAAACTGTAAAAAAGACATTCACAGTTAAGTGTGACCACTGATGTTCACCACCTTCAGCTCTGTTACATCTACCCTGCCTTTCTATGTTCTTCAGGCAATATTTGCTGAGCCCTTAATAGCTTGCTGTCATTTTTGGCCTCAGTACTCCAGAATACCCATGCTTCCCACTGACTTTGAGGCAGATAGCTCCTGTTTAATTTATTCATATTTAAATATACTCTAATTGTTTTCTCCTTTGCCAAATTCAATTCTTTATTCTGTGTTTCAGCTTTCCTATAAAACATTATCACATTCATTAGCATGATAACTTTGGATAACTTTTTGTCTCAGTTGGAATTTTGTTTTTATAAATATGTGACACATGCTTATTAGAGAAGGGGAAGTCTTAACTGATAAAATTACTCCTTAAGATTAGCCTATAAGAACCCCCCCCACACACACAGAGAGAGAGAGAGAGAGAGAGAGAGAGAGAGAGAGAGAGAGAGAGAGAGAGAGAGAGAGAGAAGAGATTTGCACATATAGAAATCCCATAAAGACACAAAATCAAAAACTAGAATATATAAGCAAAATACACCTAAGCAAAAACAAAAGTCCATACAAAGCATCATAAAAAATTCTAAAACTTTAATTGAATGTATTTTGTTGTTCATCTACTGCTGGCAATGCTTCTCTGTCTCTCTCTCTCTCTTTCTCTCTCTCTTTCTCTCTCTGTCTGTCTCATCTCTCCCCCAGTAAGCCAGTAAAGGGCAAAACAATGAGGAGCTTTTTTCCATGGTGTCTGCTTCTGTTCCTGCCTCTAGGTTCCTCCCCTAACCTCCTTCTGTGATGGAGAATGACCCTCCACAGAGCTGTAAGTTGAAACAAATACATTTCTTTTGGTCATGGTATTTTATCATAGCAATAGAAATGATTGAATATTTAGCATTATTGGAAAGAGAATTGATAAAAACTACTCTAACCAATGGGGATACAACTCATTGGCAGAATGCTGCTAAGTATAAGTTATGCCCCTGGGTTCAATTCTCAGGAGGAGGAAAACAAAATAAAGTAACCAACAGACATCCAGGAAGAAAGTTACTTCCTGTTACAATAGGATATGAGAAAATTTAAAAATGGATCACATTTTTAGGCCCTTGAGAAGCACGAATTGGTAAGTAAAAATGATTTCAGGCAGATTCCCTGACAGAGGAAAAAATACCTTTTCCTTACTATTCTCCCTATATATGAATGAAAAACCTGAGACCAATTGCTTTATTAGTAATTTCATTCTACTTTTAAGATCAGTTGTAGATTAGAAATTGGTTTTAAACTTTTATTGGAGGTTAGTGAGGTTAGTGTAAAATGTATATATTATTTTAATATACTTATTCTATTTCTACACTTTTTATTTCACATTTCCTTCCTACAGCATATTGAACATAATGTGTATATAAAGACCATGAGAAAAAAATTAAGAGATGGTATCTTTTTTCTTCCTTGCCTAGAAACAAATAGAATTGATGTATCTACATTATTAAGGAAAAATAGTCACTCCGGTGTTCTTTTGTTAGTATGTCATGCTCCACATGCCTTTATGATGAGTGAGATCAATAGTTTATTGCA
This sequence comes from Phyllotis vaccarum, assembly GCA_033318265.1. Lineage (NCBI taxonomy): Eukaryota > Metazoa > Chordata > Mammalia > Rodentia > Cricetidae > Phyllotis > Phyllotis vaccarum. The sequence continues at coordinate 32,742,068 of JARWLC010000019.1, read as the reverse complement.
GGAAGAATTTCTCATCAATGTCATTTAAAAATGACAATTCATGGGATGTAAAACAATGAAATATTTCCTGTCTCCTTTTTTTTTTTTTATTAGAGAGCTGATTCTAATATGAGCAATTTCAGTAAGAGATAGATTTTTGCTCATAAATTTTATATTACTTTTCTTTTCTGTTGAACAGGCTCCAATATTTGCCAAGTAAATGAAACTTAATAATGAAGCTTGTCTGAGAGTTTATATAAATCACTCCCCTGTGATATATCTAATTATAAGATATTTATGTACATAGCTCTGAAAACATGAATCCACTGATCAGTGACTGATTAAAGGCACATAGTGCTCAAAGTTGCTGAAAAGTAAAATAAGAAGAAAAAGTTCTGTCTGAGGGTGCTTGTCTCAGAAATGATTATAATACAATTCGGTCAGAGTGGAAACAAATGGCGTAGTAGACAGGCATGTCCTGTCATGTAGTAATGGCATTCACACTGCCACACCTACTTGAACGATTGAATAGGAGGCTGTGTCAGAAAAATGTATGGAAAAGGCATGTCACTTTGCTGACTATGGCTGTTCTACATGCTTTAGTGTCTTCTTCAGCACTATCTGTTTCCAGGAAAATTAATAGTTATGGATAAAAGAGTAAGTGCTGAGTTTGTATGACTCTTTGAAAGGCCAAGCTGACAAGGTTAAAATGCTAGTGTAGGACATTCTCACATTTATTTTCCTAAAAGTGTATCAAAGATTTCAATGCCAGTTAGATAAGTGTCTTCTAAGCCTTTGATAAATGTCTGCTTGAAATCAGCAGAGATAGACAACTCCAGAAAACAATTCCAAGGTGCTTTTGAAAGATACCTGAAGTCATGTCACTCTAAACACTTAGGGGAGACATACAAATAACATTATGTAGACTGAGTAGTTGGTATTTAGAGATATATATGCATATACATACACATACGTGAATACAACAACAATTATTCAAAGAGAAGTTGTGAATTTGAAAGATAGTTAGGAAGGGTGCATGAGAAAGTGTGAAGGCATGAAAAGGAAGGAAGAAAATATGATTATATTATAATCTAAAAATAATATATAATGAAAAAGAACTCATACCTGCCTGGTAGAAGAAAGTATCCAGAGGTTAGCTTTAAGGGAATTTGATTTTATTTGTATATGATCCCAGCTACTAATAGTTAAAGCAATGAGTATGAAAAATAACATAGATGTGCCAAGGAAAAACACTGCAAGGTGATACAAAGACTGTGTATTTATGTATCCAATATATATTCAAATAACCAAGACAGCCAATACTACTTGTTGAACTGTCAAATCTTCTTGTAACAAATCTTCTGAAGACAAAATGTCAAGAAGTGATGCTGTAAATTCATCCAGATAGAGCCAGGCATGCTGTCAGCACCCTTCCAATGCTTCTAGAAGCAAGAGGAAAAGCTCCTTCCAATAGTGCCATGAAAATTGGACAACATGACCTCTTACTTCATTTCGTATTACCAACAAGTAAATATTTATGGTTGTGTACTGAGGCAAAATGGCTAATAGAAGTTTTTCATTTTAAGTGACCTTAAGAATGACCAAAATCTCATTTCTAATTTGAGAGAAAATGAAGGTTAAAGAGATCAAATGACTTGGTCAAGTTCACCACACAGCAATTTAGAATAGACACACAAAACATTTCTTAACTTACAGTTTAGTGATGTTGTTTATACTGGTATGCTAAATTTCATTCTGTAAGCAGAAAAATGATATTGGCCTTTTTATAATGTATAAGACACATTAACATAAACACATAGTTATTTACTTATTTAAATTGGATACCATCCAAAATAAATGAAGCATAGCTTTCAGAACATTGTCAAGGAAACTAAGTATCCAAATAGTTGGTGGATTGGCTGTATTTCCTTTGACTAATTCTAATTACATTAGATAGCAACAGACTTTGTGAAATATTCACGACATAAATTTTTGAATTTTCCCTTTTGGAGTGAAGATTGGGGAAAGCCATGGCCCATATGTGGAGGTCAGAAGACAACTGTTGAGGTCAGTTCTCTCCTACTATCATGTGGGATCCAGGGATCAAATTCACATAGTCAGGCTTGTTAGAAGGTGCCTTTTTCTGATGAGACATCTCGCCTCTAGGCCTAATAATTCTAATTTTGATTGTGTACAAAATTATTCATATATTGGTATTAACTATGCCTATACAATAATGAGCTGTTGTTTTGTTTTTCAATATCTTGATTTAAGCAATGTAGAGCATATATTAAGAATTGCACATGACCATAGCTACTGATAACATGCTACAAAAATATACTATTTATAGAGAATCAAAGCATAGATAAATGAGTTATATAGCTTTTTCTCAAGAGTCTCTCCAATTGCCTTTGAAGGATGGAGCTCTTCAGGTCAAGGTTACAGACAGAGGAACATGGGAGAAATTCCTAAGGAGCAGCTTGCCCTAACCAAGCATGTGGAAAATAAGCATATGACTTCAATTTATTATGACATTACTCACTCCATTCCTGACACTGTCATAACACACACACACACACACACACACACACACACACAAAGCACAAATACAGTGTTATATTCCCATATGTCTTATTTTTGAAATATAATATGTCAAAACAGATTTGGAGAAGAAGGTGTAATCTGATAGATGTCATGCACTCATTCTAAGTAAAGATGTATAAGTATGCACCTTGGTTTTCCTAAGGCAGTTGAACATCCCCAGTTGCTGCTTTGTCATTTTTTTTTTAAGAAAATATCAAATATCCAAAATATGCAGAATAAAAGCATGGTATTGAACATTCAATATGTTAATAACTTGACAATAAAAAGTGAATTATATGCTTGTATTTTAGTTAAATTAACAAATTAATAGCTATACACTTAGGAAATACAATGTGATGTTTTAATAAAGGTGTATAATATATAGTCAAAGTACAAAAGTATTATTTTATAAAAATAGATGAAAACTTAAGAGTTTGAAAAAGTAACGTTTAATGACTGACATGTTTTATACTAAAAATAACACAGCTTTACAGATATATTTTAGGATTTTAACAAATATAGATACACATGTAACAACTGCTACTAACAAAACATTGATGACTTCAATTCAATCAGTTGCAATGGACTATGATGCTAGAACATGCTTTCTTATTTAGTTACTTTTAAACACGATCACACAAACCATAAAGATTCATCTAAATCCCATGAATCCAGAGCTGAAGTAGTATTTTAAGGAGATCCAGCTCTTAGAATATTCCTCATATATATTTATTTTAAAAAATATAAATGCACATGTTTATTTTTTAACCAGAAAGATTAATAGGATCTATCAAAGGTCTGTGCTGGCTCTGATCTTTCAAAATTCAAGGGCCACTAAAACTAACTTAGAGCCGCAAGGAAAATAACTAAATATCCATTTATCTGATTTTTCTTTATTCTCTTACTGAATATATTCCTTTCCTCTGAATATATTCCTAATACTATCCATAATTATCTATACTTAAGAAAGACACCTTAAAGATAGTATATATGAAGCACAGGACACAAAGTTCTTAAACATAGTGAGATAAATAGGAGGTATGCCCAACCTAATATCATTATCATTGATGTGTGTACAGTAAATTCACACCTATGCTTCCTGCCTGCCTTTGGCCAATCAGTGCTTTTATTAAACCAGTGGGTAGGACAATTATTTACAATGTAACAACACAATATCCCACAGTTTGCCAGACCTAGATTTTTACTTGGATGTAGGGGTCTGTTGTAGAATATTGTTTTAAGATGTGTTACATTTATTTATGCTGTGGAATATTTGTTTAATGATACAAAGATGTGTTGAACTCTTTTCTGTTGATTTTTTTTTTTTAACTCTGGGATGCTGTGTTCCTACTGTGCCTGCATAAAACACCTAATGGTCTAGTAAAGAGCTGAATGGCCAATAGCAATTCAGGAGAATAGATTAGTGAAGCTGGCAGGCAGAGAGAATAAATAGAAGGAGAAATCTGGGGGTACAGAGAACACCAGAAAAGAAGGACTCCAGGGGTCACCCACCCAGTTACACAGCAAGCCATGGGGAAAGATGTAAAGAAAAGTATACAGAAAGAAAAAGTTCAGAGGCAAAAAATAGACTATATAATTTAGGGTAAGAAAATCTTGATAAAAACAAGCCAAGCTAAGGCCAGGTATTTATAATAAAGATAAGCTTCAAAGTATGATTTATTTGGTACCCAGGTGGTAGAATATCCAAAAGAGAAAAAAAAAAAATCACAACAGACTCTGAAACCTAGGCCTCATATTTGTACAAGCCATATCACAGCCCCATACTCCAGACTTTAAAAACAAAAAAATGCCAATTTAAAATTGGGAAACTCTGTAACAAATCTATTATTCCATTGGATAAATTCATTATAAATGATAATTCATACATCTTGCAATCATAAGAGAATTAAAAACATTAGGTAAATGTCAAAACAGACAAATTTGATTTTTTCACAAGCATTTATAACAGCAATCCCTGCCAACAAAACATTCATTCTCATATCTTTTTCAATAGATATTAACTACTAGAGTATCACCATCCATAGTGATTTCTGAATTGAATGGAGATTGATTGATGCTCAAAGTAAATCAACCTGTATTTAAAGTAGGGAGTGGAAATAATTTAAGACAAAGACTTGTGTTCTTTCAAAGATGTACTTCTGCCTGGTTATACTAAGTAATTTTCATATTTCATGCCATTAAGTAGATAAAATAGAGTACAGAAACTGAGCAAAAAGGGCCCTCTACCAAATTAGGTTTGTGTTGTGGCACTACTTTCTTATAAAGTGTTTTCTGCAATGGTAAGATAAGTTGCAAAATAATGTGTTATTTGAATGAATAAACTTCAATGAGAAATAAAAGGTTGTGTACTCATGATAATATGCTTCATTTCTTAATTCTTGCCAACTTTTGTCATAGAGTTCACAGACACGAACATCTGTAGTTCATAGACCTACACAGAAAGGCATTCTTGTGTCCTCCTTTCTATTTAACTGTTTATCTACTTTGCTGTCCTTTGGCTTCAACAAAAGATTTGATTCTGCTTTGTAATGTAATCCCATGTATGTTTTTAATTAGAAGAATTTAAAAACATTTTAAAGATGTTTTTAAATGTAAGAATTTTAAAACAGTGTTCTTGTATTTTCCAGATCATTAAGGTCATTGTTGTATCATTTATTATATCATATTACTGTATCACAAGGCATACCATGACTTTGTAACCCAGATGTATAGGGTAGCTGATGTTATTTTAAAAGTCTGGTGTCATTTACAGTTATGAGTCTCCGAAGATTTTGCTCTTAAATACAATAGTCTATTTCTGAGTTCATAACAAGTATTGACTATTTTGAATAGTTTTACTATAGCTCTTCTCTTAGTATCTTTAATTATAAGAAATATTTTCTAATGCAATATAGCCTACAATTTAAAAATAATCACTTGTTTAAATGATCCTTAAATAGTATATATAAAACAAATTCAGATTGCATCTACACAGAAATTCAATGGAAGTTTTCATAACAATAAGGTAAAAACTGATAGTTACTGTAACAATAAACACACTATGTATTTATCTATATATTTTGAATATTTGTATATTTGGAAAAGAACATATTTTCCTTTTGTATAAATATACATTAGAGTAATACTTTTCATTGTTTAGGAAAAATGGTTCATAATGAAAACATTGGCTTAATGTTCCTCAAAAAATTCTCAAGCAAATGGAGTTTGTAGCTTTCCTGAAATCACATGACAATTTTTATACACCAAACAGAAATTGACTAATAGAGTCATTGGTGATTCAGATATTTATCTTGACTGTTTTACATATTTGGAAAGGAATGTTTTCTCTTTTTATGTAAATATAGATAAAGTAGACTTCATGTTGTTTGAAAAGGTTACTCACAATAAAAATATTGGACTGAGAGTTTCTCATCTAGTTTAAAACAAATAAAAGTTATATCTCCATTCAAATCACATAGAAGTTTTTTTTTTCAGTAGATAAAAAGTGACTAATAGAGTCATTATAGCTCTGAAATAATTGAATACTTACTCAATATGTTTTAAATTTTGAAAAACATGTTTTCCCCTTAATAAAACTGAGTAATATTCTGGGTTGTTTAAAAAGATGGTCCATAATGAAAATAAAATTCTAAATATTTGAATTTTTTGAATTAGCAACCTGGAATAAAAATAACGCATATGGAACTGATTCTCTTTTCCCTAGAAACTGACAAAGTGAAAATAACTATGATAAAAAGTTGACTTGCAAAGTCTGGTTTGTTTCCATCTTTCTGAGATAAGTGTTCTTCTCTTTGGGAAAGACAGTGTCCAGATAATTAGCTCCAGCCCTGCTCCTGCTGCCCTTCTTCAAAGCAGTAGGAGGGAGGATCTGATACTAGTCAATGACTGTAGAAGTTCAATAGGACCAGCAACTGAAATAGTGAGTTTTCAACCACTTTTTAGTTTCCTTGAGCGTTTCCCTTTGCCGTTTGGTTGCTTCCATTTTTGTTTTAGAGTTATACTTAAAGAACGACAAAAGAACATGAAGAAAGACATTTATCAAGATTATTAGACATTTCAATAAAGGTTTTAAAATGCAGATATTTTTATTTCTTTAGATTCTGGTTACATTTCTTCCTTTTCTTTGGAACCTCAATATATATGAAATTTATAGTTGTTTTGTGTTAATTTAAAATTTGATTAAGATTAATGACCAGGATAAATTAGTCCACCTTAGAATTGGGAAATCCAATGTATGATCCTCTTTTGGATTTCTTGAATCAGAGTTTCCCCAAATGAAACCAATAGCACATATTTTGTATGAACAATAAAATATAATTTCTGTTTCTGATTAAAAGTACTGAAAATAATGCATGGACTCAATATTCAGTATATTTTGAATTTAAGTGAGTTGTGTATCTTGTGATGTTTAAGAAAATGGAGCCCAGTGGTTCTTAAATCTGGTTACATAAAAAAAAATAAAAATTTTAATATTTGATTTATATTATTTCTAATACTTATTGATTAATTTTGAAAAGATATTAAAAATATTTTCCCAAATGGATCTAATGTAGAGTCAATTTTGAATAATGCTAACCTAGAAAGACCATTGATTTCTCACATATTTAACAATGCAGCTATTTTTTCATTTCTAGATAATGAAATCCATTATACATAAAGCTAGTTATTTGTGAGTATAAGTATTTATGTCTGTTATTCCTTTTACTATATTATCTAAAAAGGTAAATATATTATTGCATAATATTTTTAGTATTTACTTAATTAAAGCATTTAATATCTTAATATTTTTCATTATATTAAGGTGATTCTTAAAAATATAAAGTATATATAATATACATATATAATATATATACATATATAATATACATGTATAATATAAATACATATATAATATACATGTATAATATATACATATATAATATACATGTATAATATATATATACATATATATAATATACATGTATAATATATATACATATATATAATATACATGTATAATATATATACACATATAATATACATGTATACTATATATACACATATAATATACATGTATAATATATATACACATAAAATATACATGTATAATATATACACATATAATATACATGTATAATATATATACATATATCCATTTCACTTAAATTTGGTTAATTTTGTTTTTAAAGAAACCTTTGTCTTTTTATTTTGTACAAATATTTCCTGCTTTTTTAATTTTTGTGCTTTTGTCTCCATTTTTATTATATTTTTAGTTCCCATAACTCTTTTTATACTCCAATTCTTATTTATTCCCTTTTCCTAACTATTACCTTGTAGGGGGATTATGTTGTTCCATTGTAAATAATTGTCCCCGCTTATGAGTTTAATAAAAAGCACTGATTGGCCAAAGGCAGACAGGAAGTGTGGGCAGGTCTACCAGACTAAGAAAACTCTAGGAATAGGCAGAACAGTGCAGAATGCCTGAGAGAAGCCAGAAGAAACAGAAGACAACTATGCTGTTCAGAGAAAAGATACCGAGCTGCATGGCTGAACAGGATAAGAGTCATGGGTTAGAGTAAGGGCCAAGAGGTAGCAAGTTATGAGCCTGGGCCTGAGGCCGATCAGCCTAAAACTATTGTAAGCATCTGTGTGTCTCTGTGGGTCTATGGGTCTGCGGGCCAAAGCCTTGAGGCTAGGCCCAAATGTCTGGGCCAGAAACCTCCTTCTACAGACTCTCTTCTACTTTTCCCTGTTTCCCTCCAGATATTCTTCAGGTACATTTTATCAGAGGCATTACATATCTAGAAGGCAGCATTTCAGAAAGATCTTCTTCATCCTCTGGCTCTTAAAATACTTCTGTCTCTATTTCAATGGTGTTTCCAGGGCCTGGGAGGATGTCTCATTTAGGTCTGAGTATTCAAAAGTCATTTTCTCTCAGCCCTTTAGTCAACTGTCAGTCTTTGCATTGACCAACACCCTGTGCAAAACTAAACTACTCTGCCCAGGATAATGATAGCACCAGTCTATGAGGAAAAAAATGACTATTTTGAAGTCACTTTGGCTACATTGCATTTAACAAAAGAATGCAGAGGCAATCCATTTTCTTCTAGGGATTGCAAACCGTTTTACAATGCCAAGTGTGTTTCCTCTTATTGAGTTGGCTGCAAATACAGTTAGAAAGCTATTGGTTTCTCCCATGACAATCATGCAACTTTTGTATCAGTACCTTCTGTCTTGGGGTGCTGCAGGTGTTGTTCCATGGTCCACACATGAAAAAGACCAGGAATGATTTTTAGTCTTATTGCCTAGGTAATACCTTCTGGCTTTATGAAATCCAGCCAGCAAAAAAAATTAGTATCCAGCTTGATATCTTAGTGTCTTATATCTAAAATGTGTGGTATCTTCTACTGTAGTATTTTACCGTAATTCTGGTTTGTAACGAAAAGCAGTGGAAATAGCATTTACTTCAGATGTTTTGCTGCCTTTCTGGATGACAACTAACTCATGAAGATTTAATCCACAATATGGTACTGGGGTTTTGTTAAAGATCTTGTGATTTCTGGGAACAGTATTATCACTCTGAAGACAACTTGTTTGACCTGCTTCATTTTAGATGATGTTTTAATCATTAGTTTAGTTGTGTTATACATGGATAGGTTTCTATACATATGTCCATGTCTTAGTTTTGATTGACTCCTCTTTGCCTCATCCAAGATTAAAAGTTTATGCCCCTAGTATGCTCCATATTTACTTTCATATCACATGTATGTTGTTCTCCCCAGATCCACCCAAAATGTACCCTATACACCACACACCCATACACACACACACACACACACACACACACACACACACACACACACACACACACACACACACCACATGAATCATTTTATTATATTTTATTTTGCTTCCTGGCCTCTATAAGCATTTGTTTCTACTTAAATATATAAATCTTAAAATTTAAAATTTAGGATTTATTTATGAGATAGAATGAGAACTTGCAGTGTTTATTTCATTTTGTGTTTGTTTATTTGTTTGTTTGTTTTTGGTGTGTGTGGGTGGGCTGGTTCCTGAACCCCATATAATCAATCTCTGCATTATGTCTTCCACTCACCACACTCATCAGGTAATGGCCATGTAGCTCATTCTATAAGCTAACTATTGTGACTAGAGCAGCAAAGAATGTGGTTTTCATAGATAGTGTGATCACCTAGTATAGAGTCATTTGAATACGTGTCCATAATTTGAATATGTGTCCGTGAATGAAATGGGGGAGGGACAATAATAGCTCTACTTGTAGTTTGGATTTTTTTTTTTTTTTTGAGAAACCACCATTTAATTTCTTACCTATTTTTTTTTAAAAGTGGCAACTAAAACCAGAAATGTGCTCTATTTTTAAATTACATCTGTTGGGTATTTTTGTTGTTGTTTTCTCTTTTTATTTTGAAACAATGTCTTATTACTACCTGTACTACTTGAATTGAGTATGTTTCCAAAAACACATCTTGAACTTGAAATCTTTTTTCCACAGATTTTTGAGTAGCAGGTATTATATGACTGAATAACAAGGCCTTTAGAGTCATTTTAGTAGCTAGATAGTGATGATTTGGTTGTGGGGATATTTTCAAATATAATAAAAACAGTCGGAGATCATGGTGGAGGGAGGAGGCTAAAATAATAGAACAAAGAAGCAGGGCCAGAGGCATAGATGTCTCCCATGAGCAACTTCTTGGGGAGGGAGATTATACTGATATTGAAAGGCAGTCTTTATACAATGAACATAATTCGGATTTATGTCGTATGGCAGCTTTAAATGCTTGGGACAGGATTGAATAAATAGGAAAGATAACTGAATCATTCACAAAAGTAATTCAAAGCCCAAAAGAAACTTTTACAGACTTTTTGCACAGATTAACTGCAGCAGTAAACAGAATGGTACCAGACTCAGAAGCCAGGCAAATAATAATTGAATCACAGGCTTTTGAGAATGCTAATACACAATGTAGAAAAATATTTAGACCATTAAAAGCAAGGTCAGCACCCTTGGAGGATTGGATTTGTGAGACACTTAATCAAGAGTCTTATGACAATGATGATAATTGGGTAGGAGAGCTTATTTCTAGAGGTATAAGAAAAAGTCAAAATGTTAAATGTCACAATTGTGGAAAGCAAGGTCACATAAAAAGAGATTGTAAACAAGGCATTCCAGAAACAGTGCTTTTGGTAGGAATAATCCCAAGAGAACACCCCTCCCTTCTGGAGTATGCAGAAGGTGTGGAAAAGGAAGACATTGGACTAATGAATGCAGGTCAAAAAGGGACAGACAAGGCAACTTTCTGCCCTTGGGAAAGGCCCCGAGCAGACTTTCAAAAGCCCCCATATCAAATCCAATCCAATCTTACCCTTCCATTGTAGAGGAAACACCTTCCCAGAACAATTAAAAAAATTTAAATTGTAAGAAAATATAAAGGGTTGGGGCAGGTTTTTGTTTTTGTCTTTACAGAAAATGGGAAATACCCATCTTCAAGAAGTTAAAAAACCTTGGACATCTAGACATCTAAAGCAAAAGGGGGGCTATCCAGAAAAATTTATAAACAAAAGAATATCGGATCTATTGGTACCAGTATACTCTATAGGGTAAAATCTCATTGCTTAAACTCTCCCATTTTTTTTATAAGTTGAAGTCCCAGTTTAATTAAAATTTAAAGCTGGATTTAGAGTGGGAGTGTGGCTCTCTCCTTCTCTAAACTCAAGCATACTTGTTAAAGGAAAATACAAAATCTCTGTATCATATCAGAAGAGCCACCTGATATGTGAAAGAATGACTAAAAATAAGGGACTATTCTATTATTGTTACTAATCCTATGCTGAAAAAATACTTATATATTTAGCTTCCCATACATTGTGTTCCAATTTAGTCTCATCAGTTTTCTGCAGTGATCCATGACAATGTCTAATTGTTAACTTGAAGTATCCAAAAGGAAGATGGAGACAATGATGATTTCACATGGACTCTGACAAAGCCACTTGTTACATTGTATTTTCTCGGTCCTAGGTGGCCAGAGGCCCAGAACCACAGACCTGTAGCCCCAGACCTCTTAGCTGCCTGCTGCTGTTCGGGGTCCCGGAAATGACTCAGACACTTATATTAACTTCATGCTGCTTGGCTTATGGCTCAGGCACATTGCTAACTAGCTCTTACATCTTAACTCAACCCATTTCTATTAATCTTTCTTGCCACATGGCCCGTGGCTCACCTGTGTTCCTTACATGTTGGTCCTTTGGGCTTCTGGCCCTGTCTGTCTCTGACTCTTCCCTGTTCCTCCTACCTACTCTGATGCCTCCTCCTACTTTTCCTATGGTGCCTATCATGGGCCAAAACAGCTCCTTTATTTAAAGATTGCTATTCACAGCATACAGAAATACATTCCCACATCAGCCACTAGTCTGACAAACACCAACCAAAGATCAGATTTCGACTACAAACTGCTCAGGACAATTTTGAGGCAGCTTGCTGAGATGAACCAGCTTCACAGACTACTACAACCAGGACTTGAGACAAGCTATTCACTTGCCTGTTATACAGAGACTGGACAACAAATGACACAGCTACTTATTTCAGAACTTGACAAATAATAAAACCTTTCTTTTCAGGATCCCCTAAAGATGCTGTTACCCTCAGACAGCAGGAAGCAAATTTAGGAATATTGCCCACATTTCCAAAAGGTGGGGGGTGGGTTAATTTTGGCCATTCAATGGGTTATGGATGATTGTCATTGTTTAGGTTAATTGGTTAAAAAATGTTAATAGTTATGATTAGAAAAAAGTTAAACAAGAATGATTCGATTCAAGATTTATTTAAAAAAAATAGAAAGAAAATGGGCATACAGATATATAGGATATAAGGATAGATGGCTGAATCTTCTTTTAAAAACTTTAAATATGTTTTCAAGATCAAACGAATATATTTCAGATGAACAGGTCTTCTGCAAACACTTCAGAGATCCATAGAATATGGCATTTAAAATATTTTAAGAACTTGGACTTTTCTGGACAGTGAGATAGGTCTGCTCCTGGCAGCCCCAATCTACTTCAAGAGAAAAATGGGCATTGAAGAATCTCCATACAGAGTCTACTTTCGTTGTGGCAACAGTAAGACATTGGACAAGAACCTGTTCTTGTATTGACTGCTTGAGAGTATGCTGTTTAAAGTGGACATGCAGGTTCCCTCGGAAAGTGGCCTTTGAACTTTGAAAGAACAAGCTGAGATGGTTCTTCAGGTTCCTGCTTTTCAGAGAAAACTGTCAGATATTCTTCAGGACACAAGGAAAAGCAACTGATGAACTACCCCAGAATGGGCAGAGCATATTTTCTGCTTTACTGAAATAAAAAGAGACTCTGTAGGCTTAAGATGGATGCCCCAACTTTATAAAGGAACTTTTGGTGACTGTCCAAGCAGATAAGTGTCATATCTGTCATTTCTAGATTTTAGAAGTTGCTTGCACTTCATGTTTACTTGGGCAAATATTATTTCCTTCTTGGGTCTCTGCAGTAGTTGAAGATGAAATAGTTATAGTTTTATAGTAACAGTTTTAGAAAAGAAACTTTGAAGTTAAAGTGTATATGTTTAAGAGACATAAAAATAATAGTTTTTAGTTAATAATACAAGTTAGAAAAAAATGAATTAGGTATAATCCTTTGAACTCATCAAAACAGGATAATTAATGAAATATTTTCTTTGAATTGTCAATTGTTAATGGACTGGACATTACTCATTTATTGTTTGTATATATTGTATACTATACCTATTGTATATGGTTTTTCTTATGTTAGCTATAACCTTCTTTTACTTTTAAATTTGACACAAAAGGGGATATGTGGGGATATTTTCAAATATAATAGTTGGTTGTTACATGCTTATGTAAATATATAAAGGTTCAAACACTTAATTCTATGTAATTATGAATAAGTACCAGAATTGCTTGAAATTTAGACATATATAAATATTTATATGTATATATATATATATGACCTACTTAGTCTGTATAATGCTAGATGTATATATTTTGGGAACTCACAATTTGGAACTGAACAACCAATTGATGCAATTTTCCATGCAGCAGACTGCTTCTTTCGTTCCTAGCTTTCATTGGTTCCCAATAATTCTGTGTATGTTTAAGGCCTTATGAGATTTTTTTCCTGCCAGTTTGGCATATACACTGATATCATTCTTGTCCAGCCCATGTTTGGGAAGTAATGTTGGTGATTCCTTATTGGCATAGCTTCTGATAATCCTAGGAGACAATGTCACAGAAAAGTCATTTCTGTATTCTGACTTTTACAATCTTTCTATGCTCTCATCTACATTTGTTGAGCCCTGATGCAGAAGTGTTTTTAAGACGTACCCACTGAGATTGGGCTCCATAACTGGACTTTGATTGGTTGTGGTTTTCTCTAATGATTTGCATCTGTTGCAAAGAGAACACTTCTATTCTTTTAATCGTGTCCTCTTTCTAAAACTCCTGTTCATATCTACTATGCTCTGGAACAAAGCATCTTAAAATAATACAGAAAAGTTTGTCAAGAATGCTCTTATTTCAACTACTACTCTAATTGATGAATGACAGCTCAACAAAGCTCCTTTCTTTTATTTGAACATCTTCATTATTCTTTTATAAAAATTATAAAAAATTAATTTTTGATGTTAATTCAATTTTCATCAAATTTTAAGGGAAATATATTACCAAATATGTAAATGTTTTTAGTAATAAAGTTACTTTTATGTTTAAAATAAGAGTCCCTTGTTTAAATAATTGTAGTCTCCTAATAAGGAATAGTCTCTACATAGCATCTTTTGTATACTTACATAGCCCTTTAGTAACATAATGAAAGTTCATAAAAATAATTTTGAGATACATAATATGCTGTAGTTTTGAGAAACTCAAAGAATTATTTTCATGAGTCTCACATTCAAAGACACAGAGACTCTCCAGATTTAATATCTAAGAGAAAGAGAAAAATGTCTCAGTCCAAGATGATGGATAAAGAGTGAGGGCTAAGAAGGGAAGGAGTGAGGTTGGGGAAGAGAGAGACATAAATATTATCTGTTTTCTGCCCTATTTTGCATTCAAAATACCATTCACTTGGATGTTACCTTCACCACCATTAACTTATATCCTATTTCTTATAGAAGAACATTTTCTATATAGTTTATTTGAATTTTTAATATATATATTCAACGTGTTTAGACCAAATCTACTTCCCTTTTTCCTAATGCAATTCTTCTTTTATCTTCTAATACTGTTACCGCTCAACTTCATTTGCCATTTTAATTTTTTTATGTGTCTACTCAACACTGCTAATTTGTGAATGAGTGTAGGATTATCTATTGAAAGAAGCATTGCTTCCCAGGAGTGCCTTTCTTAAAGAAAAACTGATTGTCCTTCTCCTAACAGCTATAAATTGCCAATAGCTGCTCAGATAGATATAGGACTTTATAGTTGGTAATAATGACTAGCAACTTATTAAAAGGTTAATATTTATTAAGGGGTTTAGGGCAAAAAAATCACTGATACAAGAAATTGAAACTTTAGGAGATTCTTAGAAAGTTGAACTGGTCCACACAGAAGAAATGGGTCTGATTCTTTCTCTAAGAGATTGAGAGAGACAAACAGGAAGAGAACCAGCATGGTCCCACTCATACACTTACCTGACCATGCCCCATATACTGGGGCTTCA
The DNA here is from genome assembly GCA_033318265.1 of Phyllotis vaccarum. Taxonomy (NCBI): domain Eukaryota; kingdom Metazoa; phylum Chordata; class Mammalia; order Rodentia; family Cricetidae; genus Phyllotis; species Phyllotis vaccarum. The sequence goes on along the minus strand of JARWLC010000019.1, from coordinate 32,726,765 downwards.
AGACACAAAGGCCACATCTCTAGGTCAAGGTGATATTGGCTGATTTCCACTATAGAACTTCATAATCATCTTGCTTCTCCATGCTGTATAGGGGAATTCAGGTCTTAGCTGGGGAAGCTTACAGACATATCTCATTTATTTCTAATCCTATTTCTCTGTGTATGTTCTCCTTCTTGACATTGAAATCTTCTTTGCATACAATTTTCTCCTGAAAATATAAATTCTTCATTTGATATTGGTGATACTTAGGTTTTCTACTATAAACAACATTTTCTTTTTCCTGCCAGCAATCTCCAAAGCATCCAGAAAGAGGATGAGGACCCACCACAATGATTCTACCTGATCTGTGAAAAAAATAGTATACACCACTCAATGATTGCTTTTGAAATATAGACTATTCAGGGTGGTTGCAAGATAGCTATCTATGATTATCCTTCATGTCACATCTTTAACAAGAATTCCAGATGGCCTTGTCCAATACTCTGAGAATGGTTATAGATGTTTATAGTCAGCTCATTAGGCCCTAACTACCACTTTAGTTTTTACAGGGTCCCACAGAGATTCCACTGCCCACAAGCCAGTAGGAAGCAACCTTATGAAAAACTCTGTCCTGTTCTCCCAATAAGTTTTGTCCTCTAAGGGTTATAGATAATTATCATTCTTCTAGGGTGGTTATAAGTTAAATTTGGGTTGTGGGTAGAACAGTAATATAGACTCAGGAATCCCTTTTTAAAAAGAAAAAGGGGAGTAGATAGGACAGATATAGGTAGATTATTGTATCTACCTGTAAACAATTATTAGATAAATATGAGCCAAAGACAATTTGCACTGATACAGATGCTTGTATATTGATACTAATGTGAAATTATTTTATATGCCTAATTGATATTATTTGTATATTGATACAAATTTAATTCTGAAATTGTTTTATGTATCTAAGGTAATTTGTATATTGATACAATTTTGAATCTGTAATTGCCATATTTTGCGCATTCTCTGTTTAAAATATTTTGCACATTAATGCATAATAAGCATATTATTGTCATTCCCACTATGCAATTTCTACCTCTGCTTAATTATACTAGTAATAATATATAATTATACTAGTTGTAATATATGCATATATTATATTTCTGTTTAAGATGTTTTGTATACTTCTTTTTAGATTTTTTGTATAATATATATTTAGGATACTGTTGTCATTTTACACTATACATTTGCATTTGTTTAATGTTTATATGATTGCCATACTTGAAGCCATTATTCAAAAAACTGTACACCCACTTATAGATTGCCTATTTTTGCAATGTAAGCTTCAGCTTTTAGTATAATAAAAATTGCAAATCACAGTTACTTAGGTTTGCTATGTAATAGTCATGTTATTTAGGTTTCACAGATACATAATAGGATATATCAGATAGGCAGGAGTTTTCAGCCACTTCATAGACCTAGAAAATATGGCATTTGATTTTTTGTTATTCAGAATTCCATCATGATAGGCATGACAATACCTGGTATCACTGTTCCTTTCCTGAGATGGTGTTGGACATCAAGGACACTCCACAAGGAGTTTGCCTTCCTTGGTGGACAATGGCCTGTTGGGCAAAGAACTGCCCTTACTTTGATTGCTGTCCATATACAAGCTATTGAATCTGGAAAAGCAGGATAAAAGATAGAGCCTACTGAAGCCTGTCAAGACAGGATAAGACAGTTTCTCAAAAAATACCCTGCTTCTGAAGAGATCTGTCAGATATTTCAGGCCATTAGCCAAAAAAGATGGATCCTCAAACTTTGTAAAAAAGCCTGTAGTGACTGTCCAGGCAGCTTACTGTCATTGTCCTCTCCTACATTATGGAAACTGCTCTCTTGTGCTTCCAGATTACTCAGGTAATAAATTTTCCTTCTCAGGTCTTTGATGGGATTGAAGACTAGATAGTTAAGGTTACTACCATCTCATATCTTAGCTAAGAGCATTCGGGTGTTAGATTCATATTATTCAAGATAAACAGCCTTAAAGTAATCCCTGTACATTGCCACTTACCAATATTCCAGATATTAAGATATACCTTTTGTTTATTGTTTGTTAGTTGTAGTTTGACCTTGTTTATGTTATTGCTTTTCCTTCCCCCAGACATTACCTTATAATTATTTCTATTGTATATCATCTTATACTTAGTGTAAAACTTTCTTAGTTAGACAAGGTGGGGAGATGTAGTGGGATTCAGGCCTTAGTTAGGTAAGCATATAGGCATATCTCTGAGGTACCAGGATCTGGAATCATGCATGGCCGGACCCCACTGAGACTTGGGGCACACTGACCTCCCTTCCTGTTTGTTCCTGAATTCTCAGGGAGAAGATCAGTGATCCAGAGTGGGACAGTTCCACTCTCGAAGAATTGTCCTAATGTTTAATCTGTATTGTGAGTGTTTGTATATCCCTCAATAAATATTAATCCTTTATATTATATATTGCAAGTGAATATTTCTGCAATAATGCTTGAATTTTATCTAGCTTGATCTTGAATATGTCTTCTGCATGAAATTCCAGCCTCTGTGACATGGCAGTCATTTATGGTCATTGACTCTTACAAATTTTCCACTCTTTTCCATGATGACCCTTGCAAAGTAAAAGAATTCACTTTGTAGATACCACAAATAGGACTACGTACTTCAAAGATTCTTATTCTCCATTTTGACTACTTTTAAGTCTTTGTATTAATTGCAGTCTACCATTCAAAAATGTTTCTCTGAAGAGTGCTGAGATTTCCTTTATTCATTATTTATTTATTATTCTGTATTTTTAAAGATTTTATTTTAAGCTGAAATCTGTCATTCCCACACATATAGTAAATAGAAACAGACTCAAAGGTTAGAGTAAAATTACCCTTGTTATATTTATTTCAAAGTGAAAAATGATAGTCATTCTATCAGTATTTACTGCTGCAGTCAGACTATATTCTGACTAGTGTTCAATTCTTCTTACTGTGTATCTAGGAAGGACAACAGTCAGATTGAAAAGGTCAGACAAAATGACAGTAACTAATTCAGAAATAAGATGTCAAGAATTGAAATTATAAAGCCAAGATTAACCTACAAGCAATTCAAGAAGATTTATACAGAGAGACACATATGCACATAGACACAGAAGCTATTTAGAACAGTATTCAAATTAAATTGACAAGGTCACCAAATCAAGCAAACTATGTGAGCTTCAAAGTAAACTTCTACAAAAAGGGAAAGTAAATGTGAATTCTAAGACTGAAAGTATACATAAAACACTCATGCTAGACACAGTATAATTGAGCTGTGTTTAGGAGAAATAAATACTACTGCAATTAATATAAATTGGGGAAGATATTAGTTATACAAATAATTTGTTGTTTCTTATTCTTTCTATGATAATTGTAGTTTTGTTTATTTGAATATGTTAAAAGTTGACTTTCTAGATTCTAGAGCACACTGTAAACATATTTTATGATACTGTCAGTATTTTAATAGCAACTGATTAAATGTTCTAAGATTTGATAAAGGGCTGAAAAGAATGCTATAGTGCTATATCTTCAAGTGGTTATCACAGTCGTAATAAGTCATCATTTCTACATTGTGATTTATGTCAACTATTATCACTTGAAATTTAATATCTCTTCTTAAGCCCATTTATTAATCTTTGTACCATATCCTGAGCACTAATAAGAAAATAAACATCATATAATCTGGTTTGATATCTAATTCAAGAACTCTCAAAACTGGAAAAACTTATCATGGGACAGACTATTCTATTCTATTTTCCTATTACCGATTGAAAATTATAAATATCTTAGCTAAATATACATTCTGGACAAATTTTGATACCCAAAGTGCATCCTAACAAAGAGTTTGGAAGCTGTCTTTAATATGTGTCTCTACTTGTGTTGGAAACATCATTTAACTGTGCCCTTAAAACAATTTTATATGACTATAAAGACTTGGCACATGGTATCATTTATGTTATGTCTATAATTACTATTCTATCCGGATACCACGTAATGTGATAAATATTATGAACAAAGGCAACTTGTCAGAGGAAAGGGTTTACTTAGCTGATAACTGGTAACTTAGCTGATAGTGATAACAATTCATCTCAGAATCTCTGGGATGGAAACTGTATTACATACCATGGAGGAAAGCTACTTTCTGGTTTATTCCCATGGCTTGCTCAACTTGCTTTCTTGAACAACACAAGATGACCTGCTACCTACATGTACTACCCACAGTAGGATATGAACATAACCCACAAATGTTCACAGGAAAATCCAATGAAAGTAATTCCTAAACTGAGGTTTTTTTTCTTCCCAGGTGACTCTAATTTGTGGCAAGTTGCTAAGAGCTGCCAGCACAGTCACTGAACTTAATACCTACTTTACAAACATGCAACTACTACACATAGAAAGTTGACCAATAGAAGACCTGTGTGAAAACACTTCTGCAGTACAAATGATGTTGTATCCACAAATTAAGCTGTAACATACATATTGTATGTATTTGAGTTTGGTTTGGTATTGTCATTTTACTGTATACAATGAAAGGTTATTATAAACAAAATATGGGTGACTGTGGAGTGCTACCAGACATCCAAAGTTTTTGCCTTTTGTCATCAAGCAATGGAGATATGGGTCTCACCGTAGCTCTTTTGATTTACTTCTGCAGTGCCTGGTGTCTGAGTACTGAATGTTCTCTGTCTCTGACTTTGGTTACTTCACAGAGGGCAAGAAGACCTTGGAGAAGATCAAAATACAAACACTGTAAACTTTAAATCCAGATTCAATATTGCACTTATTCTATTTGGTATTATAATAAAAACCTAGATTCAGATATTTGGAAAAAGCTGACACATCAGAGAGATGAAGAAACAAACCACAGCCACTTTTTACTCAGCCAATTTCTTAGGACTGTCTTCATGACTCCTATGACTTAAAGTTTCTCTGTCCTCAGCAGAAAAAGGAAGTGCCAAGGGAAGCTGAACTTCTCCCTTTTCTGTCTCTGATCAGCTTCCTAACTTCCTGGTTCAACTTTCCTAGATCTAGGATTAAAGGTGTAGGCCACCATTCCCTGACCTTAATGGCTTGGCTCTCTGGGTGACACTGTTCTCTGATATTCCAGACTATTTTTACTAAATAAACAATATATCACCACACTTCTCAACATCGCATTGTATACTTTCAGGTCTGGCCACTTTTTAAAAATATTGTAATAAAAAGGCAATCTCTAGTAAGCTTGTATATTTTTAAAGACCAATACATGTCTTTGATTTCAAGCCATGTAATTTGTATTTCCCTTGCTATGGGCCCCAAGATAAAAATGCCCATTTAACTATGTAAGTTTTTTCTTTTTATTCAAAATCTGTTAATAATAATCACAAGAGCATCAAGTGTTTGAAAGCTACACTGCAGGATTAAAAATAGAGAGGGCATTAGACACAATAATTGTTGAAGCACTGGTAAGAATTCTAAATAGTTTTTTCTATTAGGTTTGAATCCCATTACTAAATAAAACTCAGCATGCCGAATCATATAATATTGTATATTGACTTTTAGTGAACCTGACAAGTAACTTAAAGAGGTTAAAAACAAAAATTTTTCAGATTAGCGAATTACCATGTAGTGTTATATTAATAGTGTCCATTGATAGTGTCACAAATGTTAGGCTTTCATTTTTGTTTTGACTAATGGTGTTTTCAGCTATTAGACACAAGGCTCTTCCAATTTCTTGGCTATTGGAAATTTTTCTGCAACAAACTTAGGAGCTCACACATTTAATTTTATCTGATTTTGATATTTAGATGTAGTAGTGGGCTAATATATTAAAGCATCTGCATAACAATTCCCATAATTCTTTTGATGCTAATTTAAAGACCAAAAATTTTTATTGTAATCTATTTTATCATCCTTTGAGAATTTCATGCAGTATGTTATTTTCATACTATTTCCCATCTGCTAACTCCTGCTTGCCCACCTGACATCATGTTTATTCCACTCTCTTAAAGAGAGAGAGACAGCGAGACAGAGACAGAGAGAGAGAAATACATAAGAAGAAATAAAGAAATAAATTTTACTATTTTGTGATGGCCAGCTACTCCTGAGCACGAAACCTGGTCTAGACTGTGGTTAATGTACTTCATACCACTCCATTGAAGTACCTCATTTAATCATCCTTTATTTCTTTTTTTGGGGAAGTGACTAAGATATCTTCAGCTGTATTTGATAAAAGAAGTGAGCATGGCCATTTTTGTGTTTGCTCCACGTTGTAAAAAGAAAGCGTTTATATTTTGTTTACAGATTATATGAACTATTGAATTTTATAATGGGCCTTACTATATTGTAATGTAGTCCATGTATGTGTAATTTGCTTAGGATTTTTATCATAAAAATGGCATTGCATTTTATTGAATATATTTGCTAAATCCATTGAAATAAATCTATCTTTCCTTCATTTGGCTACTCTGTTACATTACATTTATTAATATACATTATTAAAACATCTTTGCATCTTGGGCATGGATCACAATTGTCTGTAGGTGAATGGATAATCTTTTAGTGAAGACTCTCATGCCTTTGCACAATATGGATATTGGCCTGTCAGTTTTATTTATCAAGTCCTTATCTCTTTGATAGCAGAATAATGTCAGCTTAGAATATAGTTGGAAGATATTGTTCTTCATTTCTATAATGTTACATGTGAAAGAGAACTAAGATTATTTTTAATATAGTTTTTAAGAACTTAGCAGTAAAACTATTTGGTCTCAGTCTTTTTTTTGGGGGGGGGTAGGGGCTTGCTCCTGAAGCAGTGTTATTTGTGGTGGTTTTCTGTCCAGGCCAGGTCTTCTTTGAGTTCATGATTACATTTTCTAAAAACAAAACAAAACAAAACAAAACAAAAAACTAACTAAAATTGTTTCTACTTGTAAAGTTTCTCTTATCCCAATTGTAAATTATCTCCCTAAATTCCAGAGTGGAAATGAAGATATACTCAATTCCTTATTATCTTAATTGCAAGGCAGTTTAGAGGCAGGCTGGAAACCCAAGCAGAGATAAGGATCAAATGTGGAGTCAGAGGGAAGCAGAGGCTTCCACCCAGAAAGAAAGATATAATGGAACACAGGTAAAACCATGGAATAAGTGGTGATGATAGATCAATAGAAATGAGTTGAGTTGCTAGTTGCTAATGAGCCTGAGCCATAGGCCAAATAGTTTGTAATTAATATCAGCCTTCCTTTGTGTGATGATTTAAGACTAAGCAACTATGGGACTAGGGGTCCGGACCTCAAGGGCTAGGATGGGCCAGATACTTCTGGCTCTAAAGCAGTTCATTGCTTACTTGATCTTTTATGCATTTTGGTTTTATGTCATGTGTATCAACTCGGAGTCCTTATTATTTCCTCCCTTCTCCTAACTTGAGCTTTAAACTACCTGAGTGTCCTTACTTCTTTTAGGTGCAATAGTAAATTGTTGATTTGAGGTCTTTGTAGGCATTGATACGTGAGTCTCTCTTACAGGATCCCAAAGGATTTGGCATACTCTGCTCCCATATTTATGTGTTAAGAAAAGTTTTAATTCCTTCATTTTAATTGTATTCATTGGTTTCAAAAATGAAACTTGAGTAACTTTTATATACTTTTATATATTCCAAAGTTTTATTGTTATATTTTTTATTATATGCAGTCAGTAGAGTAGATACAATTTCATTTTTTAAAGCATATGTTAAAATTGTAGAGCCCAGCATAGTAGTGTACACCATTAGTAACAGAATTGGGAGGCATAGGTAGGCAGATCTCTCTGAGTTTGAGAGAAGCTTGGCTTGCATTCCAAGGTTTAGACCAACCAAAGTTATATAGTAATACCTTTTCTAAAAGGAGCAAAAGAGTTGTGATGTTTATATCCTTCAATCTATCCTAAGGAACTATTCATGTACTTATGAGGGAAAAAAAATGTATGTTTGGTAAAATATTATAGAAATAACAATCTGGTATATTAATGAGGATGCAATTTAATTCTGCTATTTTTTAAAATTTTATAGCCTATGTTGAAAATGTAGCATTAAACTCCTCAAATACTATTTATTATACTTTTCAATAACCCTTTTCTTTTGGTCCACTAAAACTATCTGTATTTTTTGTCTTTGATACTACATAAACATGTGTGTGTGTGTATGTGTGTGTGTGTGTGTGTGTGTGTGTGTGTGTGTGTGTGTACATGTAGTTATATATTTGTTTGTGGTTATTAATTTCTCTTGATGAATTAACAAAATGAACATTATACAGTGATATGTTCTTTCTTACTGATTTTCACTGAAGTATATCTCATTTGATATTAGTAGAGCTAATTTCTCAGTCTTTCAGATTCTTCTATTCAGTAGCTCTTCTTCTATTCATGTCTTGAGAAGTGAAATAAGTTTTCGGGTAAGCAACATATAATCAGGACCTTTTAAAATCCATTCAGCCACTCTATTATGACTTTTGACTAGATAATTTAATATACTTGCAAGCAAAGTAAGTATTAAAAGGTAGGTTGTTACTGTAGACAGAGTTTTACTTACAAGGCACCAGTATAAGATTAATATTTATTAAAATATAAATCAACACTCAAGATACAGGTAACAGCTTAAGTGGCACCTGAACAGGGACTGGAGTATCCAACGGATGGATGATGGATGGATTCCAAACTGGTCTCTCCAGCAGCCAGGAACCAGGCAAACGGGCCTCCCAGGGTCCCAGCAGCTCCTTATCAATGGGGTTGGCCACGCCTCCTTCAGGGGAAGGGGACCCTGGGTAAGCACCCTTGGATCTTATCAACTGACACCTGAATCTCATCACTATAAACATTCACTATTTATTTATTAGTTTCTTTATATATCTTTTATTTCCATTACCTTAAGTTTTTTTCTTAGATAAATAATAGTGTATTTAATTTGTTACTCATTCTTTTGGTTTGTTTATTATATGTTTTTGCTTTGCAGACTTTGGACAAATTTTCATTATAGCAAATCGATGCAGTTTTAAAATGATTAAAGTGATATAAAAAGAGCAAACAAATGAATATAAGAACAAGAAAAATTATACTCTTAAAACTTCCCCAGCTGTACCAATTCCTCCCATATTTTGAACTTCTGAAATATTGTTTTACAATTTGATATATTGCCTATCACTTAACTATTAATGTAGTATCATTATGTTACTTATTTTATGTTTAGTCTTAATATCAAAGATATGATTGTTTTATTTACCCACCAATACATGCTCAGCTTTCAGTATTTGCTTCTATAATAACTATTATGACTAAGTTTTTACTTCCCATATTTTGCTACTCATTAGCTGATTTCCTTTTCAATTTAAGGAGCTAACTTTAGGGACTTTCATAAAAGTTCTTATTTATGTACATTTTTTATCACAGTTTTGTTTGTCTGTGAAAATGCTTACTCTCTCTTCATTTTTAAAGTGTATCTTTGATGGCTAGAGTATTTCCAGTTTACAAGGAATGTTTTATTTTACTACTATTTTTTTCAATACTATGATAAGCTCATATTTTGTTCTGCTACCTGGCATATTACTGCTGAGAAATTAGCTATTAGTTGTTGAATTAGGGAATTTCTATGCACAATTTGTTTATTTTCTCTACTCAGTATCTTTCACTCATCAGTGATTAATTGTATGGAATCTCAGAGTAGTATTAGTTAAATTAAATTTCATTGGTGATGTCTTGTCTTCTTGAACCTGGATATTTGTGCCTTCAAACTATGGAAAGTTTCCTGTTATTTTATTTTAATGAGTTATACACCCTTCCAATATTCTGAAATTCTTGAACTCTGATTACTTGAATATGCATTCTTCTAATTCAAATTCCCAGGTTCAGAAAGTTATTTTTCTCTCTTTTCCTTTTAGAGCTCTGCATTTCTGCTTTTGTTCTCTCTCATCTACTCTTCTCTGACTTTTTCCAATACTATTTTTCATATTTTACTCATTGTGTTCATAGCTCAAGAATTCCTGTTTTATTCTTCAATTTTTTATTTCTTCATGTTCATCCTGTAAAACATGTTACTCTACTAGACGTTTCTAGAACTGTTTCTCTCTTTTACTAACAAATGTGCTGATTCGTTTTAGTCAAGTAGTTTATTTCTAGTGTGTGATAACTTGACACAAACTAGAGTTACCTAGGAAGAGAAAGCCTCAACTGAAGAACTACCTCCATCAGATCAAAAGTAGGTATGTCTGTGCCATTTTATGTTATTCTTAATAATTAGGAAAGAAAGGCCTCCTTTAGACATGTGGTCCTGGGCTGGATAAGAAAGAAAACTATGCAAGCATGAGAGACAATCAGTAAGCAGTGTTCTTTTGTGGTTCGTGTTTTGAACACCTGAGTTAGATACCTGTCTTGGTTCCTCTTAATAATGATCTGTAAACTGCATGCCATATAAACTCTTTCTTTTCCTAGTTTCTTTTGTTCTGAATATTTTACCACAGCAACAGAAAGCTAACAAAGGGCCAAATATTAATTATACAAAGTAAATGATTTCAATACAGGATTTTCACATTTGTACATGTTTGGATCACATTTGCTCATTTCCCTCAACCTCTTTAGTTCTTCTTTGTCCACTGACTCTCTTCCTTCTTACTGAGGACTATTGGTGGTCATGGATTTACTACAGGTGGCTAGTCACTTTATAAAGCTTTTTCATTTTGCTTAGAGAATAATTTCACAAAGTATTGTGCTTACCAAAGTAAAACTCACTTATATTTCTGCATTCTTGCCTAATTTCCAAGTCTTATTATCCTCTAGTAACAGCTGACCTCTAGAAACATATATTCACCATTTGACACTCTTTAGCCCACCACTCACCTTCTTCCCCTATTTATCCATGGAAGAGGTTGACTGATCACTGTCCATTTATCTTTCTTCTTTTGTACCTGAGCCTGAGTCTCTCAGCCATTTATCCATGTGTCCTCCCCACCAACCTGAAAAAGGCTTATAATGATTCTTCATGCATATTATCATCTATCCTTGAAAGAGTAAACATTTATCTCAATTGTCCCAATCTGATTTTGTTGAAATCTTCCTCTCCAGAATAAGCTAAGCATGTTGAATTTTATCTCTGAGGCTTAATCAACCAATGATTTCTATACTAGATAAGGACAGAGTCTGAATCTGTCAGGAGTATACTGGTTATTTTGATATCATTGTTTGATGATTTCTGCACAATGTACTATGCTTGTTCCAAATACTCTATTATTATGTTGTTGCAAACAAACCATGAGAATATTAGAAGACAGAAGCCCATCCCTACATAAACCTTCCCAGGCCAGAGAAAAATCTTCAGTGATATGGTCATAGTTACTAATTATTGCTGGCCCTGGGCCACCAAGGATGAGCAAGCTCCAAGTTTCTTTGTTACATCTGGACTGCCAAGGCAACCATGGTGGTCAGCAAGTCATAGTTCAACAAGACCACTGCGATACTAGATTAGGACTGAGGTCCATAATTCTGTAAGAATCCTATTGTTTACTCAGCATTTTCTAAAGACACAAAAACTTATGTGAGTTATATATGTATAACTGCAAACACATTTTAAGTTTAGAAAAGTGACCATGCCCCTTCGGGGACACCCTTCTTGAATTTCAAACTTAGATTTGATGACCACTAATATTCTCTTAATTGATTTTACAGTATATAAGGAAATTTAAAGAAAATGTAAGTATCTGTACTAATACATTCTTAACAAAATATAGCAGAAACACTCATTATTTATAACCCTCATTTCTGCAACTGTTCACATGGCCTTAGATGGTATGTAGAATTACCCTACTCTACTTCTTCGTTCTGACTTCTTCCATGCTCTACAAGCACTTCAGCATGTCTTCGATCTTTTTCTGGAGTGGTGACCCATATCTTTATTCCTGATGGTTCTGCCATACTGCCTAGTTTAGGCTGTTGTAGTTCCCTTTAACTTTAATCACTGGGCATGGAAGCATCAAGAGACACCCTAAAGAATCTCCTGAAATCTATATAGAATTCTTCTTACCTCCATTGTGGAGTAGCAATCCAATTTCCCCACGTTAATCCATATTAATATGGATTTGTTACTTTTGTAAAGCAGCAGTCAGTGATCCTAGCAAGTGAGAAAGAGACACACACCATGCAGACAGCACTCATTTAAAAGATTTTATTGGGGGGTCAGAAAGAGAGGCAGAGAGAGAAAGTGAGTTGAGGCTGAAAGGAGAAGAAGAGAAAGAAGCAGAGAGGGAAGAGATGGGTAAAGGGAAAGTGGAGGGGTCTGGACTTGGCCTCATGGGAAGAGAGAAAGTTGATGGGGTCCCACCTTTTGAGGAAACATAGCACATATGCAGAGAGACCATATATACCAATGAGAACAGGTTGTTGTCAGGACACTGACCAGGCCAAGGTACTGCCTGCATGCTGGCTCGCTCACACATGCAGGATGATGCATCCTGTCAAGTCCTCAAGGGCCGGGCCAGGTATTCTTGAAAGCTAACAATCACTCCTCCTAACACTTCCTTGGCCTGTTGTTTTAAGAGCATTAGAAGCCCAAAATTGCCATGGATGAGTCTGAGTTTCCAGCTTAAGGGAATGTTTGTTGTTGCTCCTGGCAAGAGCACTCCCCCCACTTTGGAACCAAAACTTCTAAACCAGTAGAAAACAGGAAACAAAAACTTTCCCAGCAGGTCTCTAAAGGTATTAGTGAGTGTAACGATTCTCTTTTCCACCTCTTGTTTCCTGGACCCATAGATCCTGGCTATAGGAGAAACCATACCATATATTGGAGTTGATTCAGAGAATAAACTACCTTCTGGATAACCCTGTCCCAGTCCCTCAAGCTGCTTCCACTCAACTGGCACTGTGACTGTGTCTTCAAAATGTCATTCCACCATTCTGTCCAGTCAGCTGCTTCAGAATAGTGAGGAACATGGTAAGACCAGTTGATTCCACGATTATAGGCTTCCTGTCGCATTTCTCTGGCTTTGAAGTGAGTTCCCTGGTCAGAAGCAATACTGTGTGGAATAGTTTGTCATTGGGTTAGACATTCTATAAGTCCATGGATGGTGACTTGGGAAGAATCATTATGTAGAAGCATGCAGGAAAGGAAAATTCAAAACCAGAATAAGTATTTGTTATCCTTTCCACTGAGGAAGTGGTCCAGTGTAGTATGGAAATTCTGGCGTGTCCAGACTGTAGTCCAGACCTGAAGATGGACACTCCTACAGAAACACACAAAAGCTTATTACATGCTCTTTGGCTTATGACTCAAGCTTATTGCTAGCTAGCTCTAGTATCTTAACTTAACCCATCTCTATTAATCTGCTTTGCCATGTGTCTTGTGGTTTACTTGTGCTCCATTATACTTGCTTCTTGGGTGACTGGATCACATCTCTCCCTGATTCTGCCATTCTTCCCATTTATGTATGCTCAGATTTCTCACCTGCTTCTAAGGTGCCTTGCCATAGGCTTAAACAGTCCCTTTCTCAACCAATGATATTCACAGCATACAGAAAGATATTCCACATCAGTCCAATGTAGGCAACATGCCACCAGGTTGCTAGCTGGTAACCCCAGGAATGGTGCCATATCTGTAGCTCCATTTTAGTCTATGCTGTTGACAGATCTGTCACTCAACAGCCACCGTTGCCATGTCAGTCTTAATGAGTGAAATTTCATGTTGTGGAGCCCACATATAACTCCAATTTCTGCCATCATATCTACTTTCTTCATGGGCCTATTGAGCAATGACAGGGATGGCTAGGGAAAGAGGCTGACTGTCCCTGGAGTGGGTCACTATATCTACTTGTTATTAAATCCCTCCTTAGCATATTACCTTTTGGTGATACAAGTATATTCACATTTTTTTTTAACCTACTGACTTCTCCAGATGTCTTTCTCACCAATTATCCAATCATGCTTTTTCCAAGTCCCTGACCATCCAGTCAATCCATTGGCTATATCTCATAAATCAGTGAACAATTGAATATATGGTCTTTTTTTTCTTCTAAAAAAACTATATGACCATGTGTACTGCCTGAAGTTCTGCCCACTGTAACAATTTCCCTTCACTTGTATATTTCAGGGTTTTTCCAGGGAGGGGATATAATTCTGTAGCTGTCCACTTCTGGATGACAGATACTCAAACACTCTGCAATATGTAGAATCATCAATAAAACAGACTAGTATTCTCTTCCTTGGTCAACTGATTATAGGGAATACCCCCATTAGGTTATAGGTAAATACTTGGTGACAGAGAACACTGTAAAAGTAGTAGAAACCACAGACATTTGGGAAACTTGTTCATGTGGTTTATTTGTACCTTCAAGATCTGCTCAGACCCAATCTTTTATATATCACTTCTATTTGATAAGAGATTGTTGATGTACACATTCTACTTTAAGACTGATAGGTCCTGTAACATCCAGCTTATGATGGAAAAATAACAATAACTTGGTGGTCATTGTCAAACATTCATTTCTACTAAGGCCCAATAGCAGGCCAATAAATATGTTTCAAAGAGAGAATACTTGTTTGCAGATGATAGCAGAGACTTGCTTCAAATTCCAAAGGTCTCTTCTGTGATTCACCTATAGGGGCCTCCCTGTCAAAGCTCCTAAAAACCATCCCTATCTGCCACTAATAACACAAGTATCATAGGGTCTTCTGGATTGTATGGCCCGAGTGATAGAGCAGTGTGCACAGCAGCTTAGACCTGTTGAAGAACCTTCTTCTTTTCCAGGTTCTAAAAGGTGGTGGGAGGGGCCTTTATTAGGATTTTTATTGCCATGAAGTAAAACCATGACCACAGCAACTCTTATAAAGAAAAACAGTTAATTGAGGTGGCTTGTCTCACAGTTGAGAGGTTCAGTCCATTATCATCATGGCCAGGGAGCATGGTGGCTGGGAGAATGGCCATGTGCAGGCAGACATGGTGCTGGCAGGTGGCTGAGCATTATATATCATGTAGGCAGAGAGGAAGTGAACTGAGTGTCACACTGAGTGACATTTGAGCATATATGAGACCTCAAAGCTTACAGCACAGTGATAAATTTCCCACAACAAGACCATACCTATTCCAACAAGGACATACCTATGCCAAAAAGACCATACTTACTCCAACAAGGCCATACCTCCTCCAACAACTTCTAATAGTGTCACTCCCTTTGGGGGCCATTTTCTTTCAAACCATCAGAGATATACTTCTAGAACAAAACAACTGAAGACACTCCTTGGAAAACTCCTAGCCGTACACATCAGGTAGGTGATCTTCATTCTCCCCCATGTCCTCCAGTTTCAACCCCATAGCAGAACATTTGATATAATCTCTCTTTCTTCTCTGCCCTATCGCCAGGGATTTGCACAGATCCTGGTGGAATTTATATTATTCCTTGCTCTGGTGTATACTGTCAACACATCTTTCACTTCTAGCTCAACTTCAGTCCTTAGTGTCAGCTCTCAATACATAGAAACACATTTTACCTATGGCCCATAGTTGCCTCACCTGGCAGAAAATAGAAGCATTTTCTACCAGGTAATTCAGAGCAAGCACATTATCCTAAGAATGAAAGAGAGCAACAGGAACCAATGACTAGAAACAGCATCCATAACAGCAATGTAGAATTTCAATCATCTTAAACCAAGATGCTGAGATGGCAGCATAAAAACACAATAACCATGAGAACAATATGTCTCCACTAAAGCCCAACAACCCTTCTACATTATTTCCTGAGAAATGCAACATAACTGAAGCAGAAAAGAGATGCTTCAAAGTATCAATGATTATTATGCATGAGAACCTTAAAGAGGATACAATTTAGTCCATTAATAAAATCTATGAACACATCAATAACCCCTGGAATAAAAAGAAGAAAACAGTCCAAGGCATGAAATTACAAATAAAATTACAAAAACCCCACAAACTAAAGGAAGACTTGAAATGAAAATTTAGGAATTTGAAAGAAACCTTCAGAAGCAAGACTCACCAACAGAATGCAAGCAGTGGAAGAGAGAATTTCAGGAATCAAAGACAAGATAGAAGAAACGGAGACCTCAGTTAAACAAAATGGTTTCTTAAAAAAAAAAAAAATCAATGCATAAAACATCCAAGAAAACTAGGACACTATGAAAGATACAAATCTAAGAATAATGGGAACTAAGAAAGGAGAAGAAACCCAGGTCAAGAACATAGAAATTACATAATTTCCACCAAGAAAATGGAAAATTTTATAATAAAAACTTTAAGATACTAAAAAAAGAAATTGAAGAAGGTATTGGAAGATGAAAGCTCTCTGATGCTTATAGAACATTAGCGAAAATATGTTTAAAATGTTCATCCTATGAAAGTAATCTATATATTTGATGCACTATCCATTAAAAAAATTACAACACAGTTATTCACATAATTTGAAAAAAATTTCAGTTCAAATGTAAAAAAAAAGGAAAAAAAAATGTAGTGAAAGTTTCTGTCCGGCCATCAACTCCCAAATACCTTTGTAGCAATTTTCTCTTAGCCCCACCAGTTCCCAAATACCCAGTAGCCAATTCCCAAATAATTGACTCAAAGGCTTAATATAGTAAATGCTAGACCAGTAACTCAAGCATATTGATATCTATCTCATATATTTAAATTCATTAAATTTTTTTATCTATGTGGCTTAGTACCTTTGCTCAGTCCAGCATTTTCATCTTGCTTCCTCTGTGTCTGGTTGGTGACTGAGTTTCTACCTTTCTTCTTCTCAGAATTTTCCTAATCTGGTTGAACCGCCTACATTTCCTGCATGGCTACTGGCCAATCAGGACTTTATTAAATCAAAAATCTTATAGAAGAGATAGTGCTAAATAGTGGTGAATTTATTGGCACAAGAAAAGACTTTCTGACTATTAGCACAAGAACTAAGAACAGCAACTAATAAATGATATCTCAAGAAACTGCAAATTTTATGTATGGCAAAGAACATTACCATTCAGACAAAAAAAAGCACACTATGGGATGGGAAAATATTTTTATCAACTACACATCTGATAGAGGGCTAACAACTAAAATACATAATTAACTCAAAACGTGGATGTCAATGAAACAATGAACCCAATTTATAATGGGGTAGCTATCTAAACAGATAATTTTCAAGACAGGTAACACAAAAGACTGAGAGCACTTTTACAAATGTTCAACATCTTTAGTCACCAGGGAAATATAAATCAAAACCACTTTGACATTTCATCTTACACCAGTCAGAATGGCCAAGATCAATAAAACAAGTGATAGCTTGTGCAGGCAAGGAGACAGAGTAAGGAGAACATTGCTGGAAAGAGTATAGCCACTATGGAAATTAGTGTGGTGGTTCCAGGGACACTAGAAATCAATCTACTTCCAGATCCAGCTATATTTCTATTGAGCATATACACAAAGGACACTTTTTCCTACTACAAAGACACTTCCACACTGTTCGTTGCTGCTTTAGTAACAATAGTCAGAAATTAAAAACAACCACTATGTCTGTCAATAGATGAATGAAGAAAATGTCACAAAATTATACAATAAAGTATAACTCAGCCATTAATAAAAATGAAATTATGAAGTTCACAAATAAATAAATGAAAATAAAAAAATCATCCTAAATAAGGTACCTCAGACTTAGAAAGACAAACATGCTATGTATTCACTTATATGTGAATGTTATCTGTTAAGTCATTGATAACCACGCTACAATTCATAGATTTACAGAGGTTAGGTATAGAATAAGAAACTAGGAGAGAGGGATTGCTCTCCCTAGGAAGTTGAAACAGGATAGGTATGGGTGAACAGAGGTGGTGGGGGGAGATGAAATGAGATGATCAAAAAGGTATGGGAATGGGAGAGGTATATAAGAAGGGAATATAGGCAGAGGCAGTTAAAACTAAAGGACATTTGAAGGGGTGATCTAGAAACCTAAATTGGTAGAATTTTTCTATAAAAGTGATCTTAATGAAATCTCCAAATATTAGGAAAGATGGATCTGGGGATATAAAAAAACTGGATACCTCTCATTTCCAAATGAAATTTCCAGTACTGGGAATAGGTTTACATCTAACCAAGTTGCTGACCAAAGGAGACACACGAGAACCTCCAAGCAACCTATAATATTTTCAAGACTATCAGTTGCTCTCCATAAACTTAAAGTAGGCCCAGTATTAAAGAAAATACCTACACAACTAATTGAACATTGAAAAATCAAGATGGTGCCTACAGATTAGTGTTTATGATATTGCAAAGTACTCTGCATAATACCAAAGAAGAAAGGTAAACACCAACTCAGCTACAAATTCTCCACTCTACAAGGGTGTCCTACCTGTAAGATTGAATTATGGCTCACTTAGATGAGATGGAACCCATCCCTGACACTGCTTAAGTGACCAAGAACCTGAGATTAGATAACTCAGGAATCTAGGATAAAACCAAATACCATAGTTCTGCCAAAGGAATATAGCAATAAATGACTCCTAAGGACGTTTTTGTTATATTTAAAGATCAATAATTTTCTCAGCCATTACTGGATAAGCTTCCTCCTAATTTAGATGCAAGTAAATTGGGACCCATCACCAGGCAATATGTAGAGAGTAAGAAACCTCTGGAACATTGAGTCTTACATGGAATATCTCCATCAAATCCCTTCCATTAGGGCTCAGGACACTCCACAGATGAGGAGGCAGAAAGAGTTTAAGAACCAGAGAGAATGGAGGACACCAAGGATATGAGGCCTTCTAAACATATCATGACTGATGAACATATTAACTCACTACTGTGGTAATATATACAGGTGAGAACTACATGATGTCCCTCTCAGTGCTACAAGAAGTGGACACAAGTCCCATCCCTAACCCAGATGCTTTCTCAAACAAATAATTTCTAAAACACCTCTCAAACAAATAATTAGTTTTCTTCAACAGAGTTTCACTGAGGATAAAATCACTCATGTCACCATGCTCAGCAGTAGATGGTTATTATAAAATGAACTCAATGACATCTTTGGGGGTGGAGTTCCTCATCTTATAATATTTTTTCAGAGTAGTTTTTTTTGTTGTTATTTACTCTGTATGTATTGTTTTTATATAACATAGATTCTGGTTTTGTATTTTTACAGGATTCCTATTTAAGTAACTATGTATGTCTCTGCATCTAATGTGCTTCTTGTGAATTTTTTGACCAGTTTTACTTATTTTCTTCATTTTGTCCTATCCCAGTATGTTGGCTTTTTTCTCATATTTTATTAGGATTCTCTATATTCCTATTTAATTTCTAACAAAAGGCAAAAAAAGTATGAATTCAGATGGGAGGGGATATGGGAAGAAACTTTGGGATGTTGGGAGAGGGGGAAACATAATCAGAACATATTGTGGGGGAAATGATCTTTTATTGTTTTATTTTGTAGAGACAGGGTTTCTCTGTGTAGCTATAGCTGTCCTGGAAATCACTGTGAAGACCAGGCTGGCCCCAAATATACAGAGATCTACCTGTCTCTGATTCTTGAGTGCTGGGATTGAAGGCATCCACCACCACCACCCAAGCAAAACAACAACAACAACAAAAAACAAACAAACAAAATAAGCAAATGAAAGCAACTGCAAATAGTCGGAAGTGATGCTAGCTGGAATTGAAGTCTGAAAGACCTCATCTAGCACTAGAGCCACTCATAAAGGGTTCATCTTCATGGACTTCTTTGGGAAATGGAAGGATCCATTTACTGATCCAGTTCTAATTGCTAAGGTAAAGTACTGAGCTCACTCTACAGTCTTAGCCCCATGAATAGTGTTTTACAACAGACTCTGCAAACTGGTATTTTTATTGGTTATTGTTCAGAACATTGATCAGGTGGCTTATTGCCTAGTTTCCTAAGTATAAGAGCTGTATAGTCTCAGGAGTATTCATTCACCTACACAACCAATGATGGCCTAGGCAAAATGCAAGTAAGTCCCATATAGTAGCACAGATCGTAAGGACAGTGTGTTGGCTGCCAATCTGGCAGCAAATGAATTATAGGTGAGTTTCTCAGCATCTAGAAACTGTATACCTTAATAAAGGGGTAGAATACTTTAGAATATAATGCAAAGCTGCAAATGATACGGTTTAAACTTAAATCTCTTCTACAGATGCGCATCTTTATACCTTATTAATACTGAAGGTGAATAGGAAGTCTATCTGTGGCCTCTAACCTATTAAGACTTTCAGTTTTTACTAATTGATTGGTAGCACCACTGCAATTATTACACTGAAGTATGAGATAAAGCTTATGGCAGATTTCACATCCTGTTCTTTAAGGGGTGGAGACCTCTTTCTGGCTCTGCCTTCTGTGGTTAAAAGAGTTTCGATGGTAGAGGCCACCTCTGTCACCTGACTTAACTAGTTAGAGGAGCTCAGTTTGCATCTTGTCAGTTGGGGGGTCTTGAGGTACTGGGATTCAAGTCCAAGGTCTACTTTTAATTTTCCCTTTCAGTGCTGCAAGAAGTGCACAAACCCCCACCCCTAGCAGGGAGTAGGGCTCTTATGGCTAGGTTACTTGTAACTGAAAGAGGACATCACAAGGAAGGGGCATCTCCCCCTTTGGTCTTTTTCACAGTATCTTTGTGTTTTGTCGTGTTGAAAGCAAAGCCCCTTGTTTTTGACAATTCTGATCCTGATGGTATCATGTATGGTTGTTTGGCTCAGCAGTATTTACATAGAGAGAGAGCTCCAGAGGATGCAGTTCAGCTAACACATTGCTCCAGTTTCCTGAGAAGTCTAAGCTATACAATTTCCAGAGCTCCTTTATGATGATATATTATTATTAATTCAATTCAACATGAGAATAAGTAAATAAAAAATTGAACACATCTAAGTAATAACAGTGGTCAGGCTTGGCAAATGGAAGGTATTGTAGAGGTTATATTCACATTCAGAATTTAATCCCTCATCTTTTACCTTTTCTTTTAGTCATTATGTTTACTAATTCTCAGTGCCTTTGAATTAAAAATAAAATAGTGTTTGTTTTTATTTTAAATTTTTTTTATTCATTTTACATACCAACAACAGGTTCCCTGCTCATTCCTCCTCCTGTACCCCCTAGTCTCCCTCCACTCTGCTACCCCAGTCCATCCGTTTCTCCACATGGATAAGGCCTTTCATGGGGAGTCAGCAAAGCCTAGAACATTAAGTTGAGACAGGAACAAGACTCTCCTCCCTGCATCAAGGCTGAACAAGACATCCTAACATAGCTAATAGGCTAATATTGAGAGTCAGTTTTTTTTTCTTTGCTGTTGTCGTTTAAGTTTTGATGTTTCTTTGCCATTTCTCCAGGTGCTTTTTTAAAACCTCCACTTCTTTGCATGTGAAAATTTTGTATTACATCAGTTAACTTAAAAAAAAAATCTTAAAGCAATCCATAAACTTGTATTAGAAGCCAGCTTATTTAGAATTTTACATTCTGGATGGGGATTTTTTTTTTTCCCTGTGATTTCTATTTTACAATTGCAAGAGAACCTCAATTCCCACACCATCCTGTTGGAAGATAAGCAGACAACCCTCCTGCTGTAAGCAACATCTGGAAATCATTGCAAGACTGCTATTAGTTAATCATTTGAAGATCTCTGCTAGGAAAGAGAAGATACTTTCTACTACCATACGAAGCATACTGTCCAAACCTATGGGAACAATAAATGAGATCCTTAATAATGAGAAACAGGTCATTGTATTGCTAAATGGTTGTGTAATTTAATTGAGTATACTTATAAAAAAGAAAGCTTTTTGCTTCAACAAAATATAAATAACAATAATTAGAAGTATTTGAAGCATGCAGATCTATTTTTAAGTTGCGCAGTGCCCAGTAAACATTATGCTGGTTTTGAGGTTAAATTATGATAGCAGGAAAGCAATAGTAAGAAATTCATTTGGCAGTAATAAGCAGCATAATGATAAAGGTAGACATGATCATCTTAACAGTTTCATAGAGTAAGTGAATGTGTCTCTCCATGTTTCACTTTTACTGTGTATTGATTTAATCCGTGTTTCTAGCTAATGAGACATAGTGTGATTGCTGAGGCTTTGTGGTTTTGCCAGTGACTCATAAATCATAACCATCAATCTTTTGATAATATGTGCTTTCATATTTTAACATTGACTGTTTTATTAAACTTTAAAACTTACTATCAAAGTTGAAACTTCACAACCTAAGTAGGACAAAGAAAAATGACAACCACAGATACATTATGTCTCTTCCACAAATATGAGTATATGTGTCTTTCTATAGTTGAGAGTTTCTAGAATCATTAGAAGCCATTTTTCATAAGCTCTAAAGAAGTACAAGTTTTAAGTGTGATGAGTGGGAAATTTTCCTCAGTTAAGAAAATGGAAAATAAAATGTTTGACTTATAAGTGACTGATTTTGTAAAATTCTGACACCAAGGACACATAAGTATTTTGACATTGTGACCATTTTTTTAAACATAAACATCAGAATAGAAAGCTACAAGATTTTCCACTTTTAAACTGAAATTTTATAGCATAAAGGTTACATTTGAAAGAGAATATATTTTTTAATACTAAGCATCCTGATAGACATTATAGGCCATAACTTATGCAACTACTAGAAAATTGGCAAATGAAAAAGGTTTGAAAATCAGCCAAGTAGTCATTTAACTAAATGATCAGGAGTGGACTATTTAATGTAATGATCATTCTTCTAATCTTCAGATATTATTTAGGGTGCAAATAATTGTATAAAAGCTACTTTCTTGTAACTAGCATCCTTATTTAATGCCACTGCAATCACGTTTACTTAACACTTGATTGTAGTGATTGCTTTGGAAGTAACTGCTGAATGACAGTTTAGAAAGATGACCAGGAAGGAGATAGGGATTTCATTCCATGATGTCTAGAATAGACTGAGTACAAATGTATTGCCCAAGCATGCATATGCCCATGTGTGTAAGTATGCTCTTTCTAAGGTAGGTTTTTTTTTTTCTCTTTCATCTTCAGCAAAATAAAATGCTTCTTCTTTCATTCAATTAAAGGCTTTTTCTTTAGTTATGCTCATATTTGTTTGTTTTGTTTGCTCTTTTATTTTATCTGCCTCTGAGCTAGATTGATTTGTTCTAACATTATTTGGATAAGTGAGAAAGTTTAGAAGAACACTCAGTTTTGTTACCCTTTTAGCCTTGCCAAGTGCAGTGCCTCACAGACATTGCAGTCACATTACTAACAAAGTTGTCCCTTCTGTCTCTGAAAATATCATACAATGAATAATTAAAACTGACTCTGCAAATTGACAACTTCATTTTTACTGAATTAGAACATCATCACACCCTTGGAGGCAAAGCCTCTGTATAGTCTTTCTGGCTATGTTTGGTGATTTCTGTGAAACCTCATATTTGTACTGATTTATACTCCTAGTCATTTAACCAGGGGGTGGAGGTGGGAGTCCAATACATTATCTCCAGGACTTCACGGGATTTCCTATTTTATATTCATAACAAGCTCTAGACTTCTCCTTGTTGGTTTATACTTGTACTTGAAGCTCAAGTATTTTCCTTTGTTCTTGTTTTTTTTTTTTCTTTCCATCTCTTTTTTCATCCCATCAATTTGAAATCAATAAATTGAACCACTTTCTACCCAGTTGCCCAAGAAGTAAAGTTAAATATTCTTATTAACTTGTTCCTGGCCTTCACAATCTACTTGCCAGGACCTTTAGAGTGTCTTTTAACTATGTATTGGAAACAGTCTTCAAACCCATCCTTTTTTATCTGTTTCTATTAACCATCATTGAACAATGTATAGAAATAAATTTATATTTTTCTCCTGAGTGATGGTTTATCTTTCTGTATTATCTTCAATTTATTTTAAAATTCATATTGGATCTTTAGCCTTTGTAAAGTGTTATTTATTTATTTGGTCTTTCTAAATAATAAATTACAGAATCATTAACATATTGAATAGTTATGAATATTCTCAACTATGATATAAGGAAAAATTTGTGATTTCTATTGAAATATTTTTCTATGAATATAACAATTTTCAGTTACTAGATATATAAATTAAATTGTCATGTACAATTTTTTCTTCAAGGCGTGACTTCAAATGTTTTATAGATGTCTGTGAAAAGTTTTAACCTCTGGATAGCTGGAATGAACAAACTGAGGGGCCCTGAGCTGGTCTTCCCTTGTGAGTAAGCTAATTGTCATCATAGAACCTTCGTCCAGCAACTGATGGAAGCAAATGCAGAGATTTGCAGCTAAGCACAGGGCAGAGCTCCTGGAGTCAAGTCAAAAAGAGGGAGGTGATCATGATGTTGAAACCCACAGAGACAGCTGAGTGGAGCTAGTGAGAGCTCATGGATTCTGGACAGCTGGGGAGACTGTATGGGACTGAGCTAAGCCCTCTCAGTATGGGTGACAGTTGTATAGCTTGGTCTTTTTGTGGGGCTCCTGATAGTGGGACAAGGGTTTATCCCTGGGGCATGCATTAGCTTTTTGGAGTCCATTTCCTATAATAGGATACATTGCTCAGGCTTGATGTATAGGGAAGGGGTTTGGTCCTGCCTCAACTTGATAGGCCAGGAATTATTGACTCCTCATGAGAGAACTTACCCTCTCTGAGAAGTGGATGGAGGTTTGTGGAGAGAAGTGGGGGGAGTGGATTAGGAAAGGGAGGTGGAACTGTTGTTGGTATGTAAATCTTTTTTAAAAAATCAAATGATGTTTTTTAAAAGTACACATGTGAAACTTGATCTACTTTTAAAAAGAATATTTGTTGGTACTGGAAGAAGTTCTGTTTTGCTCTAAAGAACTAATATTTGTTTTGACATCAAGCAATGTGTACTTATTTGAACCCAGTTTAATTGAATATAAATGCATTGAGCCATTTCTCAGCTCCGGGAAACTTGTCTTTGGAAAGCTCATCCCCAGCTAATGTCAGTGAGTATTTGACTGAAGATGGATGCAGTGTTTGAATTCATCTTTAGAATGAGTCAATTAGATTAATAGGTATGGAGAATTTAATATTTTTTAAGAAAGTGGAAACAGGCAACATCATCCTCCAAAACACAGAAAGTGGTACCAGACGAGTGAGAACTTTAAAAAAAAATTGAAAGCTAGGTAAGGTGACTGACACTTGTAATCTAAGCACCCAGGAGGCTGAAAGAAGAAGGTTGCTGTCAGTTCAAGAAGTAGCTTCTGTGAGTTGACATGTATGGTTAAGTGACCTCTCAAGGGTACAGATGCTTTTACATCACATATATCCATGTAAGTAACCCTACAAACTCACCCGGTCTCTAATCTAGACTTGGGTAGAAGCAATTTTCTCATTACCATATCTGAGGTTGTGGTGTTTTGAAAAAGAAAAATTGCCCCCAAAGCAAATGGCACTGTAGGAGATATGGCCGTGTTAGAGTAGTTGTGGCCTTGTTAGAGGAAGTATGTCACTGTGAAGATGGCCTCTTGTGCTCTTTCTAGTTCATTACCTTTTGCCTTTTGATCAAGGTGCAAAGTCTCTCAGTTCTTAGCACCATGCCCCCTTAAAATGCTGCCTTCCTTACCGTTATGAAAATAATAAACTAAAACTCTCAACTTTAAGTCACCTCAACTAAATGTTTTCCTTTGTAAGAGTTGTCATGGTCATGGTATCTCTTTACAGCAATAGAAAATCTAATTAAGACAAAACTGCATAGATCTGAGATGTGAGCAGATGTGTGAGACAAACTCACATAATTTCTTGTCTGATGAAACAAAAAAAAAGAAACCAACCAATATTTTAAGTGTCAAGAGAAAAGAAAAAGGGAGTTTTGATAGGAAGATGCCTCTTAACTTGGTACTGAAAACTCACATCAACCCAATAGTCTCTCCTTATTGCATGATCCACTCACGAGACAGCCTGTTTCAAAGCTTTGCAGCTTTCATTCTACTATGTAGTATGAGGTTTCTGGCCCAGACTTTCGGGCCTAACCTCAAGGTCTAGACCAGGAGACCCACAGACCCACAGACCCACAGTCCCGCAGTCCCACCATCCCACAGAGATACACAGATGCTTTCATTAGTTTTCAGCTGATCGGCCTCAGGCCCAGGCATATCACTTACTAGCTCTCTACCCTTCATCTAACCCATGACTCATCTTGTTCAGCCATGCCGCTCGGTACCTTTCTTTAGAGCAGCATAGTTGTCCTCGGCTTCCTCTGGCTTCTCTCTGGTGCTCTGTCTAGCGGTCTGCTCTCAGAGCTTTTAGTCTGGTAGCCCTGCCCACACTTCCTGCTTGCCTTTGGCCAATCAGCTCTTTTTATTAAACCAGTGGGTGGGACAATTATTTACCATGAAACAACAGAATACCCCTACACTACTAAAAAGCTTCTTTCCTCTTATATTCTTCAGTGCCAACTGTACTAGGAACCATTCATTCTTCCATCATCAAGTAAGCACCTAACACTCTTATTGGGCCTAGCAAGATCAAATATTAAAATAAGTCGGAGATATGCTGAGTCTCTAAAATTTGGTTTGTCTTCAAAAGCACACAGAATACCAAAAACTTATTCTCAAACAATATGTTCCAAAGAGAGAGAAGTAAATTAATATATCAAAATTCTCTAGTATTTTTTAGTATTCTTTCAAAACATACATCTCCTGTGATAACTGTTTTTGTTATGTACAGTCATATGTAATTTGATAGCATTGATATTTTTTTATAAACAAGATTCTGCAGCCAGAAGTCAAAGCTAAGCCCTTGGGAAATTTAAAAAAAAAAAAAAAATTGCACAAACAAAAGACGCTCAAGAATACTTTGCCTAGAGATGTCAAACAACAGTGAGCAACATGGAGACTGAACATATAAAGTAAACATGAGGGGTGATGAACATAGCCAGTGGCCACTTGGAGACTTCAATTTTAGTTAAGAGGTACTCATGTCTATGAGACCAGAAGGGCTACAACTAAGAAAACATCTGTTTATAATCAAACACACAAAAAAATACGATAACTCATGATATTATAGAAGAGAATCACAGTAATTTCCATAGCACCTAAAGCAAAAATACAGATAGGAACATAACACACTCAAACTTTTTGTCAGTCAGAAACATTATTAAGATGAAAGAAAAAAGTTTTAAATAAGAACATAGCATAGACTGCAGCAAAATTATAAAGACATTAAACAATTTGGTGATACATTAAAGGTAAAACAAATAAATGTATACTGTATACTTAGTTTAAAAGAATTACAGAGAACACAATAAATAGAACACTTAACTCAGAGAGCAAGCCAGTTTCCTGATGAAAGTGGGCTTTGGAACAGAGAATTGCTAATAGATTGTTGCCTCCTCTGAAGGGACCTAAGGTTTCTACACCATAGAAGAAGAGGGTATGCTCATGACACACTGAGCTTCGACCTATGTACATAGGTATATTCCAATATTGCTCTGTGTTTAATTCAGCTGGATTATGTGGAGGCTTTTGTTGTTGTTTGTAGTTCTTTGCCTGTTTGTTACTTTATATTTTACATAACTAGGTTTTGTTGTGAAAAACGAGCACAGAAACAGACACAAAGTTTGAAGTTTACTCAAACTGTTTCTTTAAATAGTATTTTCTCTTGGAAAATATTCCAATTCTTAGAACAAGCATACTAGAAGAATGAGCCGTGGGAGGTAAGGAAGCTTTGTGACTTTGGCAGTGGAATGAATAACTGGGGATGGTGAAGATGTCAGGAAAGTAAGAAGGTCTGTATTTAGGACACTATGAAATCAAACTAAAAAGCAGGTGATTGATAAGGTCTTAAAATTACCAGTCCAGGATCATTCAAGTTCTGTCAAAAATGGAAAGGAAACTAGAGAAAGCACCTTGTGTAGAGGGCATATAAAGACATGGAATAGAATGCATACGTAATATCAAGATTCTCAGGGCCTCACCATTCAGATCCCATGAACATATATTAGAATCAGTTGAGAATATTACACACACACACACACACACACACACACACACACACACACACACACACACACACACACAAAACATCCCATAAGGGAAAAATTGTAAAACTTTTATTCAGATTTTCTTGAAATTCTCTTTCTAGTAATGGTTCTTTTCTAACGTTTTTCTCTGTCATCTTTTGTCAAAGGTATTCAAAATTGAAGGGAAGATTTTTTTTTCATCCAGAGTAGGTTAATGGATGTTTTCTGATCTCTTCAGTCCAGAAAACCCTTTTTTTCTTTGTCACATTTAGGACTTTATTGATTTTTAATAAAAAGAAAATATCTAATGAACTTAGATAATGCCTATATGCCATTAAAGAAACTGTGTTCTTGAAAGGCTGGGAGCTATCAGAATTCCACTAATATCATTTTTCTTACAAATCCAAATGTAAACCTGTTGTTTTGTTTACACTCCTATGGGGACTTATCTGTTTGGTAATGAGGAACACAAAAATTACTGACATACACTGTCTGAGAAACTTTCTTGAGTGACTTCTCAAGTACATTTTTTGAATTGTAAACATAATAAAGAACAGATCTCTGTCTTAAGCTAATGGGTTTATTGTTCCTCTTGTTAAAAAGCATCTTCTCTAACAAATGCCACTCAGGGAGAGGCTCAAGGTACTTGCTGAGAGGAAAGAAAGATCTTTATGTAGGACAAATGTAAAATCTGGCAGATGTACTGTTTTACAAATGAAGAATTGCACAGAGATGCATTCTTAAAAACAATTATTTTACGTAGCAAGGCCTTTCTAACCTTTTTTTCCTCCTCTGATTCTACCCAGGAGGTTTCTGTCAAGCTTCAACCACTAGAAACAGTTGGAAAAGTCTCAGACCTCCTCTGATTTTGCTTATGAGGTTTTGTTTTCTCAAGAAAAGACAAGGAAAATCTCACCTTATTCAGTTTCCCATTCCTATTAAGAAGGCAGGAGGGCTTACTTTCCTTCAGGGCACTGTGACTTTTCTCTTTCTTCTATTTTTTTTTTTTAATTTGAATGTTCCAGTGTCCAGATTGATATAGGAATCTTTCAGCATGTACAGACACACAGACACACACAGTAACACAAGACATACGCACACCCTGACACACAAGCACACATTCATACATGACACATACAGATACAAACCAAAACACACATGCACACACTAACACACACCAGCACATAAACATACTAACATTCATACATACATATAGTGACACACACATCAACATACATACACAAATCCATTGACTCACACACAGGCACTGACAGGGACATACAAAAATATATACACAGAGAGTGTAGTGATATTTTTCTATCCCTGGAAAATATATAAGTGAATCTCATGCCAGATAATCATTATGTTACATTCACTTATGCAATGGAAAGGTTCTTCCTTAAAAAATTTAGCAGAGCCTTGGTCAGGCAGATTTTTATACCAAAATCCCTTGGTAATACAATTCAATTGCCATTTGAGTTATCAAAAATGAGCTAGGGTAAACGCTTATCAGATTATGTTAAAATTTTTCTGTATTGATAGCCTTTTCAGTAAATGTTTAATTTTAGATCACCATAAATTGCATATGGAATGTATCTTGTGGTATATTGAAATAATTACAGGATAAGAAAAGTATGCAAAATAACATTTTTCATGAACTGACAAACATCATGGACGATATCCTTTTCAAGTGAAATGAAATGCATCTTTATAGAGACACTACATTTGTTTCATTGTTTCTTTTAAACCTCATCTTATTTTATAGAAATACCCAAATTTTCCACTTCTGAGTAACTGTTGTTGATTCAAGCAACATTAGATTTAAACAATTTTTTCAGTATAAAACTAGGTTAAGTGTTTCTTGTGAATCACTAAGGGAAGCAAGGCTTTCATCATCATGTACAGATCATAAAAATAAAACAATTGTACTTTTTTTAATTACTGGGACTGAATCCTGGAATTCATATAATAAAAGTGATCAAATGAAATTAAAAGAACTGCTAAAGCCTTATTGGAGGACAATTGTTTCTTGTCCCCAAATAATAGAGCTGACCTGCTTCATATAGAAACCTTCTTTTCATTCCTAATACTTCATATGCATAGGAAAAGTTACGTCATGTTATGTTACTTTCCACCTCATAGTCATAAAGCATTGTTAATAATAGATCCAGTTTTATTCTGTGGTGTGGTAAACATTTTTATGAATTTACAAGTAAGAATGAAAAACTGGAGCTATTCGAGGCTAGAGAAAGTGATGCGTAGAATAGAAACTGAAACTTAATCCAAAAACCACCATGGTTCCTCCTCATTTTATGTATATTTCAAGGAGAATTTAATTCAGATGTTTTTGATTAATGTACACTTAGCTCATCAAGTATGTTGTGCAAAGTTTTTGATTTCCAGGAAGGCTTTGTCCTTGTGAGACATTTCCCTCTGTTCAGGGAAGTAATTTCCTTAACTAGAGGCTGTGCAAATTGGAAAGCATCTCTCTGGGGCTAGTTAGTAATGTATCTGAGAACATACTGTTCTATTGATAATTTTAAACCGAATTATATTCTTGTCTTAGAAAAGAAATAAAATAAATGTTACTCTATAAGTGACTTAATCAAACTCATGAAATTTTAAAAAAGTCATTTAGCTGGGGTCATCTTTGAAGATTCCCTTGCACCAGGTTTGACACTGACCTCAGAATGTTTCCTCTTTCCAGTAGTCTCTTCAGTACTCTTCCCTCTCTGCCCCTCCCAACCTGACCACTCAAGTTCCCATCCTCTCCCATCTCCAATCCACCCAGGAGATCTCCTCTAGTTCTCCTCCCCCACTATCATGGCCGTCCCTGTTACTTAGCCTTTCTAGATCTGTGAATTGTAGCATGATTATCCTTCAATTTATAGTTAATATCAACTTATGAGTGTATACATACCATGTTTGATTTTTCTTGGTCTGGGATATCTCACACAGGATGATTTTTTCTAGTTCCATCCATTTGCCTTCAAAATTTATGGTATCTTTTTTTCTTAACAGCTGAATAATACTTCATTGTGTAAATGTACCATATTTTCTTTATCTATTCTTTGGTTGAGGGACATGTAGGTTGTGTCCAGGCTCTGGCTATTACAAACACAGCTGCTATGAACATAGCTGAACAAGTATCCTTGTGGTGTCATTGAGTATCCTTTGGGTATATGCCCAAAAGTAGCCTAGCTGGATCTTGTGGTAGATGGATTCTCAGTTTTCTGTAAAATTGCCACACTGATTTTCAAAGTGGTCGCACAAGTTTGCATTCTCACCAGCCTTGAAGTCGTGTTCCCTTTATTCCACATTCCCTCCATCATGATTTGTCACTTGTGTTTTTGACCTTAGCTATCCTAACAGGTATAAAATAGAATATCAGAGTCATTTTGATTTGAATTTTTTCCAACCCCAACCTAGACTCCTGCCAATAGCAGACACATAGCCTGAACTGACCATCTCCAGGGACCAGATTGGTTGCTAGCTCAATTTTTATTAGAAAGGCTTCATTCAGGTGGATTGTGCAGGTAAGAGGGGTCAAGTACACCAAAAGAAAATCATAGAACCAACTACCCAGCTCAAAGGGGCTCATAGATATGAAACAGAGAACCAGGAAGCCTGCAAGGGACTGGTCTAGGAGCTTTGCATGTGACAGTTGTGTAGCTTGGACCTCTTGTGGGACTCTGAACAGTGGGATCAGGATCTGTCCCCAACTCTTTTACTAGCTTTTGGAATCCTGCTCTTCATACTGCAATGTCCTTGCCCAGCCTCATGCAGAGGTGCTTGGTCTTACTGCAACTTGATAGGCTTATTTTGTTGATTTTCATGGGAGACCTGTCTTTTAATAAACAGAAATGGAAAAAGAGTGGATGGGCAGTGAGAACAGAGGGGTTGGAGAGAGGGACTGGAAAAAGAGGAAGGAAAAGCTACAGCCAGGATGTAAAAAAAATAAGTAAATAAATAAATACATTCATTTATTTAAAAAATCATTTATGATTTCATATTATACTGAGTCATATCATCTTTGACTACACAATGGATAACATATGTTAAAAGCAGCAATAAAAAGAATTGAACCAAAATTCAAGAATTCTAGTTTCTGCTTTCTGTTCCACCATACATTTTCTGCATGATTTTAGAGAAATATCATTATTTTCCTTATTCTTATCTACAAAGTGAACATGCTAAATTAGATTTTCAAAGAACAATTTTTCAAAAGTATATCAAATTTCTGAATAAAATGTACATGTTATCAAAGATATATGCATAAACATACATATAAGATGTATATAACATATTCCAAAATAATTAGTTCTACCTCAATTATCTTAAGTTATTATGGCAAAACCATAATATTACCATGGATTCTTTTTTCTTACCTGCTTTAAATGATAAGAGATAAAATTGTGACAACAGTTAAATTAATGGCTATTACTGTTTTTTTCTTTCACATATTTGTGGTGCTTATAAACAGTATAACTATCACACATGCAAGTAATGTGTGCTGACCTTAAGGAACTAATATATTTTAGATAATTTTGTTAACTATGCTATGTACTGTCCATCCCTCCTTTAAGTTAATAATGAAAATTTTGTAAGTTTTATAAACTTTGTAAGGCTCATACTGACTGCAAGAAACCTCATACTACAAATGGCAACCCAACATGGGGCATATATATGATATATATACCCACATAAAGCCACAGAAAGCTTAGAAAGTGGTCTAGAGCCTAAAGAAGCTTTTAAGTTGTGTCTCTCACACAGCTGTGGTACAGAGTTGCCCTGGTGAGGCGTGTGTCCTTGGGCTACAATGGTGGGCTTTTGGAGTACAGCTTAAGGTGTAAAATGGCTGGTTCCTGAAGTCTCACAGGACCCTCAATATAAGCAAAAAGTCATAAATGATTTATTTAAGGATAAAAAGAGAACAGACTCAAAGATGGCTTCTTAGTGGTGATATTTTTTTGGATAAGCTCTGTTTGCCGGAAGCAAACTGAGGCTTGGCTTTTTGAAGAGACACTTCCTGATTCAGCCTTATAGGCAAAACACTTGTGAGTTTTTTAAGAGGCCCTGCTGTCTAATACTTGAAATGGAGTTAATGAGCAGCAGATGGCAAGGCTTTACTTGGTAATTATATGGACCCTAAAATTCCCCAGAGTACCTGGGTTAAAAAGATAAATTCTATGAAATTAGAGTAGGAGCTGGGTGGAACCATCCACCCATCCTACCAACCTTGAATTCTGACAGATTAAAGGTGTGTTCAGAAACAGAAAGAAATAGAAGAATCTGGGTGGAGTCAATCACCCTAGACAAGCAAATGGGTGGTCAGAGACAGAAAACGTTAAGAAATAAATATACAGTAAAGACAGTGTTTTTTTTTTTTTTTTTTAAAAAAAGTCTAAGTGGTTTAGAGTGTGTCGAAAATATATATACATAGGCTTAGAGAAAGAAAAGAAAAGGTAGAGAAAGCCCTTGAAAAAGAAATAGAGCATAATAAATAAATAAATAAAAAATAAGGCACATAAAGATGGAAAATACAAAGAATGTCTGGTTACTGTATATTATTGTCTTATCTTGAAGATTCTTGACTAAAAATGAAATAGTAAAAGCTGCTAAAAGACAGTTGACTATAAATGCTATTGGATTAATTCAATCTATATATTTTGTAAATGAGTTGACTTTAAAACTGAAATCCAAAGATATGCTACTTTGGAGAAGAGGTTTTCTTTTTATTTCCACAGAAAATGAGAGGCTGTGGATTTATTCCTGGATAAAGAACATAAAGTTTGATAGAGGAAGATGCCCTGAAAAACCTCCAATGGAAATGGATGGATCAGATGATTCAGCATTTCAGAGCACCTCTGTGAAGTTTCCTGAGCTCTGTATCCAGAATAATTTCAAGGAGACTGGCTGAGATGACCCAGCCTTACAGAGACTACTCCACTAAAGACTTGTGAATAATCTTACATTTTTCTATGGATTCCTGTGGGATTGCCAATGTCCCCATTCAGTAGGAAGTAACCTAGAAAACAATGCCCACATTCCCAAAACGTGGATTATGAATGTTTGTGTTTATTTACAGTGTTGTTTATAAGTTGTTATAGATAAGGGGGAAAAGAATATTAGATTTGGTGTTCTTTTTGTTTTAAGAAGAGAAAAGGGGATATGTGGGAGATTGTGTTGTTCCATTGTAAATAATTATCCCACCTACTGGTTTAATAAAAAGAGCTGATTGGCCAAAGGCAGGGCAGGAAATGTGGGCAGGGCTACCAGATTAAGAAAATCTCTAAGAACAGGAAGCACCAAGCAGAATGCCAGAGAGAAGCCAGAAGACGCAGAGGACAACCATGCTGCTGTGAAAAAAAATACCAGAGCCGCATGGCTGGACAGGATAAGAGTCATGGGTTAGATTAAGGGTATAGAGTTAGCAAGTTATAAGCCTGGGCCTTAGGCCAATCAGCTGAAAACTATTGTAAACATCTGTGTGTCACTGTGTGTCTGGGTGTCTTCAAGCCTAAACCTTGAGGCAATGCCCGAAAGTCCAGAACAGAAACTTCCTACTACAGCAATGTGTGCTGCCCTTAAGGCACTAATATATTTTATATAATTTTGCTAACTATGCTATGTACCGTCTGTCCGTCCCTTAAGTAATAATGAAAATTTTGTAAGTTTTGTAAACTTTGTAAGGCTCGTACTGACTGGCCTTTTGGGTAAGGGGTTCTGAAGGCTTAAGATGGCTGAAGATTCCAAACTTATGGATGCTATTCCTCAAAGTGGATGCCATCATCATAACATCAGCAGGAGAGACAAAGAAAATCATAAAAAGGTGTGCACAATCTCTGCTTCCATATGGAAAAACTAATTATTCATTTAGTGGAATAAACTTCAGAAGCTGAGGAACTTACCTCTGTATATGAGTAGAAAGTTTAATGCTTCAGATGCAGACTGGCTTTCAGACTTTCATAGGCAGTTGCATACACAAAATTTAAATAATACTTAGAGCAGAGGAAAATTAAGATAGAAAGTTTATGTGATGATTCCAGAAAATGTCATCTAAGTTATGTGCCAGAAGATCCCCTTCTTCAAAAATGTAATTTTAATTAATTAATTCCTGTC
Organism: Phyllotis vaccarum; assembly: GCA_033318265.1. NCBI lineage: Eukaryota > Metazoa > Chordata > Mammalia > Rodentia > Cricetidae > Phyllotis > Phyllotis vaccarum. The sequence continues at coordinate 32,691,683 of JARWLC010000019.1, read as the reverse complement.
TCTATTTAATCACATATAGAAAAGCTGTGGGTTTTTTTTTTACTCAGTATTAATAAATAAAATAAAAATAAAAATAAATATTTAAAGAAATGTCAAATAGCATATTGTTGAATATTTTTCTTTATATAGAAAAACATTTAAATAGAAAGTAGGGTGCCGGCTCAATAGTGTGGATCACCTTTGTAGTAATCTGAATATTACTTTTAATATATCTATGTATGCTATTGTTTCTTGTTCATTGATACTATTGTATAGACAGATGAATGGTAAAAATGTATGTTGAATTGAATTTAGTATTTCCCCTTCTTTATATGTCTAAAAACTCCTTTTATCCATGCTCATGATTTGTGCATCTTAATAACTGTAGAACTTCAGCTGAAAGTGGGTTAAATCTTATCCTTCTTAAGAAGTTATGGAAAGCACTGAAAGACATTTGTGTAGTTTTCTGTTTTACTGAACTCATCAAATGTGATGCTAATTCTCTTTACAAATGGTTAGATAGAAAGGGGAATAAAAATTACATCAATATTCTGATGAGTATCTTTAAAAATGAGAGCAGTTTCTTTTTTTTTTTTAATTTTAAAATGCTCAGCCAAAAAGGCAGGTTTATTACTAACTAGCTGTTACATTTTAAATTAACCTATATTCCTTATTTATGTCCTGCCACATGGTGGTTCCTTTATTAGCCTGGCATGTTCCACCTCCTGCTCCCTCTGTCTGGCTAGCAACGCGACTCCACCCTTCTCTTTCCTAGCCTTGCCAATCTGCCTTTCCCTCCTAACTTTCTCCTGTTTAGCTAGTGGTCCCCTGCTCCCCTCTCCTTTCCTCCTCCCAATCCCTCCCAGTTAGCCCTCAGCCTCGCCCCCTCCCCATCCCCCCATCCCCTCACCCAAAAGTGCAAGAAGTCCCAAGGAGGGCCAGCCCAGCAGCACATCCACTCCAGGCATGTCACATTCACTCATCCCAAAGTCAGTGCTGGGTTGGGTGTTCCTCTACAGGGAATGAACTCCAAGGTGTCGGTCCATGAACAAGAACACAGTCTGATCCCACCCCTCCTGACTCCACACAACCATGGCAGTCAAAAGCTGCCCACCCCTTGAGACTCATCCTCCGGATGGATTTCCAGTGGCAATTCCAGATTCAGTGAGCTCAGGAGCTCCAGCCAGCCATCACCATGGGAACCTTCCTCATAATCCCTATCCCCTGCTCATACAGACACTCCTCCCGTGCTCTCAGCTGGACCAGGAGCTCTGCTCAGAGCACCTCCATTCCCTGTTGGGTGTAGGCTGTGCAATGACATATAGGGTGTTTACTATCTTGATTATAGGGGAAGTCCCATTTAGGCACCCCTCCTTCGTTGTTTGGAGACTTGGCCAGGGACATCCTGCGAGTTTCTGGACATTTCTCTAGCTCCTAGTCTCTTTCCAACCCGATATTGGCCTCGTCTATCGAGATATCCATCTCCATCTTTGCTCCTCTCACTAAACCATCTCCTTCTTTCAAGATTTGTTCCCAATGTTTCTTGGTTGCAACCCAGTATGACCCCAATTTGCGTTTGACAAGAGTACTCCTTTTTAGACAATGTAAAGTTATCAGAATCATCTCAATATTATCATCTCTTTGACATTTTTACACTAAGTTTTATATGATGTGTATATGTTTTATGATGCAAGGTATGCAGTAGAAGATACTAATTATTTAAGAGCAACAGATAAGATTTAGATTATATTCTTCTAATATCAGGACTAGAAACATCCTCCTCTGCTTCTGCACAAGGAAAAATCTGGTACAGAATAGCTAATACTTATGCACTAATGTAACATGGTTGCTTTTTATCAAAGTTTTGAGTACAAAAGGAATTACTATTAGGTGTTATAGGAAGGCACTGAACAGAATCAAAGGACTTGGAATACAGAGCCAGGGAAATTCTTCTGTTAATTGTAGAAGGCTGTAAATACAGCAGTGAAAGTTGCTCAAAATTAGGATTCTCCAAAGGTTAAGGAGCCCACCTATCATTACACAACTAACTGAAAATAAAGGTTGGAGTTATAGGAGTGGTCATGTAACCAAGGCAACTTAAAGCTGCTTAAACAACAATCTACTCCATCCTATACCCTTGCCATTCTCTCTTTTGATGTCAATTTGCCAAAATGCTGGTGGAATTTCTGTCATCCTTATGATCCCCACATGCCTTTAAAAATAAACATAATCAGGGTAGACCTACTGATAGAAGTTTTTCAACACTGGAGACCAAACTATAATAAAAGGTGTAGTGGAGACCTAGAGACATGGATTTAAGGCCTCAAAACCAAGTATTCCTAGCATGACCAGAGGGCTAGGTTAAGATCAGGCTGCATGTATTCCCCTGACTCTTCTTCCTGTTTCTCTCTTGTGCTCTTAGATGAAGTATCTGACTTGATGAGTGAAGTTGTGTAGACCAGTCCAGCTTTCCAGGAACCCTGATTAATTTTATATCAGTGAGTTTCCTCTATGATTCCCCTAAATATATAATATTCTTCTTTATCTGTTGTCAGTGACTTGCCTTACTAAAATGGACTTTACTTATTTATATTTTTATGAGATTCAAATTTTCACAAGCAAATATGATTTTAAGCAACTTATTTACTTTTCTTTAATTGAGTAAAGAAATCATCTACTCTTAGTTTAGACTAGTCATTCAGAAAGTTCAATAAGACCTTTATAAATTGTGGGACTCTAACTCATATAGTAATGTGTTTATTACTATAATCATGTGTTTGGCATGATGCATGTGTGGGTGCCTGTCGGAGTGTGATGGCCAGAGGAAAATTTTGTGCATTCAGTTGTTTATTTCCACATTAAGTACCAGGTAGCAGATTTTAGCCACCAGGCGTGGGCAGAAAAAATGAGCTGCTGAGATATCCAATGGCTCTTTACTTTGAATTGTATTTTGTTTAAATTATTCTGATATTTCCTATAGTAGGAAAGGAAAGAACATGCCATTTTTAACATATAAATTATTTAGCTCTACAGATACTGTTTTGCTATGTAATCTTTGTATTTACATATAAAACTATGACATATTTATATAATATATAAACATAATAAATTTTATATAAATTATATATATCTGTTGTTATCCAATTCTTTCAGTGCATACTTCTATAGAAAAATATGATATACTAATGTTCAGTTCAGCTTCATCTTGGGTTTTCATATGATTTGTCCTGAAACAACCTGTCTCAAATATGCTTTCCAGCTGCTTTCAACAGCAAGTATACTGGTCTCACTTCTAAATCATCACTTTGCTCACTCATGATAATACTGCCTACTATTTTATGGGTTTGAATGTGAAAATACAATATGATCAGTTCTGAAAGACTGTGTTTCTGCCATTTGTAGGCTTTTGTTTGTGAGTTTTGAAAGAACATTCTTGACTTCATGGTGGGACCAACATCAGTATATTACATAACTCAAATATGATCAGAGCTGAGGTTACTGTGACTGTTTCCATAGTGATGCAAAGGTCCCAACATTCCTCATATGATTCACTTAATGACTACCAAATAATTATTATTAATAGTAGACTTTGCGATTACTCATATGTAGTAGCGGGGTTTCTCTGGGTCCCGGGCTGCCAGAGGTCCTAGACCCACAGACCTGCCGCCCGAGACTGCTTAGCCGCCCAGCCGCGCAGGCCCCCAGAAATGACTCAGACGCTTATATTAAATCTATGCTGTTTGGCCTATGGCTCAGGCACATTGCTAGCTAGCTCTTACATCTTAAATCAACCCATTTCTATTAATCTGTTGGCCACGTGGCCCGTGTGGCTCACCCGTGCTCCTTACATCAATCTTTAAATAAAGGAGCTGTTTTGGGCCATGGCAGGCACCATAGAAGAAGTAGGAGGAGAAATCAGAGCTTAGGTAGGAGAAGCAGGGTGGAGTCAGACAGATCTAGCCAGCCGCCCAAGGAGCAGCATGTAAGGAACACGGGTGAGCCACACGGGCCACATGGCCAATAGATTAATAGAAATGAGTTGATTTAAGATATAAGAGCTAGCTAGCAATGTGCCTGAGCCATAGGCCAAACAGCATGAAGTTAATATAAGCGTCTGAGTTGTTTCTGGGGACCCGGGCGGCTGGGCGGCTAAGCAGTCTCGGGCGGCAGGTCTGTGGGTCTAGGACATCTGGCCGCCCGGGACCCGAGAAACCTCACTACTACACTCATACAATTTTAATATTTATAAATAACAGTGTACTATTATAACCCACTCTAAGCTGAATATTATTTTCTTTTTTAAACCTGATTTAGAGATCTTTTACTAGAAGACTGTATAGCCAACATTTTTTTAAAAACACATACATATTTCATAATATTGTGAGCTGGAGAGTAATTTTTTAATAAATATGTATCTGTACCTCACAACTTCATGGTGTGACTGCACATGGAGACACACCATTTGCTAAAAGCCTGTGATTCACATCCTTGCCTTTCAGTCTGAAGTCTATTGATGGCTAAAAGTGAATTTTGTTCATTCATGTCAATTAGAGTGCAGCCTTCACAATTATTTAAATTTTATGACATTTTTACTTTTAATCTTCCAAATACCATTTACCCACAATTCATAGCTCGTATCATGGGTTGGCAGCAATAACAAAATCTTTTGAGAGTTTGGGTGGGAGAAGGATCAGAGAGAGAGGGAGAGCAATGGGAACTACAAAAGAAAGAAAGAATCTCAAAAGGGAGGGAAGAGTAAAAGAAAAAGGAGGAAGAAAGGAAGGGGAAGGGGGAAGAGAAGGGACAAGAGGCATAATGAAAGATAGAGGATTCTTGCAGAGAGCCTGAGTTTGGTCCCCAGGAGCCATTTGGGCAACTCACAACACCTGTAACTCCAAGTGCAGAGGATCCAAAGCCCTCCTTGGAACTTTGCTGACAATCACAGTCACACATGTGCATGCACACACACACACACACACACACACACACACACACACACACACACACACACACACACACACACACACACACACACACACACAATTATAATAAAATCTTCAGAAAGGAAAACTTCACTACTAGAAATAGAGTAGTATTTGGAGAATAGAGATAACTTCATTGGCATGGACTTGAAGCAAGAATTGGGTCTTCTAACCACAGAAACCATGATATTACTTACCAGTCAAACTGATTTATTTTGAATTTAACAATGAAAAATTATATATAAAGGATAATCATGTAAATATTGTTTGTATTTCAACTTTTTCTAAAAGCATCTTTTTGATGTATAAAAATGTATGCTTTTTCCATTGAGTACCTTTACACAATTCCCACACAGAACTCCTGTACCTTGAAACCCATGTGTATTTTTTCTTTTATAAATTCTGACAGAAAAATTGGGGACTCTTTAGCAATTAGATAATAAAAATAACTTCCCGTATTTCTCCTTATTAGTCAGGGAAATCTCAGTTGTGCTGTTTCTTTATTTCCTCAAGTTATATATTATCCTAATACATGCTCATTAATTCTGACACACTGACCATTTATTTTATTTACAATTTTTGCTCCTGGGTTCTCTCAGGAGAGGCACATCTCAATTTTATGAGTGACTTGGGGGTAAGCAGCTCCAAAGTCATGCTCCAGCTTGCTTCAATGTCACACATTCATAATGTTGAACACTCAATCTACAATGCACCACAACACACCACACTCACAATTCCAGTCACACAGCGTCCTATCACTGTGACCCATGTCATACATTAGAGACAGTCGATTCCTGAATAACCCTGGATTTGTCTGGCTTTTAATGTCTGGACCCATTTGGCTGTTGACCTGTATAAACGGAGATGGTGATCAGGTCTTTAGTCTCCTGTGGCTGTAGAGGTCTCAGAGCAGACATAAAACAGGCCTACGGCCCTCAACATCTGAACAGTGTTTCCTGTCTGTACTTCTCATTTTTACACTTGGCATGAGCTGCAGTGACCTTTACATTGTTCTTTAAAGGGATGCCTTTTATGGAGGTTAAGAGTAACTTGGCCCCCAAGCTAACACAGTACTGGGCCCCCACTCACTCTCAACTGTGCCATATGTGTGTAGTGCTGCAAGTGCTGATTTAGTGGTATGGGCAACAAGCCACCAGATCTGCACACTGAGATCACCACAATTATGGGACTTAAAGATACTTGTGCACCCCACTGATCATTACCAGAGTTACAAAATTCAAATTTTGGGCTGCAGTCTTCTGCAGACTCAGCAGTGCTGGGACCACATGAATTAATGATAGCACAGAAAGTCCATGCTGCAGTTACTTGTAACAGTCATTATTAAGACCTAACATGGAACTTGACCTAAAAATAGTGTCTCAACCACTTCTCTCTGAATGAAGCTATGCATCTTTACTATGTTTAATTCTATGTATTTGTCCCCAAGTGTATAACCACATGTGATACCATTTTGGTTAGGCCTAAAATTAATAAGTAAGCATATATTTACATTATATCATTTAAGTATTTTATGCCTAAGAGATGAAGAGGAAAATGAGCATTTCCCTTGATTGTCAAGGGCATATAAATGAACAGTGTTTTAGGATCTGTAGCACAGAACCTGTAGAGATAATGTGTTAAATGAACTCAATTATTCTTTGATAAAGCTTCTGGGCATATGGGTCTTTGTGAGTTTTTTTATATTATCATGTAATGAACTTCCTGACTCTACTTTTAATAAGGCCAATGATACAGATGAAAACATTATTCACATTACAAATGCCTTTAGATTTGGGTTACTTTCAAGATAACATTTCAATCATTACATCAGAATATTGATTTTATTGTTTCCTTTACTAATTATAAACTCATTATTGTTATTATTATTTGGTTTTTCGAGACAGAGTTTTTCTCTATCCCAAGCTGTCCTGAAATTTTCTCTGTAGACCAGGCTGTCCTCAAAATCAGAAATCTTCCTGCCTCTACATCTCAACGCTGGGATTAAAGGTGTGTGCACTACTGTCCAGCTATTAAAATTATTTTTAAAGGTGTTTACTTTTGTCTGGCTTATTATTTCCTTCCCAGAAAAATTCTTAAACTAAAACACAATTATTTACTTCCAGGAGAACTCTCAAACTAAGAAGCAAAACTTAAGGCTTGCTCTGATTGATCTACTATGGAGGTGTCTGCAGTAAATGATTGAGCAGCTCCACCTCCATGTCCTCTCTTCAACATGCCATTCTTGATCATCCATTTTCACTCATTTAATTAGCCTCCCTGTCTTGTTGAACATGAGAAGACATGAATAGATGGATCAGCTTCATTTTTACTTACTGTTTTGTGCCAAGGACAAAACTCTCATCCTTGTAACAACAAGGAGACTAGAATGACAACCTGACAATGGTATTTTCTCCTTCTGTTATATACTTATGAATACATTGTAGAGTTTGTAATAAATGTACTTAAGATAAAAACAGCTGTAGAAGGGTAAAATTGGTGGATTTTTTCCAAGTATCTTCACTAAAGCATCTGATGTAAAGAAGTCACTCAATACATATTACATATGATGAATATGTTTTCCTAGTATAGACATTTTTATCCTATTACCTCCCCAAATGTGTGTGTGTGTGTGTGAGTGAGAGAGAGAGAGAGAGAGAGAGAGAGAGAGAGAGAGAGAGAGAGAGAGAGAGAGAGAGAGAGAGCTCTCTTTCATTCGTTTTCCCCTTAAGGTGTTTCTTCGTTAGAGGTATGTTTTGCAGATAATATCTGTATTCTTCTCCACATGTTCAACATAAATCATCAATAGCCATATATTTGTAAAATTTATAAGTATACAACTAATTTAAAAATAATCAAAACTAGATGCTTATTCTTATATCTGGCAAAAATATCCTTGCTCTTTCCTAAAATAAACATGTATGTAGGAAATGTGTGAATATGCGATCTGTGGCTTTAAAGATTTAATTAGCACTTTGTCTCCTTTTGCAAACTATTTATCAAAATCTTGATAAAATAAATTTAAAGATTTCTTCCCACTTTAAGACTCTCAAAAATCTAATGATAAACAAATCTAAAATAAAAAATAATTAAAAATTCATATGCATCAGTGTTTTAAACAACTTCCTCTTTAAAATATACTGCTTGACATTTTTGGTTGAAATAGTCTGCAAATTTCTCTCTAATAGTCTATTCCAAAATTTAAGGTTGCAATATCTAAATTCTGTAGACCATTCTACCTGCTGGAATCTTACACAAAAGCTGAAAAACAGTTTTCTTCAATATACTCAACTGTTTGCTCACCTAATTGAGAAGAGGGCACAAATAACCTCTAGCACTTCATTCCATTGACAGCATGTCTCCCTTCTAGTGTGCTTGGCTTTTTAAAGAGGGATGTCCTGTGGGCTCCTCTGGATAATCTTTTCAAATGCCATAGAAATAAGTTTCAGTCTTGATCCTTAACCCCAACTGATGTGAGAGAATAAATGAAAAAAACATGTGTTCCTTTCTGAATTCTTTTACTGAACAATGACCTAAACATTCATGGTTTTGTAACTAGCAGGCCTTAACCTTGCTTTCCATTGTATGATATATACCTTTAGAAACAGGATTGTACATTTTCTCTATGAGCTTGTCCCATTAGAGAACAGGGAAGATTATCCCATGGCATTGTTGTCATCTGAGATTGTGGTTTGTTGATGAATGGATATTCATAGTCATCATAATGCATTATGAGAGAACATTTTGCATATTATTAGATGTCCTTAGATAATGTATTGGCATCTCAGTTCTACACTGGGTCCAGTATGGAAGAAGCAATGGCATATTTTATTCTTCACCTAAAAATATATGATATGAAGGCCTTGCTTATACTTTATCATTATTAATAAATCATTATTATGGTAGCAGAGCCCCAGTACTTGTTTTATTTTAGCACCATGGACCAAGAGAATAGAGATTCAGTACTTGCAATGACAGAACTTTTCCTTAGGCTATTTATACTAAAAATGAAACAAAACAAAGCAGTGTTATTCCCAGCATAAGCCGCAAAGTAGTTTCACAGAGAAGTTTGGCCAACAGGGCTTTCCTCCTTTACTATTCTTTAGTCCTGTATGATATATGGCTAATAAGTTCTGCATTGTATCATCAAGTATGACTATAAATGCAATAATATTAGTTGGATATTGTTTATATGCTTTATAATTTCCCCTGATTTTGTGCTTAATAAACTTTTTCAAAAGATGAATCTGTTTTATTTATTAGTCATGTAGATGTATGTTAGAAGTGACCATGATAATATAAGGAAGAAACTAGGACTTCTTTACTTCCTTGTGATTTTGATTCAGACCCACTTGGGTCAGTCTTTGATAGTAAATATAAATTCAAGATTAAGTAATTGAGTCTTTAATTTGGTGGCCATGGGTATAGTGGCCATGCCCATAATCCAAGAATGCACAAGGCAAAGGCATCCAAATCATTGTGAGTTTGGAGTTAGCTTGTTCTACCTAGTGAGTGTCAAGCCAGTCTTTTGGAGTGAGAATGCTTTCTCAAAATACACTTTGGAACATTAATTGAGATTTTTAATGGAGAAATCGTGAGAACAAATGAGCTGTGTGCCTTTGATGCTGATTGACTGGAAGAGTCACCAATATTGTTTAGTCTTTCATTGCAAGATATTGAGACTTTTTTTTCTCATGGAATTATGGCAGTGGGAATTGCCATTGTGCATGGAATACTCATATCACTTGCAAGAAAATAGATAATTGTTTCCTTCTTGATGACTAAATCTGCTAAAATAATGCAAATTTTCTCTCATGAAAATATTTTATAACTGATCTTTGTTAAATAAACCTGAAAAATGGGAAAATAGTAGCATAATAAAATAAGTGGCAGGAAAACTATGCACTGAGTTATGAGGTTAATTTAGACATTTTTCTCATAATGGCTGAGGACTTATGCTAATTTCTGTAGTCAGGATGATTGGCAGAGGACAGACCTAGAGATATGTGACTTCTTTTGACCCCACAGTTCTTGGCCTTCCACTTTGTATTTAAAAAAAAAAAAACAGAGTCCCTTTTGTAATTGTTGTTTGGAGGAAATTCCACACTGTTTATCATAATGTCTGTATTTCCATTTCTGTCAGAAGTGCATGAAAATTCTTTTATCATTACTCCTTCAACCTAGTAATCTCTCTGCTTTTTATTTTTATTTTTTGCTGCTAATGGTGAATTATTTGGCTTTTAAAATAACCATTATAATTGTAGTGAAATGTCATATAATTGTACTTTGAGCTTTTATTTCCCTGAGGAATAATAATACAGAGTATATGGGGATGTGGAGTACATGTCTTGACACACAGTTTATTTACGTAGCCCCGGGTTACTATGTCTAGGGTGTCCACAAATCTAATTCCCCTTACTAGGATTGCAGATGTGAACTAATGAAACCACAGAGTAATTTTCATATGTATTTGTTGACCATTTTAATTTCTTTACACACACACACACACAAAGAGAAAGAGAGAAAGACTCAGATTAATAAAAAAGAAGCCATGAATTTGCAAGAAAGCAAATGAATGAATACATGGAGGGTAGTGGATCAAGAAAAGGAAAAGAGGAAATTATGTAATATTATAATTTCAGATAATTTTTAAAGTGATAATGTATTTAAATTTACTCATTTTAGTTGTATTATTTATTTATTTATTTATTTATTTATTTATTTATTTATTTATTTATTTATTTATTTATTTATTTATTTATTTATGTATTATTAAGTTTTCAAGTTCCCGCTTTAGTCTAGATCAGCAGTTCTCAGCATGTCAGTAGTGATCCCTTTTGAGAGTGAAGTCAAATGATTCTTTCACAAGGTCACAGTAGATACCTTGCATATCAGATATTTACGTTATGATTCATAACAATGTCAAACTTACAGTTATGGAGTAGCAATGAAATGATTTTATGGTTTGGTTCACCACACATAAAGAACTGTGTTAAAGGGTTATAGCATTAGGGAGGTTGAAAACCATCTATCTAGATATTATCACTTTAATAGGTGAATAATAGACAACCAATATTTTATCTCATGCTAAAGATTGTCTCTTCACTGTATTGTATTGACTGTGTCCTTTGCATTGAGAATTTTTAGTTTAATATAATTTCACTTCCCAAGTTTTCTTTTTATTTAATGTTTTGAAGTTCTTATGTAGAAAATCATTGTCATGGTCAACATCTTACAGTATTTTCTCTGTGCTATTCACTTCTGGGTATACATCTAAAGAAAATAAAAATTCCAAAGAGATACTTACAAAGTAGGTTCATTGTAGTGGAATTATGTAGGCTTGACAGAGAAAAGGGTAAGGAAATAGGGTAGAGAAAGTCCTTAAAAAAGAAATACAGTTTAAAAAAAAGTAATAAGTTATGTAAAGATGGAAATTACAAAGAGTATCTGGATACTGTATATTATTGTCTTGTCTTTGAGCTTTTTGACTGAAAATGACTTAGTAAAAACTACTAAAAGTCATTTGATTGCAAATGTTGCTGGATTAATCCAACCTACATATTTTGTAAAAGAGTTGACTTTAAAATTGAAATCAAAAGATATACTACTTTGGAGAAGAGGTTTTCTTTTTATTTCCATAGAAAATGAGAGGCTGTGGATTTATTCCTGGATAAAGAAGATAAAGTTTGATAGAGGAAGACCCTCTGAAAAGTCTCCAATGGAAACACATGGTGCAGATGATTCAGCATTTTAGAGCACCTCTGTTACAGTTTTCTCTGGAGTTCTGCATCTGTAACTATTTCAAGAAGACTGGCTGACATGACCCAGTTTTAGAGACTACTCTTTTGTCCATAATCCTAAAGTTTTCTTTTGGTCCCCCTGGGGTTGCCAATGTTGCAATTTAGCAAGAAGTAGCCTAGAAAACAATGCCCACATTCCCCAAAATGAATTATGGATATCTGTCTTTCTTTACAGTATTGGTTACAAGTTGTTATAGATGACAGTAAAGAAAAAAGGATATTAGATTTGGGGTTTTTGTTTTAAAAAGAGAAAGAGGAATATGTAGTGGGATTATGATGCTGCATTGTAAATAATTGTCCTGCCTACTAGTTTAATAAAAATGCTGATTGGCCAAAGGCAGACAGGAAGTGTGGGTGGCTTTACCAGTCTAAGAAAACTCTTGGAACAGGAAGAACATAACAGAAATGCTACAGAGAAGACAGAAGATGCAGGGAATAACTATGCTGCTCCGAGAAAAGGTACCGAGCCACATGGCTGAACAAGATAAGAACCAAGGGTTAAATTAAGAACAAGAGCTAGCAAGTTATCTGCTTGGGCCCAGGCAATCAGTGTACAATTAATACAAGCATCTATGTGATTCAGTTGGACTATTTCACTGTGGGTCTAAAAGTCTGGGCCAGTAGGCTAGGCTGGAAAGTCTGGGCCAGAAACCTAATACAACAGTTGATTGTGGCAATATTTGCAATAGCCAGAACAAGCCAAGGGTCTTGTAAACAAATGAATGACTTACAGAAACATGTTGCACATATTCATAAGGCAGAAGTTTGATCATAATGAAAAATGAGATTCAACTGCGTAAGCAATTTTCACTGTAAAGTGAAATACGTAGAAATTGATTATATTTTGTTAAGTGAAATAATCTAAACAAGAATATAATAAAAAATTAATAATTTGTATTGTTTCTCCCTCTCTCTTCCTCTTTCTCCCATTCTCTCGCCCCATATGTGGAAAGGAAATTAATTCAAGCCAAAATATGAATTTTGATTAGTAAAAACATAAATGGGTATATGGAGGATGTAGATATTTGACTGGTGTATACTACATACATGCATGCAGATTTCAAGTTGAAGCTCATTAAAATGTGATTTTATGTCAATATAGATAGATGGACATTTCTCAATCAATAAAGAAGTTCCGAAGAGTTTCTCAAAACAGGTTTACTGTTTTTGGGAACAGTATAACTTGTATTTGCATGTACCTTAAAAACATCATCATTTCAGAATCCTGGATATTTTATGTGAATATAAGCTCTAGTGGCTCTCACTAACACAGCTGTACTTGACATATTTTGTCTACACTAACACAGCTGTACTTGACATATTTTGTCTACAAATCTTAGTGAGTATTCTTTCTTATAGAAGGTTCTTGACTATTAATATATGGCTCAACTGACACTGGAAAATCAATAATTTTGATTCAAAAAAGTTAATCATTTACAAAGAAGAAACACATACAAATTGACAACAAACATACTAACAGTTAATATTAAGAATGACTAACAATTTTTATTCAAAGAAAAAATTGTTCACCAATATAATCAATACATAATGTTTCCTAAGAGAGAGGAAGTCTTCTTTATACATAACATTGGAAAGACTAACTATATACTAATTAATTTTTGGTCTAAGGTCTTTTAAGAATCAAGAAGCTGAATTATGATCATTTAAAATATAATCACACACTCTACTTCTGAGTTCACCCTTATATTTATTCAGAAGAAATTAATTTTCTATAGGAACAGTTAATATGTACAAACACTTAGGGGAAAGTTTCTAATTCCACATTAAAAATTTAAAGTTTTAAAGAGTTACAGATATATCTTATACTAACAAAATTACAAAAATATGAAGAAAAAAATCAGTCTAAATTAATAAACAATAAGACTCATTACAGCTTAAATGTTAGTTCTTACGTAATTATCCTAGCTATTCAATGCAATCTAGACAATATTGAAACCTATTACTTTACTGAGATCACTAATCAGTTTTCAAAGTTTATATGGAGAAACAAAAGGCTCAGATCAATCAGCATAATATTCAAGGAGAACAAAGTGGAAAGATTGGTATTATATTATCATAAAGCTACAAAAATTAATGCAATGAATGATTGAATAATGAACTGGAAGAAAAAAGACAGACCAGTGGAAGAATATAGTCATCTCAGCAAAACATGAACCACAAATTGAAGCAATTGATATTTGACAACAGAATAAAAAATACCATACATTAGAGCAAAGGTATTCTTCTTTTTTATTTTATTTTGCTTTTCTTTTTATTTAAAAAGGTTTTTCCATATCTACCTCTGCTCTCCTTCCCTTCCTTTCTCCCAGTCCTTCCCAGTCCTCCCTCAGTCTCCCCCTGCTCTATACACCTATCCTTTCCCCAAGGAGAGCAAGGAGTTCCAAAGTGGCTCAGTTCAGTGTGGCATATCCAGGAGAGGTAGGTCTGAGTCTGTCATCCTAGTATTAAGGCTGGGATAGGTGTTCCTCTGTAGGGAATGGGCTCCAAGATGTCAGCCCATGCAACAGAAATATACTCTGCTCCTACTACAAGAGGCTCCACAAATAAGTTATGAGAAAAGGAGAGGTTATTCTTCTTAACATTTTGTGTTTCACATATAAAAAATATTCTAGACCAAGATGCTACATCTTTGAAAGATTAGTTTAAAATAGATTCTAGATTTTAATGTAAGATTAAAAAATAAAAATACTGGAGACAAATATAACAGAAAACATAGACATTTTTGAGTTTTGACTACAGTAGTTTTATGTATATAGCATGAGTGGCATAATCATAGAAGAAATAAATGTTAGATGGACTTCATTAGGATTAAAAAGTTATGCTAATAGTAATGTCAAGATAAAATACAACCAATAGACTAGTGGAAAATACTTACAAAGACTATAGTCTATAATATAGGGCAATTCTTAAATCTTGACAAGAAAGTGAAAAACCGAGTTGCAAACTGCCTAGATCAGTACCCTAAAGATATGATGAATAAAGCACTTCCTAAATATGACACAATGTGCTCAGAAGCTAATGACAACAACTTCTAATGGGACTTCATGTAACTAAAATCCTCTCCACAGCAAAGAAAACCATCAATTTTGTGAAGAAGAAGACTAAAGAATGAAAGAAAATCTTTGTCAGCCTCAAAAATACAAAAAATGCAAAAAACAAAGAGACAAAAATTATGCTGATACCGGAAAAGAGAGCTCTCAGAAAAAAGAGAAGTAAAAGAAGAAATAAAGGAAGGAATAAGATAAGGAAGTAGGAAAGGAAGGAGGGAAGTAGGGAAGGAAGGAGGGAGGGAAGTAGGAAGCAAAAACTTAGAAATATTTCAAAATGTGCAAAAATGTCCATCATTTCTAGCATAAGAAAAATACAACTAAGAACAACTTTGATACTTTTAACTCATTCAGTCAGAATGGAGGTAATCAATAAAATAGCCAACAAGAAATGCTAGCATGAAAAAACCTTCATTCACGGTTGGTGGGATTGTAGGCTTGTATAGCTACTATGAAAATCAGTGTGGAGGGCTCTCAAACAAACAAATAAACAAACAAACCCTAAAACTTGATATACCATAACACCTAGTTACACCATTCTCTGTCCTATGCCCAAAAAACTCAACATCATACTCAATAGATACTTGCTTAGGTAAAATCATTGCTGCTCTATTCAAAATAACTAGTGAATGAAGCAACATTAACATTTTATGAATAAATAATGGGACTATAGAATACTCTTCAGCAGTAAAGAAAAATGAAAACATGAGTTTTTTTAGGTAAACAAATGGAACTAGAAAAGATATTGAGTGCTGTAACCTAGACCAAGAAAGAAAAACATCACATGTTCACTCTTATTGGAGGCTCAAGCTCCAAATCTTCAGATGTGAGTACGTAGCTTGTGGTAACCACAAAACTCATAAAAGTATAGTGGGACCATTGCCAGAAGGGTGGGGGGCTAAGGAACAAAACAAGAGGGGAATATCATGGTATGAGTAATTCAGTCAGAGAAATGGGAAAAGGGGAGAGGTTCGGGGGGGGGGCAGTAAAAATAGGAGAAGAGAAGGAGGTCAGCAGGTAAAATAACAATATGAATGACTAAAAAAGTCACAAAGTATCATATCCTTAACTATTTACCCAAAACAAAAAGAACAAACAAGCCATAATGCAAGCAATTGAGCATATAAGTATATCATTATACATATATAATGCCTATATAATTTTAATGAGCTTTTCTTATCTGACCTGATGGTGTGTGAGAGATTCTCAAAATATATTGCCTATTGCTGTTACCTGTGGTTACCCAAGGCCTGAGGTGGATGTCAGGAATCTGTCCACTGCCCTTACACTCTATTCTTTGAGGTAGAGTCTCTCAATGAAACCCTGAGTGCACTAAAGGCTGAGTTAATGAGCGAGTTGCTCTCATGATCCCTTGTCTCTGCCTAATCAGTATGTAAATTTAGAGATGCCAGCATCCCCACTCAGCATCTTTATGTGTGCAGGGTGTCAGAACTCAGGCTATCATGCATGGCAAGTCCTTTAGCCGCTGAGGTCTTCAGTGTGTGTTTTCAAAGATTCACCGCCTATTTTCTATTTCAGTGTCACATGTATTTATTTCATTGCTTTTTTCCACTAATATTTTCTTCATTTTATCATCTTAGTTGTAAATATGAATTAATGTTAAGCCATTTTTATGCTTAGCATAAAGGTAAAGCCTTATGTCTCCAGAAATTTTGACCCTGTCTTTTTGATTTGTGTTCCTTAGGAATATTCTAATTATGCTTTGTTTAATTTTCTGTTATTTGAGAAAATTTTATATGAATTCATTTTATGCATATTTAATCTTTTTATGACTAACAAATATATTTAATAACATTTTGAAATATATTAGCATCAGCTTTAATTAATGCATTTAACATATTGTCTTGTAACTATTGATATAGTTGATTCCAAACTCATGCTCTCTTTGTTTTATATTTCTCATGTACCCATTGAAGAGTGTGCTTCTGCAGCAAATGGTGTGGCACTCTGCACTGATCTAGTAGGTCCAGTAAGTAATCCTCGTGGTGATGGGATAGTTAGTGCCCCTTTCACAGAACAAGTGCCTGCTTGCTTGTCAAGAGTGCAAGAAGCTTAGAACATTTAAACTTGTCTTCTCCAGAATCCTTGCCTGCAGAGTCACTTCATGCTAGGTTATCCATTTCCTGGGGAAGTGCATACTTAGTAACTAGAGGAGATTATTGAAAAAAAGCACTACTTGTTCAGGCTGATGTGAACAGCTCTGACAGGAAATATTTTCTTCAAAGCTGCTTCATGGGCTGTGCTTCTGTCCTTTCTCAACTCAGCACCTTCTTTTCACAGCTGTTCATCCCAAATGTTTTCTTGCACTTAAGGTTCATGCATGTGGTTAACTTTAGGTGGGTTCTAAGTATTTCCTCTCATTTTGCTGCCATATATTAATTACTACTTAAGACCCTCTGCTATTCTTCTAGACTTTGCTTTCTTCACTTTTATTTGCTCAGCATTTCTGTATAGATTTTGAAATTTTGTTAAGAAATAAAAAACATTTATAATTACATTTTCCTAATTAAATCATGCCCTTAATCATCATCCTTACACCACACACACACACACACACACACACACACACACACACACACACACACACATACACACACACACACACACACACACACACACACACACACACACACACTTTCTCTCTTGCACCCTTCTTTGGCTTATCCTTTCTGCTTGCCTCTCCACTCAATACATCCACTCCAACAGTGTTTTGTTTTGTTTTTAAGTTTTTATAATTGAATCTAAAATTTCATGATAGGAAAGTGATATAATAGATAAGGTACATCCGCAATTATAATGTAACTAGCCACATAATTAGTTCAAACTTATTATTTTATTAATGATTTTTATGCTTGATTCCTTTCTAGTCTTCTTACTTCTCTGATGTGGGAATGTCTTTCTGTATGGTGTGAATATAAATCTTTAAATAAAGGAACTGTTTTGGTCCATGACAGGCACCATAGAAAAAGTAGGTGGGGGATCAGAATCGTTCTGAGAATCAGGGCAAAGTCAGATCAGACTGAGCCAGCTGCCAAAGAAGAAACCAGTAAGGAACACAGGTGAGCCATGGGCCACATAGCAGGACAGATTAATAAAAATGGGTTGAATTAAGAGAAAAGAGCAAGCTAGCAATATGCCTGAGCCATAGGCCAAACAGCATGAAGCTAATATAAGTGTCCGAGCCATTTTGGGGGACCTAAGCAGCTGCAGGCGGCTAAGGGGTCTGGGGCTGCAGGTCTGGGGTCTGGACCTCTGGCTGGACAGGGCCAGGAAACCTTATTGTAACAGAACCTTATTGTAGCACTTCTCTTTGGAAATAAAACCCATGTCAGCATTCTATTTTATTAAGTCTTTCATTAGTAGGGTTCTAAAGATGCTTCTCATATTAATGGCCATAAAATCTATAGTATTTGTCCTTCAGTTTTACTGAAAACAAAACAAAAAATATATACCATAAAACTGGGTTCTAGAAAGAATGCAGAGAGAGACAAAGTTACGTAACTATACTATAAATAGGAGCATAACTTCATGGATGTGATAGGGTGTTAAGCTAAGTAATTTTAGGACTAAATAAAAATCATTAGATTACAAGAGTAAGTGTTGATAAACTCTGGCTTCCAATTGAAAAATTTGTGCTTGCTTGATGTGGGTTTACATTTCTGAGCAGCGCTACTGATATCCTGGGCTTGAACATATAATGCAGGGGACAAAGATATGAGCTACTTGGAAAGGAAAGTAAGATATTGGCAAATGGAAAAGACGAGAACGAAACAGCCAGTGCTGGATTGGAGTCAGAACTCACAATATTAACTAACGTCTGCTTAGTTTATTAGATGCAGGTGGATACTTGGAAAAGCAATTGTAGATAAGTGTGTTCCCAGGTGTTAATGTACACATACACTTCCAAGCTCCAAACTGCTGAGGGTTACATTTTTGACAGAGCAGAAGTGAAGAATCTATTGAGAGCTTAGATTTTAGTTTCTAATGCTAGTCTCCAATAAAGGGAACCAGCTTCCTGGGGAAATAACTCATAATGAAAGGAAGGAGGGCAATAGATGAGATGAACTGGAGCAACTTATACTGCCTGAAAGTAAGGGAGTTCTCACCAACAAGGCCACAATGCAAAAATACAGACAATGATCAAGTGGAAGGGGCCATGAGAGTGACCAGCAGGTAAATCAGTAACGATCTCATATTAGTATATGTCAAATATGAATACAAAATATGACTTTGAATGAATCAACAAATGAGATAAAGTGTATGTAACACATATAAAGAACTCAAGGATGGTGAGTTCACCTTGTCACCTTTCTTAAAAAAGTGAACAACAAAAGTTACATAATGAAAAATGGAGGCAGTGCCCCCTCCCCCAAGACATACCAGAAGTATTCAATTAGTGTGGTTGGGGAGGTGCCACTTTTCAGTGTCAACTGTGTTGGTAAAAGTGTTTTAAAGGGACCTTTAACACTATGTGATGAAACTTCACTTTAACTTTGTGTTCTTCATCTGCAGGATCCAAAACCTCAGTTTAGATATGGGGAAAACTCCAAACAAATCACAGCTCAAGGAATTTCTGCAAAATGTCAACCCAGGATTCCTCAAATTTTTCCAGGTCATCTAAAAGAGGACCCGTCTGTCCAGAGGAAGCTAAAGGGCATGATAAGGAAATGTGGTTTGGTTTCTGCACAGGATCCTGGAACAGAAAACCAGATGTTCAATGGGAAACAACAATGGCAAGAGCAAACTCAAATAAATGAAGCAGTTGTTGACAGCAATCTGTAAACACTACCTAATTAGTTCTGACAAATATTGCATAATATAAAGAAGGGGGAAATGTGCTGTGAGAGATAAGAGAACTCTGTACTTTTTTTCTAAAATAAAAGATGAATTTTAAAAATAGGCAGGGACATTATAGTTTTACCACTTCCTAGAGCACACAGCATATCTGATGCTTCACACCTGATGTATCCTGTTACTGAATTGTAATAACTTTATAAAAGTATAATTCTGCTGATTAGTCCTGTGGTATGGAAACTAAAGTCCCTCCACCTTGAGGCCTAGAGCTATTTGGGGAGCTGAGAAGTTTCTAGTTCCCCATTATAAGAGGTTTCTAAACCCCAAGGCCAAGAGCCCAAGGTCCTGGGTAATCAGAGGACATTTGGGCCTATCTGTGAAGCATCTTCTCTGCATCCTAAGACAACCAATCAGCCAGTAGCTTCCCACCTGACTGTGATAATAAAGAAATTTCCTCTGGGGCCCCTCACTGCCAGCCTGTTAACAGCATTTCTATGGTTTTTGATCTTTGTTTTTTTTTTTTTTTTCATTTTATTTTTTTCATCTTATTATTATTTTATTTTTAAAAAATGTCTTTTTATCCATGTATCCCACTGCTTCCCCTCCCCCCAACCCCTCTCAGTCAGCCTTCAGCCTTCAGCCTCCCCCTTCCCTTTCAATGTACTTCCTCCCCTCAAAAGGCAAGAAGTTCCAAGGTAGCTCTTAAAAAGCCCTGTTTTTGAGTAGGGAGGGTTTCTTCTCTGATGTGGGAATGCCTTTCTGTATGCTGTGAATATCAATCTTTAAAAAAAGAAGGTGTTTTGGGCCATGACAGGCACCATAGAAGAAGTAGGTGGAGAAATCAGAGCATAGGTAGGAGAAGCAGGGCAGAGTCAGGCAGACCGAGCTGAAGCCCAAAGGAGCAACATGTAAGGAACACAGGTGAGCCACGGGCCACATGGCAGACAGATTAATAGAAATGGGTTGATTTAAGATGTAAAAGCTAGCTAGCAATGTGCCTAAGCCATAGGCCAAACAGCATAAAGTTAGTATAAGTGTCTGAGTCATTTCTGGGGGCCTGAGTAGCAGCAGCGGGCTGCTAAGGGGTCTGGCACAGCAGGTCTGTGGGGCTGGGCCTCTGGCCGCCTGGGACCAAGAAACCCCACTACTATACTTCTCTACTGGCACTGCTGTGTGACAGTCAGGAGCAGAGCTCACTTGTACAGCTGTAATAAACCTTGCTTTCCATTTGCATTTGGAGAGTCAGTGCGATTGATTCTGGGGATCATTCCTGGAGTTGCTGAGACTGGACCACACAATTGCAGGCACTGTTATCATTTTTTTAATCTTGATGCATGTTATAAGTCCCATTTTCTGGGACTTTCACTTATATAATTATTTCAGGTAAAATGATAAGCCAGTGAGCTCCCAGGATAGGTCTAGCTCAATTCCCCAGTTCTGGGTTATAGACACATGTAGCTATGTCTCGCTTTTATGTGGGAGATGGAATTCAAACTTAACTATTAAATGAATAAGCATAAGGAAGATATTCAGAATCTGTGTTCTTAATGTTTAGCCTTTAGATGGAGTTGCATAGTCTGCTGAATTATTACTAACTTTCCTCAAAATATAATTTTTGTTAATTTGAGGGCTCATGTTTATTTCTAGAATAAAATACAATTTCTTAGTTTTTGTATAGTCAGTATTATTTTATACATTCTTGTAGAGTGTGTACTTGCATTTCAGTTTCTTGTGAAATTGAAGAAAATGATTCATTTTTTTATTGCTTTCTATTTTTTAATAAAGGCATTGTGGATGGATCATTAAAGATGCTACTCATGCAGATAAAATCAGGAAATGAATCACATGCCTCTGGCTGGCTAGTACAGTTGCAACAACGGAGAGACTGTATGTGGTATTTTTAGGAGTGTGAGCTAAAAAGAGCGTCACAGCACCTCAGGCTTCACAGACAGTCCAAGATAACACTTCTGCCTGACGTTAAAGACAATCTGTTCTTGCCTACTCCCCACTTCAACTATATTTCATGCACCCCTAGGTTTCTATTTGAGATAATTCAAAGTGAAAAGTCTCATATTTAGTAAACACATACAGCAACAGGAAAGGTTTTACATTGAAAAGCCATGGTAATAATGGTTCATCCTCTCTGCTTCCATAACAAATTTAAAGTTTAATTGTTCAAAATATGTTTTGGAAATTACATCACTTGAAAGATTCATAATGGCATATAGAATTGTCAACAGGAGAAAACATCAGGCCTCATTAGTTAGTTCCTCCAGTTCTAGGCAGCACTGGATGTAAGCTGACCCCAACATATGGACAGCCTTTGGAAAGAATGTACTTCCAATAATTCCCATATCTAAGTCAGTGCCTTGAAATGCTGGGTTGTTTATTTTTTTTAAAAAAAATAAAGGCCTTCAGGCTCCATGCAGCTATTTTGTTCATGTTATTAAGCCCATATATGTCCTTTATTTACCTTTTCTATGATAACAGCAGTGTAGCACAGTCTTCTAAGAAATACCCCTGCAAAAGGATGAGCTTGGAAAACTGAGATTATGTCCCAATCTCTCTGAAGATCACTCTTAAACCTCCAATCTGTAATTAGCAGATAATGTAAATAGTAGGATGTCATAATGATATGTAAATCTCATTTTAATAACCCTGTTTATTATTCAAATTTTAAAATTTTCTACAAAGACCCATTCTTGATATGGGAATGTATTTCTGTATTCTGTGAATATCAATCTTTAAATAAAGGAGCTGTTTTGGCCCATGACAGGCAGCATAGAATAAGTAGGAGGAGAAATCAGAGCAGAGGTAGGAGAAGCAGGGTGGAGTCAGACAGACCAAGCCTGAAGCCCAAAGGAGCAACATGTAAGGAACACAGGTGAGCCACAAGCCACGTGGCAGACAGATTAATGGAAATGGGTTGAGTTCAGACGTAAGAGCAAGATAGCAATGTGCCTAAGACATAGGCCAAACAGCATGAAGTTAATATAAGTGTCTGATTCATTTCTGGGGGCAGCAGAAAGACAATGGATTGCAAATGCAAAGGCTACTAAGTTAAACAAGAATATATATTTTAAAGGTATTTTGATTTTGAAATTTGTGTCTAAGGATTTATTGCTTTGGAAGAGTTCTGCTTTTGTTTCCACAGGAAATGAGAACCTGTGGACTGCTTCCAGGCTCTTATGGTTTCATCAACCAAGAACCCCTGAAAAAAATCTCTGATGGGAAGAGATGGCCATATCAGCTTCAGGGCTGCAGAATATGATGCAGTCTCAAGAACCTGTGAAATTTTCGACGCCCCATAATCAGCAGGAAGTTGTAATGGAAAACTATGCCCAAATTCTCCAAATATTGTTTATAAATGTTTTTTTCATTATTAATGGTTAATGGTCATAGTTATTCTCTTTCTAAGAATAAAAATGGAATATGGTATATGAATGATTTTTTTAAAAGTTAGATTATTGAATTTACTTAGATCAGGAAATCAGCTGGTAATCTCAAATGTTTTACATTGGTATAGATTTTGGTTTATTGATACAAATTTAAGGTCAATTCTCTTATGCTGTATATATTTTTCTACTCTTATTTAAGATATGATGTTTATGTAACTGATTTAAAATTGTAATGTATAATTAAGAAATGCATGTTAGTTAGACTTTTAGGTATCCAAAGATATATTTCAATTAAGTAGGTAATCTTCAAATACTTCCAAGACCTACAGAATATGACATTTAAAATGTTTTAAGAACTTAGACTTTTCTGGACAGTGAAAAACATCTGCTCCTGGAAGCACCAATTAACTTCAATAGATAAATGGGCATCGAAGAAACTCCATATGGAGATTAGTTTCTTTGTGGCATCAGTTAGCCACTGGACATGAACCTGTTCTCATGTTGACTGCTTGACAGTGTACTGTTAAAAGTGGACACGCAGGTTCCACAGAAAGGTGACCTCTGAACTTTGGAAGAACAAGCCAAGATGGTTATTCAGTTTTCTGCTTTGCAGAGAAAACTGTCAGATATTCTTCAGGACTCAAGGAGAAGCGACTGATGAATGGGCAGAGCAGATTTCCTGATTCATTGAAATGATAAGAGACTCTGGGCCTATAGGCTGAAGATGAATACCCAACTTCATAAAGGAACTTTGGGTGACTGTCCAGGCAGATAGGTGTCATTTCTGTCATTTCTAGATTTTGGAAGTTGCTTGTACTTCTGGTTTACTTGGGTAAATATATCCTTCTGTGGTCTTTGATGTAGCTGAAGATTAGACAGTTACAGGTATAGTTTTTCTTGGTTATTTTAAGGTATATTAGATAAGAAACTTTAGATTCACAATGATAAGGTAGATGATAGAGTATTTTCTTTAATTTTACTAAATACAAATAGACTAGATATGGTAACTATAATTCTTGCTTGATAGCTATTTTGTTATATGTAATTTTGCTATATTAAAATTGAAACCTTCCTTTTTGATTAGACAGAAAGGGTATGTGGGTATGTATTTCTGTATGCTGTGAATATCAATCTTTAAATAACGGAGCTGTCTTGGCCTATGACAGGAAGTATAGAACAAGTAGGAGGAGAAATCAGAGTTAAGATGTTAAAGCTAGCTAGCAATGTTCCTAAGCCATAGGCCAAACAGCATGAACTTAATATAAGTGTCTGTATCATATCTGGGGACCTGATCAGCAGCAGGCAGCCAAGGGGTCTGGTGTGGCAGGGTCTGGGCCTCTGGTCGCCTGGGACCAAGAAACTGTACTACTACACATTCTAGGATTAAAAAGTAAATAAAATATAAATAAGTCTTGTCTCTTTAATAATGGATTGTAGAAACTTAAGAAGAGAGAAGCCTTGACACTCTTAGAAATAATAAACCAACACATATTTTTATTAGTGCCTGACTCTTTGTGGAATACCAAAACAATTTTTTTAAAAAAGGTAAACTGACTTTTTTGAATTATGCCCAATACTGTAAGCTTGATCAATATCACATGGCTATTGGAGCCATGAATCTTAGAAGAGGACCTACTATTGTCTTACCACTTTCATAAATTAATGCAATTTCTAACTGCATTTGAAAAACTTATCAGGAAAATATATATCTCAATATTCACCAATGTTTCATCTTTTTTGCAACAAAAGGAGACCATTCAGAAAGACAGAAGTAGTCAACATGCAGAGAACAATTGACTATAGAGTGCCCAGGCCCAGCTAATCCTACACAATTCTTGTAGCCAAAGCTCAGGAATCAAGGCAGAAGAGGGAAGACGGGCCCCAGAGGACTAAGAAAGATGATCCCAGATTGTATCTCCTAGAAGAGATGTGGAAGCCACTTTCCTAAAGTTTCAGCAACATGCCTACCTAAGCAAGACCTGGACAATTCTAACAAGATTTGAAATTCCATTGTAGATGGGAGAAGCCTCAAGGGCCCAACTCCATGACTAGATGAACAACTATAGGCAATTTATTTCAAAGAAAGAGAGAATTTGTTTTTCCCAGGGATGAACTTCTGGACTGGATATACCATAGACAGTTGTCAGCCTAAGAAACAGCATATGCAGGCAACTGAAAGGATGTTGCAGGTTGCATATATACTTTGATTTACATAAATTTATCTTATGTAACAACAGTGACTAAACAGATGCAGGCTGTGAGTTTGGAAGCATGGATCGATTTGGAAGGGGTAGAAGCATGTAGAGGAAGAGGAGAAATCATGTAATTTTACTTTAATTAAATAAAGAATATTTTAAAATAACAGCATAGGAGATCCGTAAATTCAGGTATCTAACAAAGTAGTAATTCCCTACTATGCAAGTGCCCACACACACATGCACACATGCACACACACACACACACACACACACACACACACACACACACGTACACACACACACACACACATACACACACATACACACACACACACACACACACACACACACACACATACACACACAATTTGGAACTCTCTTTGCTAATGTTAAGTTTGGAAAATGTGGTACATTTAGTACTAATGCATAATGTATGGAGCTGTGGGTTTTGATCCCAGGACAATGCAGAATGTTTGCTATAGACTGTTATTTTGTTGCTGTTGGTGTTTTGTTTTTTCCAAGATTACATTTATCTCTCTTAGTCCAAGTTCTTTAGTCATGAAACTTGAAAAGCTGCATTTGTCATCAACCCATTCTGTATCATCACAGTGAGTTTGGGAATAAGTTTGAAAATACTGTAAATGAATAGGATAAATTGAGCAGAGATGACAGGTTTATTCTACTGACAGTGGGAAGCTTTGAGAATGCAAGCAATACCTTCATAAAATTCAGTTTACTCTAAGGTCCTACACAGTGCTTTGCCTTTCTGTGACATCTCAGCCTTCATGTTTTTCTTCTGGATACATTGGCACCTCAATGTTATGTAGCCCAGGTTAACCTGAAAAGCTATACATCCTACCAAAATAGGCTCATATTTAACACATCCATAACTGTGCTTCTTTGCTTAAATTTTAGGCTCATCTTTCTCCTCTGTACAATATTGAAGATTTATTTCCTACCATTTTATTGAGTTCAGTGCATATAAATAGATGTTTTCACACATATGTATATTCTAAAATGATGTCCAACATTTACCTATCATATTTTTGTTCCTTTTGTAGGCCACTATAAAATGCTTCAACAAAGTAAAGACAGGTAAGCAGAGTATCTTAGTAGTAGTCTGGGATTTTAATTGATTTGTCTTCTCTCTCTCTCTCTCTCTCTCTCTCTCTCTCTCTCTCTCTCTCTCTCTCTCTCCACACACAAACATACATACACACACACACACACACACACACACACACACACACACACACACACACACACACACACACACTAGTCCCTGCCAGTAACACAGATCCCCCAACAGGACTAAGCTACACAAAGGAATAAGTTTCTCCTCCACTTAAGGATAATCAAACTTAGAAACTATTCAACTGTACTCTCCTTACATCCTGGCATAATGCTAGAAAGGCTGCTGAGCCTTAATTGCTTCTGAGTGCATATGCAATAAAGCAAAATTGTGTCTTCAAGTAAACTTTTAGAGAAAACTCCTTCTTTACCATCTTATGCATACGCAAAATTAGATATTCCTATGGTGAAAATCAGCTGTGTTATAGAAAATGTGCAATGAGCAAAGGCCTACATAATCCAAATCTGTCAATCAAAATAAGGAACTTCCTATGCTACCCCTTAGCAACCAAACTCTCCACTTTGTGTTTACCCCCAAAATTACTGAGGGCTATTGAGAATCTTCAAATTTGTAGCCCACTGAGAAGTATTCCAACCTATTCTATCACATTGTTTAAATAAGGTTTAAACACTTTGCCATTTCTGTGAATTTTTGTTCGTTATTGAAGAAGAAGACAAAATTTATAAACCCCTGGTCCACATAGCAACCATGGGTACAAAGATGCCTGGTATATTTATAGTAAACACTTAAACTTCTGGACATTAATTGCTTTACTCTTTGCTAAGACCAAATCCCTTACAAATAAAATAAAATAAAGCTATGGAATGAAGATTTTATTTTGACCCCTGTTCAGAGGAACCTCATTCAACATGGCCAGCAAGAAACCAGCCTTGGAGAACACTGGCATGTTCAGCTGGATTTCTATTTATTCTGTCTAGAACCCAGCACAAGGGATGGGAGAGTCGACATTCAGGGTAAACCTTATTTCTTCATTTTGTCTAAAAGCATTATCCAAGACATACTTACTATTTCCCTGGCATCCTAGCATTTATTTATTTGCTTCCTTCCTTCCTTCCTTCCTTCCTTCCTTCCTTCCTTCCTTCCTTCCTTCCTTCCTTCCTTCCTTCCTTATTTCCTTTCCTTTCTCTGAGAAAGGTTTCTCTGTGTCCTTGGCTCTCCTGGAACTCTCTCTGTAGACTAAGTAGTCCTGGGAGTCAGAAATCTACCTGCCTCTACCTCCTAAGTGCTCGTATTAAGGCCAACACTGCTGGACGTCCCTGGCATTTCTTAATTCAGTGAGTTGACAATGAAAATTTACTATTACATGATGGCATTAAAGTCTTAATGTGTAGCTGAAATCTTAAACACATAGATTTGTAGCTTAACATTCTCCATTTCTCCCACTATCAACATTAACAAGATTTGGGCACATTAAAACTTGATGGAAACAGAGATTGCATATTGTCTTCTCATCATAATAAAATAAAATTTACAAAAGAAAGAGGCAACTTAAAAATTTGTTTCTTAGTCAAGGTTGTAAACCTTTTTGATCTTTGAAGTGGGCCATAGAACTATGCTGTTTTCCCACACATTGTTCTCTACTGTGTTTGTTTTCTTGCTAGGATCCTATTGTGGATCCAGCTTAAAATACGACTTGAGTTAACTAACAGCTCAGTAGCAAATGAGAAATAGCAAGGATTTGAAAAGTGAATAGTTTCTTTTTGCTACTGGAATTTTAGACCAACACCTGACGCCCTAGACTGCCTTCTTTTTAATTCATGTATACCCTGCTCCCCCTCCCTTCCCTCATCCCAATCTCTCCCAGTTAGCCTTCAGCCTCACCCCTCCCGATCGATCTCTCCATCTCCTTCCTCCAAAGGACATGAAGTCCCCAAGGTGGGTGTGAAATCAAGCATGTGCCCTAATTATTGCTTTTTCTCTCATACAAGAGGTTTTAAGGGCTACACCTATGGGCAAGCCACCTTTGGACATCCAGTAGCAAGGAGATCCTGGAGAAAGTTGTTTATATTTTTTATGGTCATCCCAATTCTAAGGCACCATATTTTATCATTACCAATTTAAATAATTAGGTTATTAAATCCATTAATATTACAAGTAAGTCCAACATTGAAGTACTTTCAAAAAACAGTAAAAGAAAATGTTTTTACATTTTGTATGAAGTGTTTGTATGACCTGCTATAATGATATTTGTAATTGAATAATATATGCGCTGTAAAAAAATAACAAATTTTCTCATAAAAGAATTTCTAAGTTTCCTACCAAGGAATATAAATGTCTACAAAACAAATGATATAATGACAAAGTTAACTACTGATGACTATTCCCTTAAATACCTAAATAAAATACCTATGCATAATATATAAAAATACATTAGTAAAATCTTTGTGCCTAAACATATGACTAAGATATATACTGCATAAAGATGAAATACACATAATCAAAGCTCTGAAACTTGCCTTTATAGATAATACCACAGCACTGATGACCCCCTACATGTAATAGTAAAGACAATGTAAATCCATTGAATGTATTTGTTAATTTCTAAGTCATTGGGCTATTGTAAATTTGGCATTATGGGCATTTAATTTGTTGAAATAGTTATAAATGCAAGTACATAATATGTTGAATGTTTAAAGAGGGAATTATTAGTTACTTAAGTAATTAGCAAAGAAAATGTGATTTTACATGAGTGTACATACATAATAATGTACTAGATATTGTTCATAGTTATTGAGTGTACATATTTTATTTACTTACTGTTTTGTAATATACATTATGTGTATACGTATAGCATATAACCTGTCATTAATACTAAAAACTTACTAGCCCATAAATATTTCTGATATAAGCAGAGTTTATAGAACTGTAGTAAGTGCTAGAATAGGAAAAATATCATAAAAGATGACCATAGGATGACTATATCTTCACAACATTGTGTATTATAATGGTCTTTCTTTTAAAAAAAATTAATCAACTCTCTTTTGTGGTCCATCAAATTTTAATTCCCATGTGTCGAACATCTGTTTATAATGCTTTCATTCACAGAGACAAAAATTCATAGAATTGAGACAGGAATGAAATAAACTGGATGGCCTCCCTTAAGTCGAACTGTGACTTTCATCTTTGTCACAAAATAAGCACAACTTTTGGCAAAGATTAGAGGCTCCAATTGCAGATAGATCCAAGTTGGCATGGAATCACCTTGACAGCCTCCTAGCACAGTAAGCCCTGTAAGCCCTCATAGACACCTTTTACTAAATTTAACTTTTCCTGTGTACAATGAATGAGTTGCTCCTGGAAATAATAATTTCAGAATTGACTGGAGGTGGGGTATGTTTGTCACCTTATGGGGTATATAAGATATTCTGGTAGGTTAACAGCACTTTTCATGGGAGGAATATATGTTATAAGAAATATACAATCCTGAAAATATGAAAGATAAGCCATTAGCCTTGCTGCATTTTCTCCCAGCACCAAGTTATTTCCATTTTCTTTAAAGGCAGTTGAGCTAGAGATCATGTGTAAGAGAGACAGATACCAATGTTTTCATTCAACATTCATATTTTGATATTGAAAGCTATTTCAATGTTAGATTTTAATAATCCTTAGAGAAGGCTTTAGTTTTTAAACATAAATATCTTTACAAAGCAAATTGCAAAGAAATACATGTGATAAAATAGCTGGATTGTTGGCAAACTGTGACGGGAACAGGCTGAGTCATGCACCCAGCTTGAACTTTGAAGTCAACGAAGTTATCTTTAGGTTCACGACATACCCAGGAGGCTGTATCTTTTCCCATGTCACTCAAAACATGTTGGCATAACCTTGATGAGATGCTGTAGCATAAGTGTGGTTATTTCCAGAACTTCTTTGGCTCACTGAGCCAAGCTGTCAAGCAGTATAAGAAAGTTACTTAACCTAAAGAGTATCTCAGCAAATTAAATATCAGTGGAAAAGAGGTTGATAATCTCCCTCTGCCTCTGATAAGGCATTCACTTAATTTCAGCTTTATTTGCTTAAATTCTCAGTCCTTTCCTCTTTATTATATACCAGAAACAAAGAAGCTTATTATTCTACCAGAATTCTTCTGAACCACACAGTGCAAATTGGTAGCCCCCCACCACCACCCGCCCCAAGCTTGGATCATTATGTGTTCACAGCCTTAATGTCTTTAACCAGTCTCTTTTCCCAGGCTTTATTCCTATATCTATACAGCATAAAAACACTACTCTGCTAGTTGAAAGCTCTGGAATTCTAAAGCAGAAAGTCTTTGAGCTCTAGGAGCTGGGATCTTTCATTTCAGTCTTGGGAATGCAGTATTCAGAGAATGGAGGAGGCATGTGTTCTTAGCTGCTCATTTGACAGTTCAAGGAATTAATTTTCCACCATAAAGTAAAGAAATTGTATTCAAACTCACACCATTAATCAGTAAATGATTTCAAATCAGAAATTGGGAATCCATACACCAGGATAAACACATTGTGCAGAATTTTTCAGAATATTTTTGTTCACTTTCTGTCTTCCACATAAAAAGATATGAGGAGTGCTCTATTTTCTCTCCTAGGTCATATGCAATGTTCTCTCCTGAAAAAGGAAATGCTAAAGAATGCAAAAAAGAAATACAAAAAGATTCAGAGGAAGTAAAACAGAAACTAAGCAACATTGTTCAGTATTATTAAAATTTTTCAGCACAAAAGTCACAATTAAAAATTTAATTTTCATAGTATTAATTTATTTTAAAATTGAGAAAAGTTAAGTCTGTTCAAAGGATAGAAATTGTTCTATATCATATGTTTTTATTATGTAAAATAAAATATTTTCAAAAGATTTTTGGTTCCATTTAGATTGTAAAATAAATTATGTTTATCATAACAATTTGTTTTCTGATGGAAAGGAATCAAATTTAATGTCCATGTATTAACATTTTATTCATTTACTTTAAAATATTTCTTTCTTTTATTGAAAATAAATTTTTATACAATATATTCTGATTATAGTTTCTTTTCCCCTTATTTTCCTATGATCCTCCCCTCTTGTTCTCCCATCTAAATCTACAGTCTCTGTCTTTCCTTAGAAAACAGGGAACTATATAATAATAATAATAATAATAATAATAATAATAATAATAATAAAATAAAACATAAGCAAAAAATCATAACAGAACAAAACAAACAGTAGAACTAAAGCAAACACACACACACACAAACATGCACACACACACTCACAAAACATGTTTTTATTTGAGAATCCCATACATAAGCCTGATGCATTTTCACCATGTTCAACCCTCTCACTTACAATTCCTTCTGTGTTCTCCCTCTACCTCTCTAAACTTAATGTCCTTCTATATTTGTTTCTTTTGCATTAGCTACTATTATCCTTTGTGCCAGGGAAATTTGGCCAACTAGCAACCAACCTAGGATTTGCATATTTAAAGCTTTTTAATTTACATTCACTGTTTGTTCAAAGTCTGAGTATTTCTGTTCTGAAATACTTAGTAGCAAAGTGGTTCATAGTTTCCATTGATTTTATTGAAATATTTTGTGCCTATCTAAAAAAAATATTTTGATTTTGGGATCCAAGCTTAAACATGAAATCCATCTGTTTTCCACGTACCTTGAGCCTGTTACCTTAAGGAAATTCTGTGTAATATCTCAGGTTCACAAGCGTTTTAATTGTAAGCATCCACATGAAGTCAGGTATAAAATTTTCTGCCAGCAATGCCATGCGAATGTGTTCAGAAGCTTCAGGTTTTAGAGTTTGCAATTAGAGTTATGAATCCTGTACCATTAGGTATGGGAAAATTGCCTTCTTTCCTGCATAATCATATTTATGTACAAGGTATAAAGCTTGAATTTTAGAACCAATGATACTTGAGTTTCAAAATTAAAGTAATTTATCTTATTAATCTTTCTTCAGTTTTGTCTTTCAATAAAATCATGAATTACTTACTAGAGTAGCATCAGAGAATGATGTGATACTTCTCATGTGCTGGATTCATATAGTGAAATTAAACATGTTAGATATAGCCACAATGTGGACATAGAAAACTACCTGAAATAATTTGCAAATATTAGGCTAATCACAGTATTTATGATCCAGCACTTTGATTTCAGTCAATAGGTCTGTATCTCCTTTTAATGACTGTCATTTTAGTATCTAACTTTAGTATTCATCATTTCCTTTGATTCAATTTGCTTCAGTCTTCAGAAATGATCTACAGTCTACAAGCAAAACATTCTACTTCTGAGTTTTGTCTTTATCTCAAACATTTTCTTAGACTGTGATTAGTTCTCAACTTGCAATATCAGAGGATCACCTTATCAAACAAGGTCAGTGGTCACTTCCACGTACAAACTGTAGGTTCAGTGGTAATCAACAAACTAAGCTAAAGAGAAATCATTCACAATCAGGAAAATACAAATTAAAACTATTCCAAGTTTTCATCTTACCCCAAAAGAAATAACTGACCATGAGGATTATTATTCAATGTTATACTATGTAAAGACAAATAAAATCATTACATTTTCAGGTAAATAGAGAGAACTAGAAAATATTAGAGTGGGTGATTAACCTAGTCACATGTAGACAAAAGTATGCTGCATGTTTTCATTTGAATAAGTAGACTTGGACATTTAGGTTTAATTGTATAACCTGGAGTAGCCAAGGAAGTCCAGAATATTTTCAGAGCAGGGGAGTATTGAGGGAAGAGGAAAAAGAATCTCTAAGAGGGGCTAGGAAGACACAGATGCTATTATGGGAAAACATGAAGAACTTTACTAGAGAGGAGGGAAGGGGTGATCCAGACAATGGAGGGAAAGAGAAGAGATAAATAAAGTCAAGGATATCTTGAAAAACTATGGAGTTTCTGGCCCAGCTTAGCACAAAGGGCCAGAACTGCAGATCCATAGTCCTGCAGCCACTTAGTCCTAAATAATCACCCAAAGACTTTTATTAATTACAACATGATTTAGGCTTCTTACTTGCTAACTCTTACTCTTAAACTAACGCATATATCTATCCATGTTTAGCCATATGACTTGGTACCTTTTTTCTCATTGAATTAGCCATCTAATTCAATTGTTCTGCATCTGGCTCTTGTCTGTTGCTCTAGAATTCTCATAGTCTGCTTGTCCAGCCTCTTCTTCCTATCTTAGCTACTTGAACAACCAGCATTTTATTAAATCAATGTTTACATTAATAAATATTTGCAGTTTACAAAAGTATAATCCCAGAGCATCAAACCTATCATTTTATAATTATAATAAGAACTACATTATGCACACAGACATTTACATAGAGCTTTAATACAGTTGCTGAATATGTGGTGTTTCAAACAAGTATGACTCACAAGGGCCAAACCCTAATGCTTAGTTATAAGAAGTGGCACTATCTCAGAAGGATAAGAAGTTTTGGCCTTGTTAGAGAAAGTATGTCTCTAGGGGTAGGCTTTAAGATTTCAAAAAACCTACATAAGCCCACTCCCACACCTGCCTGAAGATCAAGATATAACTCTCAAATATTTCTCCAGCTTTAGGCCTGCCTCCAAAAATATTTTTTCTTTTAGTAATTTTGTTGAACATGAGGAAATGGGATGGTTGAGTTGAGGACGAGACAGAGAGGAAGAAAATCAAATTGGATACCATGATAAAGGGAGCCATTGTGGGGTTAGAGAGAAACCTGGTGCTAGGGAAATACTCAAGAACCCACAAAGATGACCCCATCTAAAACTCCAAGAAATAGTTAAAAGAATGCCAAAATTAGCCTTTTCCTATAACCAAATTGATGACCACCTTGTCATTATAGAGCCTTCATCCAGCAACTACATGAAGTAGATGCTGAGACCTACAGCTAAGCACTGTATTGAGAGCCCAGTCCAACCGAAGGGAGGAAAGAGAGATTATATGAGAAAAGGGGTCAAAATTATGATGAGGAAATCCACAGAGACAGCTGACCTGAGCTATCGAGAACTCCCTGACTCTGACCTGATAGCTGGCAAACCTGCATAGGAATAAACTAGCCCCACTCAGTGTGACTGAGAGCCGAAGCAGTTTGTGGAGCTTCTGGCAATGGGACCAGAATTTAATCCTAATGAATGAAGTGACTTCTAGGAGCTCATTCCCTATAGAGGAACATCTTGCTCAGCCTTGGTACTGGTGGAAGGGGCTAGGAGCTACTTCAACTGGATATGACAGACTGTATTGATTTACCCTGGGAGTCCTTACTTTCTCTGTGGAATGGATGGGGGATGTGGTAGGGAGAAGGTGGGGGATGACTAGGAAGGGGTGCAGACATTGGTGGGTATGTTAAAAAAAACTGTTAAATAAAAAATAAAACAATAAAGAAGGTTTAAAAAGGAAATTGTTCATATCCTGCTACATTGCACAGACCGCAACATTCTACATGACAACATGGGTAGAAGAAATTTTAAAATAGTCTATCAATGGCTGCTGAGGGAGTGAGAACTATTTAGTTGCTGTTATTGTTTCTGAGTTTCTGCTTGGGTTTTATTTGCTTTTTGGATGTTTGTTTGTTTCATAGGAGACTCTAATCCTAAGTGGAAGCTAGAAACACATGCAAATGAGGTCATTACTGATTGGGCATAGTAGGATATATATCTTGAAATAATAAAGAAGAAAGAAAAGCATTAGCAGGTGCAATAGTAATGCACATATAGACCTCCACTGAAGGTCAGTGCCATGGCATTGATGGATTGTAGAAGAGCTGTCTGTCCTGGTCAGGATCATGGTGGTGGTGACTGAGCAGTGAGCAATGACATACATCTAATAAGTGCTTGAAATGGGCTGATAAAATTCATAACAAAGTTCTAACATTTATGTACTTTTAATTTATTGATACTTTAATAAGTGGACACCGATGGCTAAATCCAGTATTCTGAACATTATAATTCCAGACAATATAGTTCTATAATCACAATATTTTCAAGCATTAAATGACTTTTATTAAAGATTTTTCTGTCTTCAAAAAGAGTTGCAACAAAATATGATAAATTATATTTAGGTAAAGCTGGAGATGCTGTTTTATGGTTTTAGGACTTTTGTGCTTTTTACTCTTTCTAAGCTTTTCTTTGCCTAAGAGTAAAAAATTCTATGCACTTTTAATTTCTTTTCCTTGCTGTCCAGGATTCTGATGGTGGCGAAGGAAGTAAGAACCTCACATTGAGGCATTTCAAGTAGCATCTGTCAGAATAAAAGTAAATAATAACCAGGGCTACATGAATTATGTACTGCACAAGCCAAATTAAACTGGAAAATTGTCCAAGTGTAAGGGTCAGTTGTAATAAAGTGAACATAATCCTCTGCATTCTATCCCTAAAGAAAATTAAATTTTAATGACTGTGAGAGCTCACTGTTCAGGAATGTCACTCCAAGTAATTTTGTAAATGACAGTTAAACTCCAGAATTGAGTTAAAAGTTAAACATCCTCTGTAATTATTCCTTAAGTCCAGAATGTGCTAGTTGCTTCAGGCAAACTCTTAGGGATATCAGTGTCTTGGCAGATTAAATGAAGATGCAGGAGGAACTCTCAAAATCTACAAAACTGGTCACTGATGAATGTCTTATTGAGTCATGCCTTTGTATGGCAAAGCACTGGGAAATGTTTGAGACACTTCAGAATTAACTTTACTATATCTCATTATATAATCTCCAGGCAATGTCATCACACTGGAATATATAATAGAGATTCATGATATGGAGTCAGAGATAAAATCAGAAAGCCTATACTTGTTCTTCCTGGCTATGTGACAGAATGTGACTGATGAAAAAGATAGAAATACAGATAGAGACAGACAGACAGACAGACAGACAGACAGACAGACAAAAAGAAAGGTAGAATAGGTTCCAGTAGAAGATAGAGAAAGACAGACAGACAACTAGGCAGAGTAGTTTACAGTAGAAGAATCCTGTGAGAGGAAGGTTGAGAAGATTATCCCTGTTATCCCCGGAACTGACCTTGTAGGAGCAGAGTTCCACAGCATTCTCAGGCAGGATATTCCAATAAAGACTATCATGCAACTCACCAAGTAAGAGAATGTGGATTTTCAAGTTGAGGTGAAGGTGGAAAGCAGTGAGTGAGAGAGAGAGAGAGAGAGAGAGAGAGAGAGAGAGAGAGAGAGAGAGAGAGAGAGAGAGAAAATACAAAGTTCAATGGTTAGTGCTCCCATTCACCAAATCATTAACTTGGATATAGTTTTCATGATACCATGGTTAGATGTATTTAAAGGGTAGCCAATGTCAGGTGATATGTTGCTAAGTGACTTTATTAGGAGAATTACCGGACAAGAAGGAAAAAATAATGTGAACCAAAACACAAATAAAAATCGTCAAAAATATATTTTTAAAACTTAATTTATGTATTAAGCACACAGTGCTTTTCATGCAAGCAGAAGATAGCACCAGATCTCACTATAGATAGTTGTGAGTCACCATGTGGTTTCTGAGACTTGAATTCAGGACCTCTGGAAGAGCAGACAGCGCTCATAACCTCCGAGCCATCTTTTCAGCCTCCAAGAATAGATTTTTAAAAGAGAATAAAAATGAAAGTCAATTAAATAACTTTATAAACAATGAATACTCTGTAGATTTAAAATGGCATACTGATCAGAGTGAAAATTTTACTAATATTATACACGAAAAATAAGTCATGACTAAAAGTAATAAAACCATTTAGGTAGTGATGGTGAATTCCTTTAATCCCAGCACTTGGGAGGCAGAGGCAGACAGATATCAACAAGTTCAACACTATCCTGTTTTACAAAGTGAGTTTCAGGACAGCCAAAACTGTTACACAGAGAAAGCCTGTCTCAAAAATCTAAAACAAACAAAAAGAATTTGAAAATATAATCAATTAATCAAACAGATACTATTTCCTTTAAATGGTTATATGTTTAAAAGTAGAGAAGGAATAAAGAAAAATATTGCTAAAATATAAAATGTGGTGAGTACACATACAGACTATGTTGTGAAGATTATTGATAAGTTTTGGAAAAGGAAAGCTCTTTGCTCTGTTAGAAGTCCCCAGGCATTAGCTATTGGTTACAGTAGACAGGGAAGGTTCTTATGGAGACTTTCATTAGCAAAGTCTCCTATAAATAGATCATTGGTT
Organism: Phyllotis vaccarum; assembly: GCA_033318265.1. Classification (NCBI taxonomy): domain Eukaryota; kingdom Metazoa; phylum Chordata; class Mammalia; order Rodentia; family Cricetidae; genus Phyllotis; species Phyllotis vaccarum. The sequence continues at coordinate 32,654,166 of JARWLC010000019.1, read as the reverse complement.
CTTTGACCAGAAACTTTAGGAAAGAAAAAATTAAAACAAAACAAACAAACTACTACTACTAAATAACATTGGATTGACTAAAATAAATAGAATATTAGAAAAGTTATAAAATAACTATATCACTAAAAGAAATATTACATGATCTTCAACTAAATGATTACATCATTTTACTACAATTTCAATAAAAATTTACATGTGGTTGAAATAGCTTCTTAAAAGTTGTAAGTGTCTTAGTTGCAATTTTCATTTCTGTGAAGAGATACCATGACTATAGGAACAATTATAAAGGCAATATTTAATTGGAGTAGTTTACTTATAGTTTTAGAGGTTGAGTCTATTACCATGGTATGATTCTTGAGCTAAGAGTCCTACATCTTGACTCAGGGCCAACAGGAAGACAACTGATTCACTGGGCAATATCCTGAGCATAGGAAACCTCAAACCCCATCCCAACAGTGACACATTTCCTTCAACAAGGTCATACTCACTCCAACAAAGCCATATCTCCTAATAGTGCCACTTTCTCTGAGGTTATTGGGGCTAAAAACAACTACTACAGGTGTCATAAAGAAATAACTACAGAATTCTAATTACTTCAATTTTTCTGAGAGTTAACATTTTCTTATCTTTCAATTGAATATGTTAGAACTATAATGTTTAATTGAAATACGCTATAAAATACTTTAACATTATAGATTCAAAGAGTGTAAAATACTTTTATAGTTTTGTACACTTAAATTGAAAAAAAGCTACACAGTATTTCATGAATAAAATTTTATCTAAAATGTTTGATAAGTGGACTATTTTATCTATTTTATAATGAACACAAAAACATCAATTCTATCCTCAATATTCCTTTTGAATATATTGAAATCTCAATACTCTTCCAATGTCTAAAGTCTAATCTCTTCTGAGACTCAAGGCCATTCATTAAATGTAAAGTTTTCTGAAAGAAAAAAAAAAGAAATTACACATTCGCATCCCTATGCAATGATATAAATTAAAATCAACATTTTGAAAGGTGAGGACATAGAAGGTAAAATCAGAAACAAGCAATGTTGAAACCTAGAATGGCAGACACCAAATCATTCAGCTCCCATGTGTCTGGGGTTAATGATGGTGTTATGTAGCCTCCATCGTGCTTGGATAGTCTAAACCCTACAACACTGTTGGTTTACAGTGCATGTACATTAGCCTGGTCTATTTTGTACTTACAGCGTTTCTTGGTCGATTTCCAACATTTACTCCTTCTCTAATATATTAGAGTCTTTTCACTCACTTAAGTGTCTGCTTCACAGCTTCACATACGGTCAACCTAAATGCCTGATACAAGGACTGTGACAGTGGTGTATCAATTGACAGGCCTCCGCATCCCCTGGAAAACGTGTGCAAGCCTTAATGGTGTCTAACAAGACGCAGACCTGGAAGACTAGCACCTTGTTTGTGGACAAATCAAGATGTAGTAAGCTTGCCCCACTTTAGCCATGGCTGCTGTAACTGCAGTGTGCCCTCATGATGGAACCTGGGTAAACACTTCTCTAAGTAGTAAGGTCCTGCTAGGTAAATCATAAGCTCAGCATTCTCATTCCATGTTCCCTCTAGTAATGAAACCTGCACTTTTTATACTTAATGCTCCTGGTGGATGGGTCTTATCATCAAGATACCTTTCTCTTTTCCCGTTGCAAAATATCAGGTTTCTCTTTAATAGGACCAATCTCTGTACCCTGACTGTTTTCAACATTGATTACGTTTAAATTCCCATCGTTGCCAAATTATACATTTTTTATCTTCCTACTCTACTCCACCTTCTAAATCTGGATAAAAACATCGAATAATAATCATGACCCATCTTGCATATACTGTTTTAAAAGTTTTCTCCATCAAATCTGTCTATATTTTGAAATTCAACCTCACTCAAGTTTTCCAGATAAAGTCAGAATGCAGTAGATTCTTTACTAAAATAACATGAGTGGCTTTGATCCAATTGTCAGCAAAGTCCATGTTCCTTCTGAAATCACATGAGCATAGTCGTCCCTGTTCATATTTTTATCAGCATTATAGACTTCCTCACTTCTATGAGATTAGTCCACTAAGTACAACTACAGCATTCAAGAGAAACTTCCAAGGAGTTATTATTAAGTTATTTTAATTTCTCAGTGTACAGATAGTCAATTTTAATGAAGCATTATTACAGCATTTATCTCATAGAATTATGAACACTAATTGAGTTAATATATTTGGATAACCCAGTTCAGCTTCGGGCACATATTGTCTTCTAAGAAACAATTAGTTTCTTTAATGTCATTATTTTCTTTTGTTTTTACCAAGACAGTCACCTAGATAAAATACCTGACAGGAAATCAAATCTAAAGTTCACCTTATAACACACAGCTGCCCAACTTTACCCTTGGTGTTTGTACTTACAAAATACTTAAAATTAATAACATTTTGAAATATAAACACTCTTTATACACTTAAATCCTTCACACTCCATCAGCACTAATCTTACTGAAAGTTTGTGGCCCATGTGAGACACTGATATGAATTTTTTTTGGTTGGCATTTAAAAATGAGGATCATTACTGATCAGTAGCTTATTGTAAAGCCTCTCGCAATATTACTTTCTGGTAAAACTCTTCATGAAGTTACTATAATGAATAAAACTGTAATTAAATTGGAGGATTACATCTAAAATTGAAATTGAACATAAATTATGATTTATATCAATTCTTTGTGAAATTCTTAAGCTATAATGAAGGGATTACTTTACCTATTTCATATGTTTATGCTGCTTTCCTGACTTGAAGCATATGCACTTATAATTAAGATAAAAGTAAAATTTCTCTCATTGAATCAGTCATACACTCTATGAAAACAAGGCTCTAAGTATCAAGTTCTTCATCTTATTGAAATGCACCATTTTTAGAGTAATTTTTATATAGAGTATTCTCCAATGATAGGAAACCACTTGGAAGTTTTTATTTTTTATTTTTATGTTTTGTTCTAAAGAAGCAGCATTGTTTGTACATGAACGAAGAAAAGTTTTCCATGAAGGTCAAGTCAGTGCCTCATCCTGAATCTGTCCAATTCCCGAAAGTTTATTGCCCATCATGATTTCCTCTCATTAGAAGTAGCAGATTGAACAATGTTCATCTGTGAAAATAGCCTTTAGTTTTACAACCTTGCCCAAGGCCATTAAGCATTGTAAACTCATAGTATCTCTGTTTTAGAAGACTTCAGAAGACAAGTATTCTGATATCCTCTCAATATGGGTTTTCTTTAGCAGTTTCCTGTTATGTAATGCTATGAGTCAATGTAACAAAAGAAGGGATACAATCTTGGGGAAGTGTGGATAAAATAAAAGTATAGTATATTAAGAGTTGATGAAATAACTTAATGAAAAACAACCAAAACTAAAAATGTATATGGGAGGGAGAATTATTTTTATTTTCTTATTTTTTATTAAATGTCACTTTTATCTATCCCCCCTGCTCCATCTCCCTTCCCTCCCCCCAGTCCCTCCCAGTCCACCTTGCCCTGCCCCATCTATCCATCCCCTCCCCTAAAAGTGCATGAAGTCCCAAGGGAGAATTTTTAAGAGACATGAAAACATCCAGATGTAATAGTAGTTAAAAAATGGCTGGATTCATAAAATAAATTTTTCTCACATAATTTTTAATCTCTCATCAATATATTTTTCTATGATACTGTAAGTGGTAGACAAACATAAAATTTTGGTACATTATAATGTTGTCAGAGGCTCTATATACTCATACTTACTTTGATCATGGCAGGTGAGTCTCTTGTTTAGAATTATTTCCAGGAAAATTTGAACAACTAATGCTCTTGCTCAGCTCACTGCCTCAGCCCCTACCCTCACTTTGTTTTCAGTCCAAGATCCCATCTCATGGAATGGAGACATCTTGATAGGTTTTCACAACCCATGTAACCTAAGAATTCTAATCCTTCATAGACATGCCCAGATTATAGCCTCACAGCTATGCCCAGTTGTCTCCTGGGTGATTGTATATCCTGTAGGGTTGACCATTAGACATCACAATCCCACATAGAGATTGAACCACCAGACTGTATTCCATAACAATTACAATATGTAGCATACCACGTAGTATATGTATTTCATTTAAAATTAAACACATCATAGTTTTGAAACAAAAAAGAGTTAGTAATGAACATTTTTTTGTAAAGATCTTCATATTTTTAGTATCATTGGAGTAAATGCAAAATGTTCAAATGTTTAGAAACATGACCTCACATACCCACCTAAAATGAAGGTTATTTCATATAATCATTGGATAAGTTTGATATTTTAAACACATATTACTAATACTTTAAACAAATAAGACACTTGCATTATGTCTAGAGTGAACAGATTTGCTACAAACACATCATTGTGGGATTTAATAAAGTTTCAGAAGATTTGGAGATATCAGAGGGAATCTACCCACAGTCTATGTGGGGGGTTAGTAAAAGCTCCAGAAGTCCCAGAGCTCTAACCACAGTCAGTCTAGGAAAATAAGAGTGGTGATTAAAACCTTTCATCCCAGCACAGGGAGTATCTTGGGAGTGGTGACCTACACCCTTAATCCTAACTGAGTCAAGGTCACTTCAGATTATTGAAGGAATTCCAGGCTCCCAAGCAGGTGTGGTGGGGGCCACACCTTAATTACCAAAAGAGTACTTAAAGACAGGATTAAAACCCAGAAAAAAGCCATTCCAAGGGAATCCAGGCTGAGGAAGCTATAAAACAGCTGGGTAAGATCTGACTGTGGTGTTTATTCCCTCTAGTATCTCCAACTTCTTCAGAGATCTATCCCTGAGTCTCATTCATTCGTGGGACACATCATTAGGGAAAGCATTCACTTCCTTTGTATAAAAACCTTTGGAGGGATTGTTGATCAAAGTAGATAATTTTCAGAAAATATTTGATTTTTTAAATTTTATTTTACAAATGCATTAATTTCTTTGCCAGAATCCAAAGGAAAAAGTTAAACATCTGCTTTTATTTTTGAAAGTAGATATTATCCATTTTTTTAGATAAGTGAGTTAAAGCTGTATGAGACCAAAATCATCAATTTCTCACAGTAAATGAACTGAGTTTGGAAACCATGTCTCACTGTATGAGTTCTGACTTGATGTTACCCATTTTCAGGTCTTACACAAGGAAGATAGAAGAAGTTAAATGTTTAGATAGTGGGGTGTCATTAAACATATCTGTCACTTGCAGATAAGTTGATATCTAGATGAATAGTTAGCTCAAAACTGGATTTAACCAGTCTAGGAACATGTTCTTTACAACTGAAGATTTGCCCCAACTTCTCTTACATATGTGCAATTATGACACCGAAATCAAAAAGGTATATTACCTACATAATCTACTACATATAGTTATAAAAATATGACTGACCTCTCCCTCCAATGTTCTAGGGTATGCATATTTAAAGTTATCTTATAAGAATTAAGTCAATCATCTGAACTGATCATTGATTTTATCAGAAGAGTTAATCCTCTGTCATTTTTTGGAATTTACTCCTTCGGAGGGACAGAGGTAACATATTTTGTATGTAGGGAAGATTCAACTGTTAAGAGCACTTGTTCTTGCAGAGGACCCAGGGGTTTCAAATATCAGCATGCACATGGTGCCTGTAACTTCAATTCCAGGGGATCTAAAGCTCTCTTTTGACCATTTTAGGCACCAGACATACATGAGGTATACAAACATATATGCAAGCAAAATATACATACATGCAAGTCAGATACTCATATTAAAGAATAGTAAAATAAAAATGATATACTTAAAAATTCTCTCTCTCTCTTTCTCTCTGTGTGTGTACATGATATTATTCATTTGTGAATAATATCATCAAAGGACAATCTTGAGTCTTATCTGCTTACAATCTCTTTGAGACAGTGGTTTTTGGTGTTTTCCCACTCTGTACATCAAGTTAACTGTCCTGGAAGCCTCTGAGGACTCCTCGCTTTGTCTCCCATAAAGGCACTGGACATAGAGATGCTTGCTAGCTACCACATATAGCTTTACATGTGTTTTGGAGATCTGATTACAAGTCATCACAGTTTCACACCACTATTTCTCCATACCCAAAGTACAAGACTTTTAGATTTTGGTTTTGTCAAGAATGTATCTGTATGACTTTCATGCATGAATGTTTGTACAGGTGGGGGAGGGCGCACATATGTGTGAAGGTGCATGTGGAAGCTTAATGTTAATGACTAGATTCTTCCTCAGTTGCTATCAGTGCTTTTTATTGAACAACAGTCTCTCAGTTGATTCTAGAGCTTTCTAGTCTGTCTGTCTGGCTTATTGCAAGTCTCCCAAAAGACAAAAGGAATAAATAATATCAGACAGAAAGTCAAAGGGAAAAATGTATGCAACAGTACATAACAGGAATCAACAACACTACTCACAGATACCTTTCAACATCAATAATCTCAATTCTATTTTTTTAAAAAAAAACCAGACTAACAGAATTTTAAAAAAAAAAAAAAAAGATATATTCTTCTGCAGCTTCCAAGAAACACAGTTTAACTTCAAAGATAGCTGTCATCTCAGTGTAAATAATTGTAAAAGATAATTCAAGTATATGACCCTAAAAAGCAAGGGGAAGTACCCATCTTAATTTCTAATAATATAGACTTGAAACCAAAGCTAGTCAGAGGAGAAAGGGAAGGCCACCAATGCTCATCAAAGAAAAATTTCATCAAAAAAAATTCTTAACATCTATGCCCCAAATACAGAGGCACCCAAGTTAGTAAAAGAATCACTACTACAGTTTAAATCATATATTGACCCTCACACACTGATCAAGTGCGACCTTAGTAATAAACTCTCACTAATAGAAAGCTTGTTCAGACAAAAATGAAACAGAGCTAATTGACATCATAAAACAAGTAGACCTAACAGATATTTGCAGAACTGTTCACCCAGTATTCTCTCTGTGTATATTTTTAAATTCATAACTATAACCAGCTCTGTTCACATAATATTATTTGTATGTATATGTACTTAAAGAGCTTCTTTCCTATGATTGTAGTCCTTAATTTTTTTCTTTTTAAATGTTCATTAGTACTTTGAGTGATGAAAAACATGTGTCTTCATGTCAAGTGAGAGGGATATATAGGTCTGGGTTGGTCCCATATTTTCAAACTGTACACCAGATTCTCTTTCTGTATCCATGTTGGAAGGTGAGATGAAGGACTGAAGCAAGGTTTGCTTGGCTGCTGCTTCTCACTGTGAACAAAAGTCATCTATACCTTTCACCCACTCTTATATGTCTTTTGACATATCTTGGTTCATTATGTGCTGCCATAACATTCTTTCAACAACTACGTGCTAGATAATGAACAGAATATATCAATAATATTTAGAGATGTCAGAAAGTCCAAACTGATACCTGTTGAAGATCTTCTTTCTTGTCATTTCATGGTCGAAGAATAGAAAGAGGCAGAGTAAGAGAGTGTCAGACTTTCCCTTTCAAATGGCTTCTATTCCACTGATGAGAATGGAATCCTCATGTTATAATCTCTTAGAAATCTTGCCTTTTTACAGTGTCAAGAAAATTTGAATATGAATATTCAATAAAACAAAGAATAGCAAGAGGCCCATGTGCTTGTTAGTTTGTAAACATGCTAAAATCTCACATCGTTAACAGTTCCTGACTCAACAAGGACAAAGCAGACAACCAAGGCTTTGGGGGGACTCAGCAAGTCAATAATCTTAGCTCACGATAGTTAACTGAGAATCCTCATGTGATAGAAAGTAGATTATTATAATTAAAATTAAAGAATCTTCTTGAATGCATACACTTTTCAGTTACTATAATCACATTGCATTCATTTTGGTCTTCTTTGTTATCATACTTCCTCTTTGTCAATTATGAGTCTAATTTACTTAAAATTATTCAAAATACAGTTTTTATTTACCTGTGTGTGTGCATTTTTATGTATAAGTACAGTGTCTATGCAGTGCTCATGCATGTGTATAATGATGCGAAGGCCATAGAACAAGATTGTGTATGTTTATATATTATCCTAGACCTTATTCATTTGAGACAGGTTTTCTCCCTTTCTCTACACCTTACTGAGTTGGCACTGGAATTACGGATTGTATCATTAAGTTCAGATGCTTCACAGGGATACTAGAGGTAGATCTGAGGTCATTACATTTCTGTGTTAAATATTTAACTGTAGTAGTGGGGTTTCTTTGGTCCCGGGTGGCCAGAGGTCCGAGAACCACAGACCTGCTGCCCGAGACCCCTTAGCCGCCACTCCCCACTCAGTCCCCCAGAAATGACTCAGACACTTGTATTAAGTCCATGCTGTTTGGCCTATGGCTCAGGCACTTTGCTAGCTAGCTCTTACATCTTAAATCAACCCATTTCTATTAATCTGTCTGCCACGTGGCCCGTGACTCACCTGTGTTCCTACATGTTGCTCCTGTGGGCTTCAGCTCTATCTGCCTCTGACTCCGCCCTTCCTTTCCTACCTATTCTGATTCCTCCTCCTACTTCTTCTATGGTGCCTGTCATGGCCCAAAACAGCTCCTTTATTTAAAGATTGAGATTCACAGCATACAGAAAGGCATTCCCACATCATTTAACTGTCCAATTGACCATTCAATTTTTACTTTTAAGGTATATGCAAAGGATTATGTGTTGTAAAACAAAAGAGGAAAAAAAAATGAACTAGTAAGTTTTGAGTGCATAAGATGTAACTGGCCTTTGTTTACATTGTTTTATAAAAAAACTAATGTGATTTTAAAGTCTCTCACAACTATGAACTGCATTTAAAAATGAAACAGAATATTATAATCATTGAATAAGTCATCCATCCCAAAGTCAGATGGTGGAAAATGTAACATTGAACTGAAAGTTTAGATTTAAGGCTATATTAAAAAAAATCTGTCACATGATTTAAAATATAAAAAGTAATGAGTTATTTCTACAAGTATATCCAGCACATTTAAATGTGAAAATGGTTATTTTAGGAGATTCTGCAGTTTCAGAATCCGCACATCTTTCACTTCTGACACCTCAGGCAACTCATCAACATATAAGGCATTTTTTGTCTTCTGTTAGTCAGTGACATCTAATATGCACATTGCATCCAAATTTGTCTTCCATGTTTATAGGTTTGTAATTCTTGTAGTTCTGTTTTATGCCAAATAAGCAGATTTGTGGGGAATCTTGTAAAATCTTAAGGAGCCTTAAATACTTGTCTTCTTGATATGGACAATTCAAAATTTTCTCACCTTCACTTTTTAACATCCAGTGTTTTAAAGAAAGTTCTGTTTTTTTTTTTTTAAAGAGGTTACTATGCAAGTAAATTAACACACTTTTTCTATGTCTACACAACTATATATAGATTCACTGAGCCTCAGATGCACCACTATACTTGCCACAGATTTAGTTACCTAAATCTTATCCATAGAACTTAATTCTAACATATCTTGTGGAATTACTGTCTGATGCTGCCAAGATGAGGACATATCCCTCTTTTAATGGATTGTAGCATAATTAGCAACTTCCTTCAGATAATCAAACGAATTGAGTTTAATTACTTTATGAGTAAAATTGACATGCTAGCATATAAACTCATAGAGGTTGATACTTTCTATTATGTTGCTCTGAAGTCTTAATATAGTCTTAATAGCTGCAATAATGTCTGCATGAATTAATGAGTGAATTAATGAATGAATGATTGAATTACTGATATAAAGATTGATTTATATAAAGAATTAAAGAATAACTAAAATAATAGTAACAGAAAATTCAGTAAGATTGCAAAAGTTTGTGAAATCCACTTTCTTTTGTTTTGAGTTATAAAAAGTTACTTGGAAATTAAAATGTACACAAGATATGGTGGGAATTTTTATCAATGTATATAAAATATTTAGCTTGATCTAGTTTAAGATAATGAAAAACTAAAAGAGACACAGCATGGAGTAAGCAATATGCATCGGAATACAAACTACATCATCTATCCCCTTTATGATGATTCTGAATTACCTTAAGGATAATAAAAAAGAAGTAAAATTTTCTGTTCAGAAATTCAGTTACAAATGAGATTACTAAACATAACACAAATTTTCCAGTAATTTAAAGACATTTTTAAGTGTATCTTCAGCTGATAAGCAGGTATATAGCAGGAATAATAGAATAAAGTTGAAATAAAGTCAAAGCTCCCCTTCCCCTCTGTAATGGGGAGACGAATATGAAGCATCATCCAATGGAGACATGAACATATCGAGAAGTAGATGACTGATAAGACTGTGTGAACTCAGGTCTCTTCACTATTAAGACCCACAAGTTCTTACCAGGGATTGATTTGTATAATAATCAGGAATAAAGGAGTTAATGAATGCTACCTTTGTAAAATAAATAAACCTCAAATAACTGTTTTTGAGAAATAAAGTTTAAAATCAGAAGAACATTTGTCAGCTCATTCTTTTTACAGACAGTTTTAAAACAGGAGAAAAAAATCTGTATGAAAATAGTAATTATAGGGTGTAATAAGGCAATTTTAAGCAGGAAGGAGTTTGAACATTTCTAGTGTAATGAATTATCATATGGTGTATTTTGATTGGGGTAGTAATATATGAACTTGTATACCTCTCAAAACATGTTTCACTAAAAGAATAAAATCTAGGTATTTGCAGAGTCAATATAAGTCAATAAGAAATAATTTGTGTTATAATTATCCAATGTTTAATTCTTTTAAGGAAAAGAAATAATGAATTCTTTTCCCATAATAGGAATAATTAAATATCATTAAAATATTAATGGACAGATTATTTATGTGCATCCATGTGTAATCATTCCTTTAATTCTCATTGATTTTGAGAATAATATATTTTAAAAATCAGTGGCTCATTTTTATCTATATAATATTGACTATTTAAACAAGTAAAAGAAAAAAATTAAAATTACTTTGAATTACTGTTTGTAACAAGAGATGACATGCATTTCTTTTCTTCCTTTTGAATAAAAACATAAGTGAAATAATTAGAACAAGATTTTGGGGTTGATTACTATTCCTGGTAGTATTTGTTTATTTGTTTTCTGAAAAAGTTTACATCACAATGGTAATGTTGATATCTAGAATACTCTAACAACTTTTAATTTAAATATGGTGGTGGCAATATCCAATCCATCAAGTCCATTAACCTGCCATCTAATGCTTAATCAAGATGTAGAAGGTAAAAAGAGAAGAGACAGGTAACTCTTTCCCATTTACTATAGCATCATGAAGTCCTTCATCTTACTGTGTTATAATTATGCCACCTCTGGCAGCAGTCTCTGGATCTGTCCCAGGTAATGCTAACTCCAATTTCTAAGTACACCAATTTGTTCCTAACATTCTAGACTGGCATTGCTACTACCTGTGTCTTTTGTGTATAATATAATAACATCCACAGAGATTATCTTTCACAGATTACTTCCCCTGGTGATTTTAAAGCTATGCTGAAAATAAGGTAACAGTAATTAGCATTTTTCTCCTATAAAGGGTGACTTTGAGGTTCTTTTAATTACCTTATGGATTCTTAACTGACTTTTCCTTCAGTCTCAGTAATAGTCCATGATGCTGATTATATTTTTTATTTACACAATATTGGAAGATATGATAATATTCTGTTTTTCTTGTTGAAGTTTATTTATATATTTAAGACTATTTTGATATTCAAGATATTCTGATCAATTAAATAATAAATTCTTCAATCATACTTGGGGATTATGTTCCATTGTAAATAATTGTCCTGGCTACTGGTTTAATAAAAATGCTGATTAGCCAAAGGCTATCAACTGCTCCAGAAAAGGTACTGAGCCACATGGCCGAACAGGATAAGAGTTATGGGTTAGTTTAAGAGCAAGAGCTAGCAAGTTATATCCCTAGGCCCCAGGTCAATTAGCATAAAATTAATACAAGTGTCTCTGTGTTTCAGTGGGACCATGAGACAGTGGGTATGAGAGTCTGGCCCACCAGGCTAGGCCAGGAAGTCCAGGCCACCAGGCTAAGCCGGAAAGTCCAGGCCAGAAACCTAATATAACAAATGGCAGCCCAACGTGGGTGATATATACACACATAAAGCTGGATAAAGCTTAAAAATGGTCTAGAGTACAGAAATGAAGCCAAAAGCAGCTTCTAGGTTGTGTCTCTCAAGTGATCTGTGGTAAAGAGACTGAGTGGTATATGAGATTAAATTATAAAATGGTGTGTTTGCTTCATGCAATTTAATCTGAACAAGGCGAGTCCCTGAGCCTCAATGTAAACAGGGGGCTGTATAAGATGGATTTGAGGTTTCTGTTAATAAGGACAAAAAGGGAAAGAGTAAAAGACTGCTTCTTGGGCTAGCTATGTTTGCTAGAGGCAAGCAGAGGCACAGTCTTTTTTTTTTTTTTTTTTAAAAAAAGAAGCTTCCTGATTCAGCCTTGGAGATAAAACACTTGTGAGTCTTTTAAGAGGCCCTGCTGCCAAATACTTAAATGGAGATAATGAGCAGCAGATGGCAATGTGCTTTACTTGGTGATTATATGGACCCTAATGTTCCCCAGAGTGGTAATTGCAGATTCTACTGGTACCTCTGCTAAAAAGATAAATCCTATGAATCTAGACTAGGGGTTGGGTGGAGCCAATCAGACACCCTGGTGAAGCCTTTAATCCTTAGCCACACCTTGACAGATTAAATGTGTGGTTGACTCAGAAAGAAATCTAGGAATCTGGGTGGAGTTAGTCACCCTAGCCAAGCAAAGGTGTGGTTGGAAACAGATAAGATAAGAAATAAGAGATATATTTTAGAATGTGTTTAAAAAATATGTAAGCTTGAGAAAGAAAAGAAAAAAGCAAACTAATAAAGTCCTTTAAAAAATAGAGTAAAAAAAAAAGTAAGCCACATAAAAATGGAAAATACAAAGTGTTTGGATACTGTATGTTTTTGTTTTATCTTTAAGTTTTCTGACTGAAAATGAAGTAGTAAAAGCTGCTAAAAGACAATTGATTATGAATGCTATTAGAATAATTCAACCTATATATTTTGTAAATGAGTTAACTTTAAAATTAAAATAAAATTTATGCTTTTTTGGAGAAGAGTTTTTATTTTAATTTCCACAGAAAATGAGAAATTATGGATTTATTTCTGGTTAAAGAAAAAAAAAAGTTTGTTCAAAGAGGACTCCCTGAAAAATGTCCATTGTAAATAGATAGCCTAGATGATTCAACATTTCAGAGCACCTCTGTGAAGTTTCCTGAGCTCTGTAACCGAACAATTTCAAGGAGACTGGCTGAGATGACCCAGCTTTACAGACTACTCCACTAAGGACTTGTTCATAATCCTAAAATTTTCTTTGAGTCCCCATAGGATTGCCAGTGCCCCCATTCAGCAGTAAGTAGCCTAGAGAATGACGCCCACATTCCTCCCCAAAATGGATTATGAATGTTTGTCTTTTGTTTACAGTGTTGGTTGCAAGTTATTATAAATAATAGTGAAATAAATTATACAGAAGAAATTAGATTTGGGGTTCTTTTTTTTAAAAAATGAGAAAAGGGGATATGTAGGATGCTGGGCGGTGAAATACAGCTGGAAAGTCCAGGCCAGAAACCTAATACAACAGGAGATAGTATTTGTCATCTAATAAAGTATGAATGAATGTTATACAAATTTATCTGCAAGGATTGGATTAAATGCTCTGAGAATGAATGATCATGAAGGCATCTCTAATTCAGGGAAATGACAAGCAACATTGATGAGAAAGAATTCATTGTTCTTTGGGATATTGAAATATTAGACAGCAGGTCTTTCCTATTCTCTATGACATTCTTAGGTTGTTGGTTTCTCCCTGAATATGTAAATTAATTTTTCAAAAACAGAGCTAAACATTACATAAATAAAATAACAATGTGACAAATATTGCTGTTCAATTTTTTATCTGCCTTCCTAATCTTATCACCAAGAAATGATGGCTGTTTAATTAATTGCTGAATTTTAAAGTGGTCAAGTGACATTATCAATTTCAAAATATATCAAAATGCACATAAAGGGGTGGTGTAAATTTAGTATTTAAGACTTAGCACTTATTATCTCTGTCACATTTTACTAAGCCTGTGTGTAGCCATGTCTCCAGGTTTACCATCATTTAATAGAAAGTTTGAGAGTAGCTTTTGAAAATGAGTATAAACATGAAAACTTAAAAGGCAGATTATTTTTTGTTTGCACAAAAATTGGTCCTTCAATCATCAGGTACAGGTGGAAGATTTTAGGATAGAAAAAGAGAGGAGAGAGTGAGAGAGAGAAAGAGAGAGAGAGAGATAAAAGGAGGGAGGGAGAGAGAGGAGGGAGGGGGAAGGAGAGAGAAAAGGATGGAGGGAGGGGGAGGGGGAGAGAGAGAGGAAGGGAGGGAGGAAAGGGAGAGAGAGAGGGAGGGAGGAAGGGAGAGAGGGGGAGGGAGGGAGGGAGGGAGAGAGGGGGGAGAAGGGAGGGAGGAAAGGAGGGAGAGAGAGAAAGGAAAAGAGAGAGATTTGTTGCCTCTCCCCACCAGGCTCTAATGAATAATTTCACACCAGTGATCACACAAATGGCTATGGTCAAAAGAATCATGAATGAGGGAAAGTGCTGGAACAGAGGGGATGTTAATACAAATAGGAAGGAGATAAAGAGCTTAATGGGGAAGTAATCAAAATATACTATACACAAAGATAATGTTGGTAAAAAACTAAATCAGTAAAGTGTACAAAGGTACACAAGATAATTTAGGAAAACATTCTTTATTCCAGTTTTAATTTATTTCTTGAGAATGATGAAATGCCACAGTTCAGTGAGTACGGTCCCTCAGTAGTCCAGGGAAACCATTTTAAAAGGCTTTTTTACTCATATTTTAGCTTAAATGAAGTTCCTGGAATTTGGTAAGTAGAAATTTCTAAGTAAACCACCTCTATACCCTAGACCTTTTCTTTCACCAAGAGGAACATCTTCCAATTAATTTAGACTTCAAATTGTAATATTTGTATTTTTCATTTGAATCTGCTTTGAAGGCCTAATTTAAAAAATTGACCACATTATCCTACCTCTTGGCTAATTATTGAATGTATTTCAAGAGTTGGAAATCATCTAATTATATAGATTTGCATTTTCTGGTTTGCCATTTGAACCAATGAAAGGTAAAATGTTGGGTGAAGTAATTATTCCAGTGCAACCCTACCCTTAACTTAAGACTGATTTCCATGACTTTGAATATACCTTCCTGAAAGGTGAGGCATGACTGAAATATTGAAATAACATGATTGGGTTTTAAAAGAATTAGGTTTAAAAAATTGTTTTTGTTTTTGTTCTGTTTTTTACCTAATTCTTTTAAAACCCAATCATCATATGAAAAGGCTATAACTTGATAGTTATTCTATGGTGAATATTGGTTTCTCTTTTCTTTTCTTTTTGTTGTTTAGAGAACAAATCCATGAAAGTTTTAACCTTGGTGCTAGACACTATTAAAAGCCAAACATAAAATCTTTAAGAGTTTATTCTGCGATATTATATTTCTTAATCCTTCTCTTCTTTAATTAATGTTTTAAATTTTAATCATTTTCTATTTATAGTTGACATCATTTAGTAAGACAGCCCATCTTATTTAAGAAAGTTTATTATGACATAAATTATAAATAAAGCTGAAGATACCAATTCACAAAATTTGATGAGTTTTAATACATGCCTATTCATGTGAATCTATCACTATATATCATCAAAATAAAAGAAACATGTATAGTCATACTTCATCCAAATTTTTTATATCCCTTTAAGATGTGTTTATGTGTGTTTGTGTGTGTGTGTGTGTGTGTGTGTGTGTGTGTGTGAGGGGGTGTTACGTATCCTAGAAGTGCATTTAACATGCTCTCCTCTCTTAATAATTTTAAGTGCCTCATGCAGTACTATTGGATGGACACTCTGTTCTGGAGAACAAACAGATCTGGAAGAAGGTACAATACAAACTGAACACCCTGCTTCTACTTCCCTTAGCCTCTGCTGACCACCATTCTAACCGGTTTTTCTGAAATTGACCCCAAGTAAATGGACTCCTGAAGAATAGATAGCACTTGTTCTAATGTCCTCCAGATTAGGGCATTTTGTCGGCATGGCATTAATTTCTTCTTTTAAAAGCTGAAAAATCTATCTATCTATCTATAGATATCTATATCTATATTTATAGATAGATAGATATGAAAATGTGCACTGTGCTACTCTATATTATAAATTTTCTACAGTTTCATATTGTATTCACCTTTTTTATAAAAAATGGTTTAACTTGTTTTGGCCAACTACTGTTGGATATGGAGACAACCTTTAAGTTTGATTAATATCCTCAGTGAGACTCCATTTGGGAAAACTAATTTTTCCTTTATAAGCATGCATCATCTTTGGTTAGGATCTCAGTTAGGGGTGAGAGACCATGTCCACATCCCTCTCTTATCTCTGAAACCTTATCTGGTTTGAGGCTGTATAGGTCCTGTGTATGTTACCCCAGTCACTGTAAGTTCATATGTGCATCAGCTTTGTGTCTAGAAGACATTGTATCCTTGGGATCATCCATCTCCTCTGGTTCTTAAAATCTTATCACAGCTTTTAACTTTTAGTTTTCAAAATAAGTATGTTGACAAACATAAAACTACCACACACCCCAGGGATATAATCAATAGGACAATTAATTTTCTCATTATCAGGTTTCAGAGGACAGTGGCGTTGAAATCAACTGTACTAACAAATTCTTCTTTCTGAATTATTAGGTTAGACTGTGCTGCCTGACAGCTCAAGTCCTAACCTGTCCTAAATTCACACATGCCCAGAGCACTATAAAAAGAAAGAAATAAAGAGAGAAATAAATGAAGAAAGAAAGAAAGAAAGAAAGAAAGAAAGAAAGAAAGGAAGGAAGGAAGGAAGGAAGGAAGGAAGGAGCCCAAGAAAGCAAGTCACATTTCCAATTTTAACCAATCAGCATAAAGCCACAGAGTCAGTAATATTAACCAATGTTTTTTAGGTACTTTATGCAGGAAAATTGCATGACAATCTCTAAAGTTAAAATATGTCAATGCTGACATGACATGAACTAATATCTGTAACCCTTATACCTGCATAGTAGTGGGTTGAAGGTTTAAAGATAGGTGTGGATAATGGACACAAGTCTAAACAGCTGGCTGTTGAGTGAATCAGTTATGAAGACAGAGGAAAAAGAAGAAAACACTTCAAAGTAAAAGTCAGATTAAGCAGCAATGGCTAACATTATTACAGAAAAAAAAAAAGATTGTTTTGTAGCAGCCTGCAAACAGAAGGCAGTCATTACACAGAGCTACAACCTGACAAGAAAAAAAAAAAAGAGGTAAAAAGAAGTTTATATAAAACAACTTGAAGTTATTTAATTAGTATAGTATTGTTGTTGCTCATTTCATAAATTATACAGATATGAAATGATTTGCAGCTATTTTTATAGCATTGTATAAAATACTTTCACTTTCTAAAAGTTCTCTGTGCATTGCCTTCTTATCTATTTTCACCAAACCCCTGACAGTGAGTAATCATTTCATTGTCTCCACAATTTTGACTTTTCATAATGTCTTGTAGCTAGAATGTCAGATAATATGCTATTTTAGATTGAATTATTTGACTCTGCCTTTATGTTTCCCAATATATCAGAATAGCTTGATATCTTGATTTATTTTAGCTCTAAATATTAGCTCATTCTGTGGGTGTATCAGTTTATTTATTTATTTTTATATGACATACTGATTCTTTTTCTAAAAATTGCAATTATGAATAAATCTGTAGTCAATTTATATGTACACATGTACAAATTTTTATGTTTATAAGTTTTCAACTTATTTAGATAAATGTTAATAAAGATAATTTTACTTTGTATAATACAGTAGAGTGTGTTAACTTTTAAAAGAAACTGCCAATCAATCTTTCAAAGTGTTCCTATTTTGCAACCTAGCAGCAATGAAAGGAAGCTTTTTGCTACATTTTATTACTCGTTGATTGGCTCATCTGGGTAGTAGTAGTGCCTTGTTCAGGTTTGTGACTCTGGAATTATCTGTGAGATCTGAGATACTGTGTATATGTCTCTTGAGGAATTGGACATGTGATCATTTTTAAATTCACTTCTGTTGTTATTGAATTTAAAATTAATGGTTAAAATGAGCCAGAGAATTAAATGAAAAATAAATCATAAAATCCACAATTTTAAGATCTGAAGAGAAAGAAGAGAGACACAGCAAACAGAGAATAATGTGTGATTTTTTTCTCCCTCTTTAAATTTCATTATCCAAGAGATTAGTGAATTAAGAGCAACCAAAGTAGAGAAAAATAAACTATCTCCTAGAAGTGAATCAAAACCCAAAGATCCTTGCATAAACATATTTATTTCACGTCCTTATTTTAGGACTTTGAGTAACTGATTGTCTTTACTATCATCTTAAATAATTTTTTTAGCTGTACTTAGAAGCCTCAACAGAAATATAGAAGTAATTGAACTAAAATATGTGTTGAATAAAAATTCCCAGGATGAAACAAAGAAAATTATTTATAAAATATAGATAGTAAACTCTATAGAGAATAAATCTGTAAGAAATTCAAATAAGATAAAAAAAAGAAACTCCTATGAAAGTATAATTTCTGAAAAAAAGCAGAGAATTAAATACAGAGACTTCTACCAAATAATGGCTGTTTTCAGACTGATTAATTGTAGTCAGCTAAACTTTCCAAATGTATGACAAATAGAGTAAACAAAAGTAACAACATCTATGAATTCCATAGCAACATTTCATAAATGTTCCATAAAACAAATATTCTATTTTCTAAAGAATTAGAAAATATATCCTGAATAGAATAAAATAAAAATAGATGAACTACATGCACAAAACTTGACTAAAAATAAAACCACAATTATAAATTTTTAACATTTTCCATCAGTTGGCACAAAAATAAAACAAGCTAAATAAGAGTAGGAACATATGGATTTTATAGCACCATTAATGCCAATACTACTCTGCTAATAGGTCAACTTAAAGACTTCATTCATATTTTCTAGAAATTGTTAATATGAGGACATAGGTTATTAAGAAATAAGTTTGTGATTATCCCATTATTCCACCAATTCCTGGAATCATGCTACTTATATCTCACCATTTTTGTTTATTTTATTTGTCAATATTTTATTATCAACTAAATATCACCAAATAATGAGTCTCTTTTTTTTTTTTTTCCAAAAGATGGCTTATAAAGATATATTGAAGACTGCTCTTACTTCTTTCTGCCCTTGTTAAAGCATAAGTTACTTAGAAAATGTTTGTGTTCTGGTATACATTCTACTGGAAACCTTCTCTTAAGAAGTCCCAATAATCTAAAACATGCTCCCATATTATCCCACAAACTGCCAGCATATAAGACACTGATCCCAGTGTTAACGGCATCAGTCTCCTATAGATTTGTGGCTTTCATGACACCCAACTATACAAATTGCCCTACACATTCTCTTCTTGTTATATGAAGCTCATTTGTTTCTGAGTCCATATTTCAGTGCTACTGATTTTTAGGAGTCAATTGCCCATTTTTTGTGGCATTTTTCATTTTCAAATGATTAGCTGACAACCTCTCCAAATAAATAATATTACATCATTTTTCTAAAACATTTTGGAATGTAATTATGTAATTTTCATCTTTGTTTTTCTCCCTGGAAATATACCTCCTTCCGTGTACCAAACTTGTTCTCTTTCAAATCCATGACCACTTTTTCTTTAATTGTTACTCACACGTGTACACACACAGATACACACACATACATACACAAAAATACACATACATACACAAACATACACATATACACACATACACATATACACACATATACATACACACATAAATACACTCACATACACACATATATACACACATACATACACAAACACACATATACAAACATACACATATACACACATATACATGCACACATAAATACACTCACATACACACATATATACACACATACATACACAAACATACACATATACACACATACACATATACACACATAAATACACACATATACACACATATACACACACATACATACACAAGCATACACATATACACACATACACATATACACACACACATAAATACACACATACACGCATATATACATATGAATACACACACATACAAATCCATACACACATATATACACACAAACAAATACACACACATACATACACAATATACACATACACACACATATACACACACATTCACATATAAACACATTTACATATACACACACAGTACCAAATTACTAATGCCAATGCAATTTGAACACCTTATATGACATATATCTCTGTAATGACATCACAATTTAGTAAATTACTTTTTAGGAAGTAATTTATTTTTTGAATGACATGATCAATCTGCTGAATTTTAAAATTACTTTCCTCATAAAAGCACATTTAATAGATTATTTAAATATTATAGAGAAAAAACATCACATATTATCTCATCCATTATAATAACATGGAAGTGCTTTGAGCATATGGAATTTTAAGTTATTTTACTTTCTACATCATTTTTCAAGTGGCTTAAAGGGTCCTCTTCCCATGATGTATAAATTCAGAAATGACTTAAATATACGGATTAATTAAGTTATGGACTAAAATGTGGGAGCATGAAGTGTATCCTTCAATAGTACTAAAATATATGGAAAACTTACTGTGGAAAAGATTAAATAGGTTATAATTTTTAGCAGCAAATATGTTATGGGCAATTCTAGAAATTATTCAGTTTTGCTACTCTTTTAGGAGAAGCCAGTAAAATATTCTCAAAATTGCCTAGAGCACATAAAGTAAGTAAATTAAATCCCTCTTCACTTTTCAAAATGATGCCTCTTTTCAGTGGCTTCAAAGAAGTTCCACAGGACTTGTAGGCAGACAGGCAAGCCACAGGCTCTCTGAGGAACATAAGGATGGAGGGACAGATAATATGTGTCTAGCTCTTTTTTGGATGCCTTCATTGACTTAATTTTAAATGGTTAACTTCTCTCCTGAAATATGGTGTAATCACAAGGTGACCAGCTAAGGACGATGAGTGGGGCTACTCTGCCTTTATTTGGGATTGTTGCTTAAAAGCTTTCTGTAATTATCTGTTTGATAAATTCCAGGACACATTGTCACTGATTTCTACTCATTATCAATGTGTTTTAAATTTGTTCCTCATAATTACTGTACCTCATCCTTCACTTTTCACTTCCTTACCACTTGAAGTCTCCTTTAGATGTTTGGTGTAAACCATGAACGGTTGGATGTCAATGTTACCTTTCATCCAGTTTTATCACCGTGCCCCTTCAATGGCATTGCCTGATTTACCAATATACATGTTTAGTTTTACTTTTATCTTGCAATGTAGTTTTGTAATTTTCTCTTTTTCACATTTGAAAAACAATCATCACATTTTTTTCCAAAAAATATTTAACTTTCTCTTCCCCCCACAAAAAAAAAAAAAAACCATTTAAATTGGTCTTAACTGGTGTATTGCCCTCATTTGGAAAAGCTAACAAAGAAAAAGTATGTTTTCCTTCCTCCTGTGATGCATGTGTCTAGATGAACAGTCTATAACCACCCTGAAATTTTCATCAGAAAGGTGTTGGCATCAATCTTAGAGGACCACATTAATGTTCACTGAACCCCAAGTCAGAGCTAGTTTAGTACAGCTTCCCAACTTCTCTTCAGACTTCTTTACCTTTCTCAGGGCAAGAGAACATATGCCAAATATCTTAGAATTTTCTCGCCCAGTGTGACATTTTTTGAATGGCTTGATGAAGCTGCTTCTTCTGCGTACTTGCAGCGTGCCATGTGTGTATAAAGTGCCTCGATACGAAATTCTTCTGGAGGGCCATGTATAGCATACTTCCATCAGAATTTAATTGAAACAGCACCACGGATAACAAACATTTATGTTATTCCACTTGGCCCATGGTCTACTGAGTTCCTTCATCATATCTTCTTCCTATTACTAGTTTCTTCCCAGAAGTTATATCTTTAATGTTTTCTGGCCTTCTGCACAAGAGATCCAAACTGGATAATAATAGAAAGAACTGCATAAACATCAATACTCATCATTCTCAAGACTTTATTTATTCTGTGGAAAAGCTGCCTCTCATGTTTTAAAATCTTTTCAATTCCCCCCCTTAAAAAATCATGGATGAAGCAAATATTGTCAAGTTTGTATCTGTAATGTGCATTTTCTGATACATTTTTGGTGGTTACAAAAACAAGAAATTATTTTCTTCTCTATAATTTTCTAGTTACATCCCTATTTCTTCGGTTATCCTTCCAGATTCACATAACTGTTGCACAAGAAGAGAAGACAAGTTTGAAACAAAGGGAAGTTCTATTAATAAGAAACATTTATGCTCACAAACACAGCATGTTGCTGCACTTCATTTGTATAGAGATGCTCTCTCTCTACTTGAGATTCCCTTATATTCTTTTTATTGCTGATTTTAGTGAGTGTAGAGAGGGACTAAGTAAAAATGCCCTTATTTCTATGTCTTTAACCATGAATCCCACTGGCTTGGCAATAACTGACTGCTGCCAGGGAAAATACTTCTCATCACATTGATGGTACCTTCCAGATTCTTCCCTAGATTCTATTTTTCTTACTCATTTAGATTGACATTTTGTAGTCTCTTTTATTTTCAATATCTTGAAAAATCTATGGTATGTAAAGAGGGTAACATAGGTATTAAACCTAATAAGCAGAATTAATTTTCTTACATGGTCCTCTGTTGATTCATTAAAGAACAGAGGAAAACATAGCTGTAGATGATATAACATCAACTTCATATTTAAAACAGGCATATATTTTCATCAATGCTTAATCCTTTAAGATATAACACTCGTCTTTAAGAACAACCTTCATGTTTTCCATTTATAAATAATTCATTATTTGTTATTAGATGCTTAAATTATTTTCCCTGTTTCTATTCATAATAGTTATGGTTTGAGTCAAGATATATGAACCTATGAAAATGCTTTGGAGAGTTACTACTTATGGCATGTGGTTTTTTAAAAAAAAATAAGAGCAATGCAGTGTTCCCCAACCTTCACAAAATCATTTAGAATTATACTTTCATGGCTTGTATCATACTTTTAAGTAGGACTGGATATTAAAGTAATAAAAGTCATATTGCAACTTTAAATTTCAAAGTATATTTTTGACTCAAGAATTAAATACATTTCTTGTCAGATATACGGGTTAATTTTTGTTGACTTGATGCAAACTAGAGATGCAAGGGAAGAAGGGATCTCAATAAAAGAAATGTATTCATCATACCAGGCTGTGAGTATGTCTGTGGGGCATTTTTTAAAATAATTAATAATGTAGAAAATTGCCAACTCTGAGCAGATGTTTCTGGTTCTGTAAGAAAAAGAAAACTGAGCACGTTGTAGGGAGTGAACTCATAAGCACCTTTCTTCTGTGGTCCCAGCCTCGGTTCCTGCTTGACTTCCTGCCCTTGCTTCCTGCCCTCCCTCCCGTGATTAGTCCGTATAAGTCAATAAATCCATTCCTCCATGGTTTGCTTTTTGTCACAGTCTTTATCACATCAAGGAAAGAAAAGAAGAGTATCAAGTAACAGTAGGAACATTGACCTTTGTAATTTAGATCTGATTTCATATGCCACTGACTCTAGAAATCCTAGGTAAGGATGGGACTTGTGTACAATTCCACTGTCAACACTTAGAACCCATCAGGCCTGTCCCTGTACAGGTGCATAGGTGTAAGCTGACTCAGTCTCTGTGAGTTCATCTGTGCATTGGTCTTGGTGTCTTCAGAAAACCCTGTTTCCTTAATCATCTTCATTTTCTCTGACCCTAGGGATCATTCTGCCTCCCCTTCCACAGGGTTCTCTGAGCTGAGAAGAAAGAGAATGGATGGAGAAATCCACTTAGGAACCAGTATTCCAAGGGATATATTTTTCACAAAACGGAAGCAACATGCATTCCTTAACAGTTCCCATGGTTCATTTGAGAGAACACAAGAGAATTTTCAAAAGGGAAGGAAAAAATTCTGCTTAGTTTAATGTCTGTTTCCATAAGTTTGACTTCTTATGATAGGATTTGTGTGAATTTTACTGATTCCTAAATCCTGCTTTGACATTTTTGCACTGCCATCTGATTCATGATAAAGTCCAAAATTCAACATCCATTGTGTTCTTTTTGTAGTCAAAATTAATCTAGGAAGAATAAACACATTTTTGCATAAGATATTTTGTCATCAGTATGTCCTGACACTGCAGTTGTTTTAACACTTTGGTAATGTTTGTCCAGTATTTCAGAATATCATAGGATATCATTACTGTCAATTGAAATACTGTCATTTTTCAGAGTGAAATCTAGGACACTGAACCCTTTCTTTAGATTCCTTACCTATAGATAATTTTATTTCTAATGTCATTTGCTTGACTAGTATACAATATGACTGTCTGTAGTAAACATTTATATTTTATCAGTGATCATTTTAAATACAATTTTATTATATCTTTTGCCTAACTTTTCATTGAAATTATATTTTACTATTGAGTCACAAACCCTAAAGTCTAAAGTACTTGTTATAAACTCATTAAATATATAATAAATATTTGGTGATTATTGTAAATTTTTGCATAAACTTTTCTTCTAGAGATATCACATGTATCTAGCCAGTTCACAAAAAACTTGACTTAAATCAATTCATCCTTGACAAACTGATATAACATATCTTCATAGCATGATCTCTTTAAAGGGTTACACATTTTTAAAGTAAAAAAAAAAAATCAGTTCATTACTGAAAAGTTTCTAAATGACAGTACCATTAATAGAAACTGCAATGGTATGTGCAGTTTTCTTAGGCACTGTGTTAAATACTTTATATTCTTTTTATGGGAACAGGGTGGAGCCATGTGAGATGATACTAGTATTCTTTTAAGTGAGAGGAGGAGGAAAAGCATTGAGAATTCAATAGTATTCAGTAAGTAACAGGCTGGATGATGAGCCACCAAAAATTTTGTATCTACTACATGGAAAATGTAAATACATTCTTTGGAATAGCAAGACACTGACAAGTATAATCTAGACTGTGGGAAGAGAAAAAAGAGTAGTGTGAGTTATTGGAATAGGTTTAGTATCACTACCAAGCACCTCCTAAGACATAATGCAAGTGAAAATATGTGACAGTGGAAGCAGTCAGAGAAGAAAATGATTAGAAGACATTGTGCTGTTGGCTTTGACAGTACAGGAAGGGGACAGGAGCCCAGGAATGTAGGATATGAAAATGGCAAGGAATTAGATTTTCTCCTAACACCTCCGGATGAAGAAAGTCCTGATGATTATTTCAGACTTCCCAGACTTCCCAGGACAACCAGGGCTTTTGTTTCTGTTTCTTTAAGCCCTTAATTGTAGTAATTTATTACAGCAACAATAGAAAACTAATATGCATAGTCCAATGGCTGGCAAGTATTGAAGTAGTGACTTTAACAGTTTTACATTTCTTCACATATGTTCAATTTGTCTATTCCGTTCTAATAAAACAAATCATACTAATATATATACTTCAAATATCCTATGTCATCTTAGAATCTTATGTTGAGTGGTCTACATTAATAGTTTCTTCTAAATATGGACAAAAGTGCTTACTGTATGACTCACTGCTTCTGGGATGAGATTTTCCCTTAAACTTTATTTTGTTTGAGAAGAAGTGTCGCAAAGACAGAAGGAGAATAAAGGCATAGGGAAATTATTGAGATCGAGATGCATGATGTGAAAAATACAATGAGTAAATAAAATGAAATTTAAAAATATGAAAGTCTCAGAAGTTGAGAATTTACCTGACCAAAAATTTGGAATTTTCCCTTTATGGGCATCATTTAACTTTCAAAACAGCAAAGCATATGTCCACATAGAGGAATCCTAGCACTGATTTCTGAAAACTTCCGAAATGATGGGATCTGCAGCTTCCAGCCTCCTTCCTGGTGCAGAGCCTGGCAATGCAAACAGTTTCTCCTACCATGGTAAGTGTGTTAGCCAGGCACAAGGTTTGGACAACTCTCAAAGATGATAAGATGAGAAGCTGCCAGAAGAAGATTATATAAACCAAGAGAAAGAAAACAGTGGGCTGTCATTGTTGATCAGGAAAATGTTTTTCTTTTTAGATTTTTGGAAAATCTAATACACACAAGATATGTCCTTAGTCATAACTATGAATACTACAGAAGGTGTCAAAAGGCATATAATTTAGTAAAACTTTGATATCTAAAAATGAATGCATTTACAGTCCAAGCAATAATCCTGCTTCCTTAAGTTATCTGAATGCACTCCATGTTTACTAAATTTTAAGACGGAATTCTGCCCTTCTTCTTGCTCACTGTTCACCAGCCACCTCAGCAAGACTCAATTTATATGTGATTTCATTGGGGGAACATGATCCAACCTTTTTTCTGTCCCCAGCTCTCACTGTGCTCTGTGTTTCTTTTGCAATTTACAGTGTTGGGCTTGTGTTTGTGTTGTTTATATCTGTCTCCTCTCTGTCTTTGATTGTGAGTTGCCTGAATCTGTGGCTATAATTTGTCCCTTTTTTATAACCCTCAGTTCCTAGGCTAGGATATGGCTCCTTGTAGGTGATCAGTAGAAATATGTCGAATTGAACTATTACACCTCAGAACTGTGTCTTTATAAGGCAGCTTTTGCCCATTTAATAACTTCTAGATTTGCCACAAGGCTTTAATAAATATGGTGTAAGACCCAAAAATGCACTTTTGGGTCAAATATATTGAGTTCAATCCTCTTCTCCACAAATATTGCTGAAATGAGCCTGGATTGAATCCCAGCTTCTGTCAAAGGGATCTTTATAGGCAACTCCTGGCTTTGGCTAAAGCCTCTATCCCAGAGACTCTAAGGCCATTACAGCTGCAAATGCTTCAAATCATAACAGAAAAGGAGGTTATATTACTAAATTATGTGAACTTTTTCAAACCCAACACATCAGTCATTTTACTTAAAACTATAAAATCTCTGAATAGTACAACACATTTATAAAGAAAAAAATTATTTCTTCCTAACTAACATGAGAAAATATAACTTATTTTAGATGTTTAAAATAGCATTACATTATTAAGTTTGAAGTGGAAATGGATTATTATCAAATAACATTTTCTTTAGCTGTTACAGGTGATTTCTCCTTGGCTCTTCTCATTATTGAGCTAGACTTTTTTAAACATCCATGTTATTCTCACAGAGAGAAGCTTAAATCATTGGATCAGTCATAATATTTCATCTTTTTATGTCTTAATATATGTTACATATATTGTTATAAAAGTTGATTTAAAAAAGTTCTTAAAAATATTTTTCCTACTAAAGTGTTTAAAATCAGCTTTTCTAAAATAATAAGTATAATTTGTACATTGATATAAAAATTATGTTTAAGTATTTGTGTATACATACATACATATATACATACCTGATCAATGTCTGAGTCAAATCAGAATTACAAAAGTCTAAATGTATGAAGGAAGAAATTTTGTAAATTTTGAATACTTTACAATAAAATTTGATGTTCTGTACTTTGTCTTTAAAAAAATAACTTAACATTGTTACACTGTGGCTCAACTATCCTATACCAATACTTATCCTTTGTATGGCTGACAACAGAGTCATAGCTGGTCTTTTGCCTTGTATATCAACTATGGATCATTTATGAAAGAATATTTTAAGAAACCAAAGTGTCAAATCATTTGTTCCCTAAAAGTGATGCTTTAAGAGTGATCCCGGTTCCTCTATGGCCATAAGGCTGCATGGTTTGAGCTTTGATTGCTGCCTCACATTGATACTAGCCACCAATTGAAGACTCTTCTTGCAACTATTTTTAATATATACCTAAATATGATCTGGATATTTGAAGGAGAGACAAAATGAGCTCACATGGCTATTGGATCTTGAGAATTATGTATGTTTTTTCACCAATATACTTCACTTGAGATGCTCAAAATCTTCTACTGGCTGGAACTTCTTTGGGGCCAAAAGTTGAGATTTAACTATATATAAATTATTATCTAAGTTAAAAATAAAGCTCAGAGTCATCATCCTACCCATTTATTAATATAAAGAAATTCCAGAAATATGTGGATCACAAGTGCCCCCTGCTATTTCTGATATGTGATTTGCATTCACTGATAAAACTATCAATGATGCTGGTATTTCTAAAAAGAAAACATAGAATAATGTTTTTATAGTCTTTAAAATGATAGATGTAAGTCATCTCCCCATACTAGTCTTGACAAAATGTCTATATTTTAATGAAAAGTGAAATCTAATATTACTAAGAATAGTTTTTGAGTAACATTTAAATTGTGATTTGGGGTAAGTTATTGAATTGTGGGTGGGGTCTTGGATGTAGGCAGACAAAAGAAGCATTAAAAATCCATAAAACTTAAAATACCTAGAGAACATGAATGAAGAAAATTCAATAAACATCTAAAATTACTTGCCACATAAATGACAGTCTTCATTTCTCTGCTTCAAAATAAAACTTCTATGCAGTAAACTACATTACTTTTTATCGAAATTGTACGTTTCTGGTTTCCTAATGACAATAAACTCCTTAGGCAGGTTGTACTATTGTGCATAGATACACAATAAAATTTGAGTTAAATTTTTAGGTTCCATCTCAAATTACTTATTCATAAAACTATTCTCATTAACTCTCTATTTCCAGTACATGGGATTATTAAAATTCATAGAAAGCATGATATATAATACTGTCAACTTGACAATAGTTTGACTCATTTGGGAAATAAGCCTCTGGCAAGGCCTTTGAAGGATTATCAAGGTGAATATAAGGAAAAGAAATCCAGTATAATTGGGAGTGGTACCATTTTATATGCTTGTACCTTGAACTGACTAAAAAGAGGAAGCAAACTGAGCATCAGTGTTCATCTCTCACTGCTTTCTGACCATGAGCAAAGTATGGCCAACTGTCTCAAGATCCTGCTGCTATGAGTTTCCTGCCATGATGGACTATAACCCAATAAACACTTCCTACCTTGAGTTGTATACTTAGTTGTTTGGTTACAGCAACAAGTCAAGAAACTAATAAAAGGATAGATGAAAAGAGACAATTCAATAATTGCTTTCTTATGAAATCTAATTGATTTGATTCATTATATATATATATTAAAAATAAATAATTAAATCATCTTTTATGTTGGACTTTGACTCATATTCTAAGACATTAGTGAACCAGCCCACGTGTCCTGAAGCCATCAGGACATTTGCAGTTTCGTAAGGTAGATTTTGTAACTTTCTTTTCTTCTATTTATACTGTTTCTTCAATATAAAGTCTGATTTTCTCATGTTTTATTTAATAAAATTTGTTAGATTATTTGTTTTAATAAATGTTTAGTTGGTGACACAGAATAATTTCATACACAGAAGGCAATTTTTAATGTTCTTGTCTAGCTCCTAGAGTAGTTACAACTGCAAATTGTGGTATCTTTTCATTTATTTTACTATAAAAATATCTGCTGATCATGCAATCCAGGCAAAGGGAATTTGTGTGGTCTGAAGGATATTTCACTCAGGCTGTGGCAGGGTCTGTAACATTATCATTGCTTTCCTACAGAGTACAATTTTCTAATAATTCATATGTTAATGCCCCCAAATAATCGTCAGATCTCCTTCAATAATGATACAAGAAATAACTTATTTATCCTTCAACTTTTTATTTTTCCCGAATGCCATATTAAATGCAATGCTCCTGAGGGACCACATTTTAAAAATAAGTTGAAACTAATTAAACCACAAGTCTCTTGATTTACAATAAAGCTATAAGCCAGTTCATTGGCTGAGTTACTCTTACACATTATTAACAATTACACTACAGAATTATTCTTCTATTTAAGACTCTGAGAACATGGTTTTTAGAGTCTTCAGAGGCTAGTCTGGTCATCATGATAATAATAAAATGGAAGGTTTCAGGGTATTTTCTATTTTCTAGATTTGGAAATGCTTTGTTATGAAATGTTCCCCCTTCTTTGTTTCTAATTTCTCACTTTATGTATAAACCTGTGTCTCACTTTTTTTTTTTTTTTGCAATAAGACAATACAAATCGCATTTGGAGGACTTCACTAGCTATTTTTATTTCATGTAAGTTTAGCATAAAAGTTTAGGGGAAATAGAATGTGGGATACCTACTGAGTTAATTTCTGTATTTTTGTCTGAACTTATATCTGAAGTCATATGCCTTCCAGTGCTTTAAAACACATCTGTAACCAGTAAATTGGGACAAAATTATAAAATGCAGCATCAACATGGATCTATGGAGGTTTGGAATTTCCTGACAGAAAACTGAATATATGTATATATTCAGTGAACTCTTTTTCATTTGGCAGAATATTTTATTTTGGGCCAAACAAAATAAGAAAATAAATACTGCATTCAAAATGGTGACAAGATAATTGCAGCAAGACAGAAATATATTCTTTCAAAAAGTTTAAAGTGTCCTAAACATAAAACAAAAGCTTCAATTAAATATGAATGTTTAATATGCTGCCAATTAAAATTGTTAAGAGTAACAACTAATTCTGTATTAGCCATTTTACAAATTTAGTTTTACAGTCAAGAAACAATTTTATTTTCCTAAATATGTGATGGAAAAACTACAAAGCTATTCTTTTTTGGTTAACTTGACTAATTTTGTAATATTTTTCAACAACAGCTATATTTATTATATATGTTCTTCTTAAGATTGACATTTACAGTCTACCCTCAATACATTATTTCTGGGAGAAACAGATGCTATTTATTTATTAAATCGCTGAGACAGGTTATAGCTTCCAATAGTGCTTTTTAAATGTTTCCCCATGTTTATTGAATTCTAACAAGATGCAGAGGAGACTATATGATGAATAAATTACTTGAAAATCAAATTACCCTCACTCTTCTTATGTCTGTGGGAACCCAACAAATTCGTCACCTGCACAGAGGCCCTTTATCACTCTCCCAGAAACACCTTATACCTCTGCAGTTGCCTGCCTCGTCATTTAGATTTCCAAGCGAAGTCCTTAACTCACACCCAAAGCTCCAATTCTCTAAATTAAGTTACACATCAAACTACCTGAAGTAATTTTGCTTAGAATGCCAATGTTAGCTACATTGTTTTAAGTCTTTGTCACTGAGAGAGGCATTATATTCCTTGTAGATTCTGTTTTTGGTTTTGTTGGGTTTTTAGTTTTTCTTTTCTTTTGTAACCACCTTAGCAGCAACTCCATTCCAATTGATTTGGTGAGATGAATGCCATTTACGCTTCAGTTTGCACCTTTCTGAAAATGCACAGAAGGGAATAAATCGACACTTTTCCAGAATGATTGTGCATAAGGAAGTCTGGGGCTGTTAAGGGAGGTGTTAGACACGTATGGGAACGTATTAGTTACAATCACACCTAAATTTCAATGATTTCCAAAGTGATAGAGCTAATGTGTACTGGGAAACTGAGAGAACTGTCAAGGAATAATTATGTTTGATTTTCCTGTTGTTAATTATAAATGGGCTAAACATCCTAACTTAGGTTAGTGAGCATTAGATTGCAAATCTTTACAAAAACTAAATTCAAGAAACCTGTAATTATTTATTAAGTACATTCAAGCTTTTCCTTTGTAAAAAGGCTAATGTGGATTAATACCCTGACATTAAAATAGGATTGATAGTTTATATTCAAACAGATAACTTGAGTTTTTCTCAAGGATTTTTATAAGATTCTTCAATCATTTTAATAACCCTAAGGTTGTCTTGTCATTTCCTTATGGTGATTTGCAGTGAAGTTTTCAAACAATAGCTTAAAAGCTAATGACTCTGAATGGCTCCATGCTACTCAGGACATGAAGCTGAGCAAACATATCCAATAAATTCATGAAAATTAAGGCCTGGAACCAGCCCGGTGAGAACCCAGAAAGACATAGTTTGAATCTAAAAGATATTGTTTTAGAGATAGAAAGATTTGGACTGTGACTTGACCATACCACTTACTATTGTGTTATCATAAATCATCTTCTGAGTCTTTATTTCTAAACTAGTGAAAGCAATGTCCTTTATAAAGTTGTCATAAAAAAACTAAAATAAAGAAACTGAAGTCTAGTAGGAGGAGTTTAGGAAAGGAGCTGAGTCATGATCTCCACAATGACCAGAACAATCAGGATGCTGTGTTGTAGGTGAAAGAATATAATTAATAAGAATACCACATCCCATGTTTTGACATGAATCACTTCAGTTTTAAAGTTACATTAAAATATATGATGTTTCATAACTCATAAAACCTTGAAATCTAAAAACATGGACTTAGTAATTTTTATATATAACACTTAAAAATTTTTCTTGAGTAATCACTAAAAATATGGAGCCCTCACTGATGCATAATAGTTGAAAAAATTATAAGTCTAGCATTGAATATTGTCATATATAGGTAATCACAAAACTTAAAGTCACTTCTGAACTAAAGGCAGACTGTTATGGTGGGTGACTAAATGGAACCAGTTAAAAGTAATTGTCAATCTGTAGCTTATGAAAGAAAAAATACCCAAGGAAAACATAACATGATTACGATAATTATAAAAATTTGAAAGTAATTTGACAAGTGCCATGGATTTCTCTGGGTTTCTATGAATAAAAATTTCAAAATGAAGACACAAAGGAGTCATCTGATCTAGGATTGAGTTGGATTACAAACAATATTTCAAGGAAATTACATTGAAATTCAGAACTACCATGACATGATGTGATATTTGAGATTCTGAAGAAGAGTTGAGATTATCTTGGATGAGAAATATCAATTATGTGTCACAGCTTTTCTGATGAAGATACCATGACAGGACACCTGAGTGACTTCCTTTGAACTCAAGAAGACATTCAAGTGTACAAACACTGTGACTCAGTGCAAAAGGAAGAAACTAGATCCTCATGAATAAACTCCAAGCAATATTCAGCAAACACTCAAAAGGGAACTTTAAAAGCACTTACTATAACCCTTGTGGAAAAAAAAATACTGACAAATTTTATAATGCCAGGAGATTTTAGCTGTACAGCAAACGTTAACAAGTAAGACATCTTCATTTAGTGGTAAAAGTAACATGAATAAATTTTCTCCTAAGGACTTTGGATAGCTCTGACAAAATTATGTTTTTATAATCTACTTTTAAATGGATTAGAGACATGCAGATCAAGTTTCTCAAGGAAGATGCTGTTTGAGAAACCAGGGTAACTTGCTGTGCTAAAGAGACCTTGGCACTGGACAGCCTAGTCTTTGGAAACAACCCTCAAATATTTGATGAACCTAAATGGCAGCCAATTTCCAGAAAACATTGAGTAGATGATGGTTACACATATGTAAACTGAATCCCCTGGTGGATTTACAATTGCTAGGATATTAACTACGGAATATAAAAAGGGAAGTAATGGTCATAAGAAAGACAAATAGGTCTTAAGTTTCCCCTATATTTAATTCCTAATTCAATCTGTCTCCATGAAATAAAGTGTGTGTGTATGTGTATGTGTGTGCACCCACGTGTCTACGCATGTGTAAATCTAAGTTTTAATTTGTCTATAATTATGTCTCCCTGAAATAGCTTAGTGACCTCCTGCTTGTGCACATGAAATCTTAATCATTTGTTTAGAACTGATTCACTTTGGGTTATTCAATAATGCACACACAGTAGTCAACTCTAGTGTCTGCATCTTCTCTAAACTATAGGTCATTCAAATTCCTGTTAACTCTATTTCTCTATCTCAGGATTTTCCCCTCTCTTTTCTTCATAAATGTGAAAAGTAAATTAAAGAGATGTTCAAAAATATTCAAAAAGGTTTAGACGTTCTCGGTTCTTGGAGAGGAGGTGATCTTTCAATAGCAACTTCTCAATAAGGGTCCAGTATCTCCCCAATTCTCTTGCATATGGATTGACTATTATCAATTAGAATTGGAATTTTTCATCTTCCTAAAAGTTAATGTTTTTTCGGTGCTTTCCAATTTTTTTTTTTTTTTTTTTTTTTTTTTTTTTTTTTTTTTTTTTTTTTTTTTTTTACTGTTTTGTGTAGTGAATAACATAAGGTAGAAGGGAATGAGCTCCTTTATAGAAACAAAATCTTTTCAACCAGAACTATATACAAACAACTGATTCATGAGTCAAATTACAGTTCAACTTTGTTAAGAATTTGCAAATGGGGATTTATTTATTGCAGTGGCCAGAACACAGAAACAATAGGTAATTCAATAATTACTAAATAAATAAATAAATAAATAAATAAATAAATAAATAAATAAATGAATAATTGAACAGCTTGGTAAATAAATGTGCCCAGTTCCTCAGTACTCTCTATTCCTGAATACAATAAACATTCATCTGAGAATTTTTAATATCAGACACAAACGTCATCCATGAGGAAGACAAAACAGTCATCAAGTGCTATGAATTAAAAGGTTTAGCTGTTCTTATTTATTTTCCTTGGAGTTTACCTTTTTCATTATACTCTAGATTCTCCACTAGGCATAGTGTCCTGCCTCTGCAATAATTGGTGGGAATTTCAAGGCCCCTTTCTGTTGTAAGCAATATATATGTTTTCACTCATTTAATCTCACAGCTTTATGACAAATCCAGTAGATAATGAAACTGAAGCACCAAAATGTTGAGGAGCTCTAGCATTCAGGTTCCAGACATCATATGACTTTCTACATCTTAGCTAAACTGAATTTGCACTACAATACAAATAAAGCCTAAGAAGTCATGCCACAGAAAAGACAGAGAAGAGGAGGACGAACGCAGTGGACCGTGCAGTCCTATTAAGGAAGAAAAATGAGCCACAAATCAAAAGTGAACTTTTACTGAGTAATATATTAGATGTTTATCAGAAAATAACAAAGGAATTTTAAAAGGCATCAACTTTTCATCTACGGGGAACATGGTATAGTATGCCAGCTGGCTGGACCCAGTGGATTCCGTTTATTTAAATGGATTTCTGGGGGAGGTAAGTATGTGGCACTTGTGGAACTCCTGGAAATAGAAGCTCCCTGTGGCTACATTCATCTCATTGGAGGGTCCTTTTTAATGTAAACAGCTAAGATAATAAAGAAGTAGAACAATGGAAACATTTCCTGCTTCTCCTTATTAAACATTTTTGCCCCTTTTACCTAAAACCAAGCAGGACACATTAGTTAGGAAGCTTTGTTCTTAAGAGCTCTAACCAAATCCAAATGCAACTCAGGTGGCTTCGCCTCTAGAGGCTCAAATCAAGAAAAGGAAAGAGGAGCCAGGCCAGCAGGTCTTGTGGTTTCCATTGTTTCATTTGGCTACAGTAACAGCCCTTGGCTTATTCTATACACTTATAGAAAAGCAAACCTCAAAGGTTTGGCTAGAAGTTTACAAGTTGTTTGTGAAATTCTCAAAGACAGAAAAATAAACCACAGAACTTTGGGTGAAATATATTGCACTGTGTTTTTAATGGGAATTCTGACTAACTGTCCTCCAAGTGTGCCATTCCCACTCCCAAAGACTCTGTCTCATAGTTTGCATTTTTAACACTTAGCCTATTTCTTTTTCCTCTGGAGAAAACTCAAGAGCAGAGGAATAAAAATTAAAACATGAAGCATGCCTGGAATGGTGGCAGATATCACTTGTATAGCTTGCAGGTCAAGACCTAAGGACTTTGCCCAGAATTTGCCACTCTGAATATAATTAAACTTTAATAGTTCACACCATCTTGATTTCATATATGTAGTTTTATTAATTTAAGATAATCAAAGCTCAGTAGATTCTCTTCAAACACTGTCTTTTTAAAATTTTTATTGTTACTTCTGCCATCCCAACAGTCTTTTGTTTCTGCCCTCCACATAGCAACCCACAATGATTTACATGGATTAGGTCTTTAGATACATATTGAAGAGACCCATGGTTAATCAAGATAGTTGGAGACACTCTAGTGGGAATTTCGGATCTGGGAACACTTAATCAGTGATAAATGAAACAAACAACAGATGCTTAAGCAACAGGGTTAAACAAGTACAGGAAGCCTTCGTGTTATTCAACATTTACTGGAGCTACACACCAAATGTGATATACATAGTCTTTAAAATCCATAGAACATCTAATACACATCAGCCTTTAGACCCATAGACTTATCAACTAAGTGACTGAGATGAAGCATTCATATCGTTTTTCTCTCAAACACTGACCTTTAGTGTGCTAAAGGCCCTTTCAGGTCTTGCTGTTTACACATACTTAAGAACAAAGTATATCTTATCACTATATTATTAGACTTGTATTTAATAATACGCTAATCAAAATTACTGACAAGCATTTTGAAAGAGAACAGAGATCACCTTTCCCAGAAAGTCCTCTTTGCTGTACATTAAACTCTTGATCATAGTTTGTAGTAGCTCATGTTCTCTGTAATCATTATTGTTACCGTGATGCATAACATTCTAAATAATTATTTTCAGTCAGTGTTTCATGTAATTAAAAGGGCTCACCACGCCTCTACCTCTTACAGATTATATTTTCAGATCTGTTTCCCTGGTTCCTTCCAATAGGAGGTATTCAATCAGCCAGATATTGATTTTAAAAAGAAAAAGAAAAAAACAGAAACTGCTCTAATATCTCAAGTACAAATTCAACACAGAGAATGAATTATTTAAACTGATATTTAAAAAAATGAAAAGAAAAATGAACTGTTGTAGCAAATGAGAGAATGCCATAAGGAAGCCACTAGGGAGGGAGAAGGTAGTTACTACAACCTGCAAGTGCTAGAAGGGCACTTAGATATAGGAGCCATTCTATACCAGTCAGGTGTCAGTCAAAGCAGGAGGGGTCCAAAACCAGTCAGGACCTGCTCTGGAGCATAGTAGAGCCAGATAAATGGGGTCTGTGTAGTGAGGAGCTTTAGTAACAGGGAGTATATGTCAGTTGCTCAAAATAAAAGGTCCACACAAAGTACTGAGGAGTTCAGGAGAGAAAAAAGAAAGGGTAAGGAGAAAGGGGATGCAGAAATGGTGACGACGATGGGAAAGAACTGTAAGAAGATGTTGATGACCTTGCTTTTCTTTACCATCTTCCTTTAGCCAACTAACTAGAAGGCCATTAGCAAGAATCTGGGGAAAATATACCATTAGTTATTGATGAAGAAGACACCGATGAAACAACAAAGGAGATAAATTTTATTTATATTATTGTTTACATAATTGTTATTAGGCTTTGAATTTTATTCTTTAAACCACTTTTACTTGATGCAATAATTTTGATTATACTCATTGGCCACTCATATTTTCTTCAAATCTCTTTTTTCATAAGCAGTGCTGCAAATCATGTTCTTAAAAAGCATTTTTAATGGAATCTGTGACAGTTAATTTAGGAAAAGTCCATTGTTTTTTAAAAAGTAAACACTAATTTTATCAAATATAGCAACATATTTCTCCAGTACTTTCAAATTAGTTTGCACTACACCAAAATTTACATATTTTGAATTATCTTTAGAAAGAAATGGTATTGAACAACTGGAAGCTTTTTTTTTTTTTTCTAATCTAAGCTGTGAAGAATGCAATCATTATTATTTTAATTTTATAGCCCTATATGCTTCTTAGAGTTTCCCCAAATTTGTTAACCATTCTCTCAAGACAAAGAACAATTAGGTCTTCCTCAGTTACTACATCAACAAAATGCAAAGGTGATTATTTTTTCCTCTCTAGGGCAGGGGAAACTCAGTGCCCTGGTGTTTATTAAGCAACAGCCATAATGAATGCCATGTAGTAGATTGTTTCAAGCTTCAATTTAACCCTATAATAGATGAAAGAAAAAATGTCCCTCAGGTTCACGTGCAAAGCCCAACAATTAAAGTTACCTTTTTCTATTGGCTTCTGAGAAAAGTAGTCTAATTACAAATGTCTCCTGTATGAACAGGTATTGGGACTTGATTGCGAGGTGTGATAGATAAACCACAGTTATCAACTTTATGAGATCTGCAATCTTCTGGGAGACCTAATTGTCTTCTGTCCCTGAGACCAGAGGTAGAAAAATACAGTTTTCTACTAAGTCACCTCTTGGAACCTATTTCCCACTGATGTCTAACAGAACTCATTATATTTGCCTAAATACCATAGTTATTTCCCAGGTGTCAATGGGCTGAGAGTGAGGAATACTCATGGTCACTCATCTCCAAGATAAAGCAGGAACTAAGGACAGAGTCCATATGCCTTACGGTCTATATTTGACATTTTAGAAAGTTCTCCATTGGAAGGAAAACAATTTAGGTTCCTGAAACTTCTTAAGATCTATATTTTAAAATTGTCATTGAAAAAAATAAATTATCGCTAGATAGCCTAACTCAGCACATAGGGCCATACTCGAGGAGAATAGAGAAACTACTTAATCTGGCTTCTGTAGGGGGATTAGGTTGTTACACTGTAAATAATTGTCCCCGCCTATGAGTTTAATGGAAAGCAATGATTGGCCATATGCAGATAGGAAATGTGGGCGGGGCTACCAGACTAAGAAAACTCTGGGAACTAGGCAGAACAGAGCAGAATGCCTGAGAGAAGCCAGAGGAAACTGAGGACAACTATGCTGCTCTGAGAAAAGGTACCAAGCCACATGACTGAATAGGATAAGAGTCATGGGTTAGATTAAGGGTAAAGAGTTAGCAAGTTATATGCCTGGGCCTTAGACCGATCAGCCTAAAACTATTGGATACATCTGTGGGTCTATGCAGGTCTGTGGGTCTACAGGCCTAAACCTTGAGGCTAGGCCCAAAAGTCCAGGCCAGAAACCACCTACTACAGGCTTCTAGCCTTTATATCTATCCTCATGAATCACTAATTTCTTACACTTCTGTGATTTAGAACAAATTTATGGGTCTCATCCTCAAAATCTGCCTATGTTAGATACAAAGAATTCAATTAGGAGAGAGAGAACACCTTATTCCTTAGAAAGCATTTACTTTATAAGGCTCTAGAGCTGTGAAGATCAGACATGCAAAGCATATATAGTGGGAAGTTTCATCATTCAGGAAAATCCCTGGTGCCAAGAATAATGTCATATATAAAAGAAATATTGAAGTAATGGTGATTCTGTGATAAGAACGGGTATATAGGTTTATCACCTATGAAATCTCAGTAATTCCAGTAGGGTGGTAGTATGTGATTCATCCTTTGAATTCTTTCAAAGCAATATTAGCATCTGGAAATATGAATGTTCCCAATAGCTGATTTACATATTTTAAAATAATATAGCTAGCAACAACAAAATTGTATCTTCATCATAACACATGCTAAATGAGTAAGCAATTGAAACAGAATTTTAAATTATTTTTAAGTAAACATTTTTATATTGGCTAAGAAAACTTCCCTAGAGTATGTGTAAGTGTGCGTGTGTGTGTGTGTGTGTGTGTGTGTGTGTGTGTGAGAGAGAGAGAGAGAGAGAGAGAGAGAGAGAGAGAGAGAGAGAGAGAGAGAGAGAGAGAGATATGCAGTGACTTTTAAAATAAGTATTGAAGAAACACTGCCACTATTTATATTATACAGTTGTAGAAAATAGCTGAAATGTCACATATTCAGATATCAGAGAACTAGAAAGTAACCTTACGGGCTAAAAGAAAAAAGATTATCTTTACTCAATTATATTTTTCAAAATATTTATTTATACTTACCTTGACGGAGATTCAAGATCTTGCACATACTAGGCAAGTGATTTATTCCCATGACCCATCTTTTCTGCATATTCAAACAAAATCTATTCAATATCTAAAAACTATTTCTTAAGGTGCAATAAATCAAGTAAACACAAATAAATAAATAAATAAATAAATAAAGGTATTACTTGAATGGTAAGTTAAAAGAATTCAATAAAAAAGAATGACATTTATTTATGTATATGTATATCTGACTACTATTTTCTGCTGTGTCATACTGAATCTTTAATAATGCCAAACTGAGACTAAGAGAGGGTTGTGTAGAACATTCAACTACAGTAATTGGCTTGATTTGATCCATCTCTGCAATAGCTTTGCATAACTATCACTCTCTAATAGGAATGGCAAAATTTTTACCTCTTTATGACTTGGGTGTTTAGTATGTAACTTAAGACTCTATGAATTCCTTTTATTCTATAATTTTAAACTTATGTTTATTTTGCATTTTCTGAAAATAAAATGAAGTGTGTCATAATTAAATTACTCAAATCTTGGATTTGAGAACACTATATTAACATTACACATCTTAGAACTGGCATAAAAGGTTCTGAAGAAACCTATCATTTAAGTCCTTTCAAAGTGGTAAGTCTCTAGTTGATCTGCATGGCTGCTACATAGAGAAGAGAGAGTAATACGCTGATGAGGACCATGAAAATGAATCCATGGCATTGTGCTTTGGAAACTCACAATGAAACAATAACGAACACAGAGACAACGATCAACTGCAATAGTTTTCATGTGGATTATAGATTTATTAATAGTATACATGGGGATATGGAACAAAGAATAGCATTTTAAATAAACTCATTATATATTTTATAAAAACCACCTTAAATATTTCCTAATTCTCATATAAGCTTCAAGAAATGAAAATATAATCAATATGTGTCACGTCATCAAATAATGAAATTTTTAATAAAATCAAGGCATCTTATTTTATAAGTTTTGTTAAATTTTAATCATTGTAAGTTATGGCAATCAAAATAATAATAAACTTTGTGAAAAAAATATATTTATGAAGGTACAAAATATGCAAATGAAATGTATTTCTTGAAAGATATTCATGCATGCTATACTATCTACAATTTTTTATTTTGTGTCATTGTTCAAATTTTATTGCATATATCATGGAAATGTCACTGATCTGATACATATGGATCAATGAACAGGCAAAAACATGACCTTTGAAAGAAAAATAAATATGGAAGGACCTGTATTTCCAACTTATTACAATCCAGATACTCTGTGAGGAAGAGATATATAGTAATTTAGATTATTATAGCATTCCTTTAAAATATAATTACTTTTATCATACCTACAAAAATATACACATGGAGATATTTTAAATGTCTATGAAATTATCTTTATTACACCCAAAAGGCATCTTCCTGTTTCCTCAGACTATGATTAACTTGTATCAAACATGATCTTCTGCCAAAAATCTATTAACACTGGATAAAATAAAAACAAACAAAATATAACAAACACTTTGAAGGAATCTTGGATCATGCACTCAAGTCTGCATTTTAAATGTCAATGCTTGAAGAGAAAGGAAACATGGTGATGAAATTTGTAAATTTATCATGCTTTTTTTGGACATCTGAAAATTCCTAGGGTAGGACATAGAGGCTGAACAAAAGTAGTATCTAACTTTTTCTCTTTTTTGCTGAGTCGCATTACCTGACATGGTTACCAAGGCAACAGGAACTTGAGACACCAACTCTACAAAGAACATCATTATAAATAATGAAGAGATACTTATTATGCCTTTACCCTTTTTTTTTCCATCTCCTAATTTTTGCCCAAAGTGGTAAAAAAATACATACATACATACATACATACATACATACATACATACATACATACATACATACATAATAAAAATTCAGGCAACTTGGGGGAAAATGTTAAGGTCTACAAAACCACTGCTAGGGTAAGGGAAGAAAAACCAATTCCTTCTTTCCACCAAAATGAAGGAGAAATGAAAGAGTCCATATTTAAGGCCATTATAAATGTATCCTGGAGCCATAAGAAGGAATCAAAAGAGATCAGCTCTGCCCAAACCTATAAAGCCACTGAAAACTATTGATCCAAATTGAATCAAGCCAATCACTCATATGCTCAACATTTGAAGAAAGTATCACCAAGACAATGTGAAATTACTGAAAATATTTATACTTTTTACTATTGCACACAATAATTGACGCTCAGTTGACAATTAGTGCAAGAATACATATTATAGCAGTGACAACAAAAAGTTAGGTAGAGATAATCTCCATTTCCCTGATTGCTAACAATGTTGAACAGTTTTTAAGTGTACCCAGTTATTTGTATTTTTTAATAAATCTCTGTTGAGTTCCAAAGCCTGTATTTAATTGGATTAGTTGGTTCCTTAATGATTTAGTTTTGTTATTGTTGTTCTTTGTGTACCATAGACATTCATCATCTCTAATTTACATGCTTCTTTAATTGATTGACAGCCTCATAGAGTCCTACTCATCCTTGATGAGTTACTGGCTCCTGATAGATTGTGGAAGGTGGGGGAGAGTCATTGTCTTCAGTTGTGTGCCTACTTTTGAGCACACCGGGCTCTAGTGGAGAGCTGTAAGCCCATGAGCAGACAGATAATCATGGTTAAACCTTGTAAGTCACAAAACCAAACCAAAAGACTAAACTGTTGTAAAGGTATTTTTTTGCAAGGAGAGGGCTGACAGTGGGAGAAAAATGAGTATGTCTGTGGGGGGAAAGGGATGTTGATATTAACAAGAATGCATTATGTAATAATTTTTTTAAAGAAAGAAGAGATATGTTTTAAAAGAAGACTAAAAAAAAGAGTAAGAAACAAAACAAGCCAACAATGTGCAAGATTTTGATGAGAAAATTAAAAGCTTGACAAAGAAGATGGATGGATGAAGAATATTTTCAGGATTTGATTTCTGACAGTGAAACTGGTGAAAATTTTTGTCTCAAAAAGTTAAATTC
The DNA here is from genome assembly GCA_033318265.1 of Phyllotis vaccarum. Taxonomy (NCBI): domain Eukaryota; kingdom Metazoa; phylum Chordata; class Mammalia; order Rodentia; family Cricetidae; genus Phyllotis; species Phyllotis vaccarum. The sequence continues at coordinate 32,611,380 of JARWLC010000019.1, read as the reverse complement.
AGGCAATTAAATATTTAACAAATGGGTAATAACAGCAAAAGAAAGACACAGTTGCTATAATATTGCTTATAGAAAAGACAACACCACTTACTTCTCTTGTAAAGAGCGTAACTTGCTGTTATTTCTATTGTGAATAAAGCAAATGATGTTGATATTTTTAATTTAATAGATGACTCCCCACTTTGATCTCAGTGTATGTATCACAAGTTCCCAGGAGGTTCTTTAGGAACCCTGACCCCACTTACATTCTTCCTCCCACTCTATCTGCTTATACTCACTGTGATCTCCTCCAAAACATTTGTTCCTGAAGAAAAAGCTATATGTATTGAAAATGAAGGCTCGAGTGAATTACTTTGCGGTCTTTTGTGGAGTAGTTTAGTAATAATAAGAATGTAGTATCAATGTTATTAAAATATGAATGAAATATGTAATGTAAATAGGATAATTCTATATAAAGGTAAATATTTAATTTTATTAAGGGGTAAAATAATATGTTGAATACACTATATGTGAAATTAAATAAAACTCAATTAATCTAAAAATAGTTAATCTAAAAGTACTGGGATCACCTTAGAAACTAACAGATATGATGTTATATGCCTCAGTATCAAAACATATTTCTTCTTTTACCTTCATAGAGACACGTTGGTTTATTTCTCAGGAGTTAACCTTGAATATTGTATATACATTAATATATAATTGTGAGACTGATAAAAAAAGCTGTATAAACTTGATATTATTATTAAACTTTCTTAAATTAGATGGCCTTATTTTTCATATTTTATGACATATCAAATTATAGATTTTCATCTAAATATTGAAAATCACTTCTACATTGAGGTTTGCCAAAAAAAGTTTTTGAAGATATCCCAGTTTTAATATATTTTGATCAAGTAAAGAAAGATACAGCTAGAAAGCATATGCCTGCTAAGTTGCCAAAAATCACACTGACTTTATAATCTTAAAGACTACTTCCTACATAAAGCATTAATTGCTCAATGCTTAAGTATTAAAACTGGTGTTGCCAAGTTTAAAAGAAAGTAAAGCATCATTCTGTTTCTTAAATAAAATATTACAGAAGTTGGCTTGAGATAAATAAAAATACTATTTATGAAGGTAATGGCAGTTTTCATTCCCCCCTCATTCACTGAGGAGATGAATGAAGAACTGATCTAGGAGTCTCTATATCAGAGGTCCTCACGCTTTCCCCAAAGTACGTTTTTTGTCAAAATGAATTGATACTGCCATTAAAGTATAGAAAACAACTGCAAACAGGGGAGAAAAGCCATGTTACAATGAAGCTTTACTGATAAATTAAGTCAGTAAGTCCGTAGAAAAAAAGTTGTCAACCATTACTTTAAGAATTAATATATTGTCATGACAAAGCATTCAAAAGCAGGCCTAGATATTTTGCATTCATTAAAAACATAATTTATCCAAAACTTATGATAAAATAGAGGACCTTTGTAAATAATTCAAACATTAAGTAAGAAAAACAAAAGCTGGGAGTGGTGGTGTGCTCCTGTGTTGTCAGTACTGTAAAAGTTGAAATGTGGCTATGGTAGACTTCATGAGGAGATCACATAATAAAATACAAAATAAAAATGAAGGCGCAAAGGACAAAGTAAGGCAGGAGAGCATAGCATTTGAATTTGTGGCCAAGGCACTATCTCAGATGGTCTTCTCCAGAAAACCTAGGGAAAGTATGTCTTCCATTTTAGTCATGTTCTGTTGAGTGTGTAGCATACAATCTCAAAAATTTCATCAAAATCAGGCAATATCATATACCAGTTCTGCTTTGGCATCCATACCTAAAATAAAATAATAATAATAACTACCATCAGGTTGACAGCTGAACTAGGTATTAGAGGTTGTACTATTTTCAGTGAAGTTTTCTTCAAGTCATATTAATATTAAATTAATAGGCATAAATATGTAAAATAAATAGATTCAAATATTTTCTTTTCTAATGTATAATGGGAAGAATAAAATGTTATTCTCTTATACTGAAAATAGGTCATATCTCATTTGCTGACTTTCAATGTAGACTCTATTAGACACTATAAATTATTCTGATTTAAATGCATTTTAAATCCTTACAGTGAGTCACTGAACATATTTGAAATTAAGTTAATAACATAAAAATATAAAATAAACAATCTTGCCTCTGCTTCCCAAGTGTTGGCTTCTTTTGCCTGCTCTGGCTTTCTGTGCCTGCCTTAAATACTTTCTTTGATCAGTTAAGGCCTAGCCCCACCACTGCCTGCCTGGGAGCCTGGAACTCCTTCTGTAAACTAAGATGACCTGAGCTCATATTGGATTAAGGGTGTAGGTCACCACTCCCGGGATATTCCCTGTACTGGGAGTAAAGGTGTGAGTTATCACTGTCTGATCCTCCTAGATTGACTGTGGGTAGATCCCTCTGATATCTCCGGAATGTTTTTATTATATTACAAAATATATACATACATATACATACATACATGTATACATTATCACATGATTTACTTATATAATCCTGAATTGATAAATACTGTTTGTGAGACACATGAGTGCATCTTATATGTATCTGTTACATTTTATATGACTGCTTAGCTTTTTTTTTTAACCCTTATTTAAAACAAAGTGAGTTTTGCTTCAGAATTCTAATGCTTAAATCCCAGATATTAGGAAATCAAAGCTTTTGTGCTACTTTGTATTCTTTATAGTAGTTTTAATACATTTTAGCATAAAAATTTAATAGTCATTTCATGTAATTTGAAAATATATGTACAAATTACAGTTTATTTAACCTCTTCCTAGAGAGAAAAGTTGATTTTATAACTGGGAACATAGCTTGGTTGGCTGAATGCTAGAGACCTTGAGTTCTATTCCCAAAGCTAAGATAAAAAAACAGGTAGAGAGAAGAAAAAATAAGAAAGCAGGAAAGAAAAGAGAAAAGTTAAAAAAAAAAAAAAAAACCAAAAAGACAAAAGAGGGTTTCATGCTTGCAGGTGGTGCTACACTTTATTGATTCAGATGTTTACACATATAAGCCCATGGATGTGACTCACAGTAAGTATCCCTAGAAGGAGAGCTATGACTCCACCCACAAAGCACCTACTTTATCTTTACCAGCCAGGAGGATTTGGCATCATTTTTTACAGCTTCAGGCAGAATACTCCTGAGCGGCTTTGGAATTCCCATCTTCCTCATCTTCCATGTTTAGACAATTGTTTCAGTTGCAGATTGATGGCTTCCAAACAGTAAACAAAGGTGTCAATGAAAAAATGAAAATATTTTTGTTATGGTCCAAAAAAAATGATTTTTTAAAAGTCACTATGATTGAACAGGTAAATAAATCAAAAACATATATTGCAAGGACTTCAATCTCATTTCATGTGACAACCAAGTGGGGCCAAGGAAAGAAAGAAAGGAGCTGTTAATAGAGCAGGGAGAAGAATAAAGACAAAGAGAAAACCATACTTACCTTTGATGCCAACAACAGTGGAGAGATCTCTGACACGTCATAAAGACACAATTTGGCACAATCTGCAATTATTGTTGGCACCTACAAAACAGGCAGTGAAGCACAAAAATCTGCCCAAGAGCTAATCTGCAGCTGCACCCCACACTGCTTCAGGCTTTCCGGGCTACAGGACATATAACAACCAGGTATGCACAAGTCCCTTAAATATCAGCCCAGCAAAATCAATTTTGAACAAACAAGCAAAGAGCAGGTATTAATAGTAAATGAAATACATAAATGAAAAACAGATTTTATTTACATGTTTTGTTTTTACTTTTAATAACGTCAAGAATAAAACTAGCAAAATGTCTTCAAGAAATCTCATTGTATGCCACCCAAAATCATGTCATGGTTCTCAAATCCCACATCTTTTGTTCTAGCAAGAGCCCTTGCCACTAAGAGACTACACCTCATTTGGGTCATTGCTAAATCCCATGTCTGAAAGAGAAGTCTGGGTGCCAAACCATCTGTATTATTCACTCTTGTCATGATTAATTAGATATTGGCTCCAGTGCTAAGTTTTTTTTCAAAATGAATTCTTGTATATATGCATGCACATCCTTTCCAGTCTCCAGGATACATTTAAACTTGAATCATTTCAGAAGAAAGAATCAGATTACTTCTACAGACAGTTGCCAAGTGGCCTGGTGTTTCAACTTGACATCTAATATCACTTTTAAGGAAAATAGGAAAATGAGAATAGCTTAAAGTAACAACTTGAGGAATCACAAATATATAGTAAATTAAGTTGAAGTAAATATTCATTATTTGTATAATTATTTTGTGGTGTATTAAAATCATGCCTTGATAAAAGTATTTTTTTTTAAAACTGAGAACAGGTTACATACTGTTTTTAATCTTTTTGCCTAGTGAATCATTATTGCTTTAGGTGACAATGTCTATGTCTCAGGACAAAAATAAAATAACTGGTTCATCCACTATTGTCTATAGATGTTTTAAAAAAGGTTAATGAATCTGAAGACTCTATTGAAAAATTGATTAACCACTAAAATTAACAACAACAAAAAGAAGAATGTTTTGAGATGTATTTTTTTCATCTAAAATGTCTTAAGTTGGCATATTTATATCATAACCCCAAATCTTCTTTCTTTTATCTCAGCAGGCCATCATTTATAATTATATGTAAACATGAAATGAAAGGTCTGATTATAGACTTGCACCTCAATGTTTGTGTGAGGAGTAAAATTGAGCCAAGAATGCAGATCCAATCTCACACTTCTTCATATGTGAGGCCAACCCAAATCAATTGAAAGTGCTCAAGGGTAATCAAGTGTACGACTGGAATTAATAATTTTCATTTAGCTGTAATACCATTGCTTTCTGAATACTGGCTGCTTGCCTGGTGCATTATGTAGTTTTGTTATGCTTAGTATGCTTAAAATCACAAATTTGAATCATTTGTAACTGAATATTGGAACTTGAAAATACTCACTTTTCACCCTCAACTTGACCTAAGTCTCAAAATTCTTATATGCAGGCTCCAGTTGTCTTCTCTATGAACCAGGACTGGACCATAAACAAAACCCACTGCCTCTAATGACTCTTCATCTCTGAACTCTGTCTCCTCTCTGAATCCTTAAGAAGCACCAGTTGGTTCCTAATCTCCAACAGCCAGCTGCTGAGCATGACTGAAGCAAATTATAATTACAACCAATCATAACCTTCAGAAATTCATGTTGTATAGCCAATGTGACTGTGTCATATAAGTTTCCTGAAACTCCTCAGGGGGGATATGCAAGGTTGATTTGCTCCAACTTCATTCTTTTAGCTCCAAAGTCTGGAACAGAAAATTCTACTTGATACATTTGTAGTAAATACTTGATAAGTAAACATCTTGCCCCTGTTTAACTTCTGTCCAGAATTTTTACCTTCAGTACCTCTCCCTCACAAGATCACTCCATCTGTGCTCTATGTCATCTTTTTCTATTTAAATGGTTATACTTTCTCTGATGATAAAATGCTTGAGTCCTGTTCCTACAGGTGACTATCAACTACCCTTTGCATATGCACACTTTTACACTTTCTCTTCATGTCTGTTGCTTACAAAAGTCAGAGAGTGTTATTCTAGTCCATGTTGCCTTCAGTTTCTCCCCATCATGACCACCATAGGATAGTCATAAAAATTAAATTATATGCACAGTTGTCTTGGCTATATTTCTCGTTTCATCAGTAAAGCAATCAGTGGAGAAAAGTCAAAGCAACATTTCACATAACACAGACAACTCAGTTGGAACATATTGGATAAGATGTTTTCCCCAACACCTGTGTTTGTTCATTTTCTATTTTGAAGGCACATTCAACAAAGTTTGCAACATCTCTAATGATGTAACATTTAAAACAGCCTGACAGAATGAAGAAAAGTGAATCTTGATGGGTTGGAAACAAAAACATCAGTAAGAAACATCACTTAGATGGAGGCATTTTGTCCAGAAAGCCTGGAGACAAGCAAGACATAGTGAGATAATGGGAAGAGAAATAGCCAAATCTTACAGTTCTTTTATGCCTTGCTAAACAAATGGCAATCTTAATGGAGACATTCAAAGACCCTTACATTTTTTATTGCAGCAAGTAGTAAAATGTTCTTAGCACATACTTACCTAGGTACCCCAAGATCAAGAGCAAGAGAAACTGAAGCAGAGCCTGAGAAAAACTATGATGCTGAATCATTACCAATATTTCATATTACTTAGTATACTTGAACAGCCAATCACAGTTATCTTTATTCTTCAAATGAACTAAAAAACTAAAATTATCCTGCTAAAATTTTCTAAGATATATTCTTCTGTTAATGTATAAATTGGCTTAATATTCTATATGTAATGTTGCTAAAATGATTAGAACAACAGTGAGTGAAAATGTCAATGTTTTTCTTTACTGAGTATATTGCAAATAAAAGACCTGACTTCCTAAGGACAGAGTATTACATAAATTTTCTCTTGAACAATTCAAGTACACAAAACCCACTGGTGTCTCAAATGTTTTAGAGTAAACATTTTCTAATACTTTCTTCTCTTCCTTGAGGTGACATATCTCAGAAAAGTTTTATTTGATTCCATTTTTAAGGAACTTTCCTAACACCAGCATACAAATTCGTCTTTTTTCAACTCTGTTCAATTCTTAATATCTTCTAAAAAGTAAAAATATAAAATACTTGAGCTGACCCACCTTGGGACTTCTTGCCCTTTGTGGGGAGGGGATGGAGAATGAAAGGCTGGGGCTGACTGGGAGGGATTGAGACGAAGGAAGGGAGAGGAAGCAAGGATACATGGATAAAAATGTCATTTTTTATTAAAAAATAAAATGAAGTAAGAAATTGATTTATTATTGGCTAAGTAAGTTTTGTTTATTTATTCTTAGCAATATTTTATAAAACAGTGCATAAAAATGTGTATTTTAGTTATTTGATTATTAAAACTCCTGAGTTTTGCATACTGATGATATAAACTAAATAAAATGATTATATTGTACAAATTCTAACACCATACCTAAAATAAATAGGGTAAATTAAAAACATCTCAAATGACTGACATGATTTGAATTTTACTTCAAAATGAAAAATTTAAAAGTCTGCTCAATCTCTAATGCCAGTCTATAAGAAAACTTAATAGTTTCTCCAAACACATACTTTTTAGCCCCTACTCCATAAATTTCTTAGTTCCATGTCTATCAAATGTAGCTGCTTATCAAAGATGCATAGAAATTTCTGGGCTCTCAAAAAGACTGAGTGAAGCAGAAAGCTCATAATGGACAAAAGGAAAATTTTTCTGTTTATTAATGTGAGAATCCAATCCTAAATCATATATGAGCAACCCTCTCTTTTTCTCTCTCTTTCCCTCCTTTCTCTTTCCCTCCTTCTCTCTCTCCCTCTCCCTCTCTCTTCCTATCTCTTTCTCTCCATCTCCCCCTAACAACCTCATGCAGAACAAAGAGATAACCACATACACCCATGGTTGTAATACATTGGTACCCTGGGATGGTAACTTGCTGATTCCCAAACTAGATACCTAACTGGAGGGGGAAAAAAATCTTTGGGATTTATTTCCTTTCCATTTATTGGGGTAGAAATTCATAAGTAAGAAAAGTGAGCTATATCTGATTCCTCCATTATGAGTAAATACTTGATAAGATCAGGAACAGGATCTTCTGGAGATTCACAATGGTCAGCACTCATCAAGTGAGAGTTCCCAAGCTAGAAGAGCCATGAATAAGTGCAAAGTAAAGAAAAATAAATGATAGATAAAACAGATTATCAAAGTTAAGAAAAAGTTTCCCACTTAGTCCTTTTCTCTATTTTTATTGTGGTTAATTACAAAGAATATTTATCCTCTCAGTGACTGGGAATACACCTCTGTGGTACTAACTGTGTTCTTAATGCGCTGTCATCATTAGCATCCTGCTCTGGGACCATTTTCATCTTGTAAAATATAATCTCTATATTCCTTACCAGTAATCTTATCTGAGCTCCCGGGCCTGTCAGCCACCCTAATATACTGTTTCTGTAATTTTGAATATTCCAAATACCTCATGTATGTGGACTGCCACTTTACTACTATCTTATTTCAGAGTTATTGAGTAAAGTTTCATCTGTTATGAAGAATAGGTCAGAATCATGTTCCTTCTCAAGCTTGGATGCTCCTTTTCAGGCAACACTGCTTATCTATTACTCTGACAGTCCTGAATTTGATCCACATTTTTGCTATTGTGAGTAATGATGCTATGTGAACAGATGCCAAAAACCGCTCTAAGATTTTTCTTTCATTCATATATTCAGAAATGTATCCAGAATTGGCTATACTGAATCATAAGTTATACTGTTTTATTTTTCAAAATATTCATTTTATTCTCCACAGGATGCAAAATTTTACATTACCAATAAGGGTCCATGGTATCTCAAATTCTCTACATTCTCACTCACATCCACTCTTCATAGTAGCTATTTTAATGGCTGTATTAGGGATCTCATATGCCGTGTCTTAATGAGTGGTGATATTGATCATCTTTTCATAGGTTTAATTGTCATTTTATATTTTCCTTGGAAATTTTATGTTCTATACTTTATCTATTTTTGAAATGTCATATTTATCGTCAAATTTTAGATGTTCTCTGTCTATCCATGATATTATTTAGTCCTTATTGGATTTATGATTTGCAAATGTCCTATAAATTCTCATTGATTTCAGTGTCATCTCTGAAAAAAATGTAATATTATGTTTGCACCCCATGTTTTCTTGTAACATACATTGTTATGTCTTCTATTAGGTCTTGGTTCACTTTTAGTTAAAGTGTATGTATGAGGGCAGGTTGCCAATGAGTTTGGGACTTCATAAGCAAGGTTAATATATTTTGACAAATGAAAAAACCAAAAATTTGATGTTCAAAACTGGCTTATGGAAAAACTTCTTATTGAGAAAACAATGATAAAACTACAAAGAGAAACTATATACTCATTACCTAACAGTGGATTCTATGATCCCTGTGTGGTTTCTGTGTGTTGTAAGCACATAGATGAGGTAACTGCATCACTGCTCGTCTCCTAACAAAGGATCCACCTTCTGACTCTGCTTGTATCTAGCTCTGTGAATTTAAGGTTTTTGTGTGTTTTATTAAATTTTCTTTTTTATTTACCATAATTTTTATATTGGGTTTACAGAAATGCCAATAACCCAATATTTAATGATGTACAGATAAACAATGTACTATGTCAAATTAACACAAAAAGCCTAACACTCTTTATTCCTCCCCATAGTTCATTTTAATTAAAAATGTATTCCTAAATACTCTCTTGATTAGGGACTAATGCTCTACTAATTTGAAGCACATCTACTGAGAGCACAGTCGATTCACAGAGAGAAACTGGCATTACATGAAACGTAACTTACCACCCTGAAGAATTCATTAGTCTACTGTTTACAGTGCACACAGGTTTTTCATTATGCATTAGAATACACAGTGCAAGCATCATGACAGATTTGGGGAAAAGACTGCAGCAAGGGAAACTCTGGAGAGAGAGAGTGCAGGTATGTATGCTAATAGCACAAAAACATTTACAGATTGCCATACCAAGAGAAAAATAAGCAGATGAATGACTAGATGAAATATTTGTAGTTACTGGAAGCTTTCATGCATCAATTTGTCAGTGGCACCATTAAGAAATTTGCTGGATGTAAAGCTTTGTGTTCCATTTCTAAAACGTTCAAAAAGAAAACAATGGAAAATTAAATTCTACCTACCAAGTAGAATTATTAGATTAGAAAAAATAATACGTTAACTAAAAATTAAAAGGTTTTCAAGTAAATCTTTGCAAGGTAGAAATAGCAGCTTTACTAAAATTTCAGTCAGAAGATAAACTTTAAGATAGAATATGAAATTCATTGAGAACTTTCAATTAAGATATGAGCAGGAGGGATGCTATTCCAATATTAGCAGAATGCTCAGATCTGTGAGTGGAGGGAAGTGAAAATATGGAGTGATAATTAAAAGCAAGTGTTTAAATGGTAGAAGAGAAAGATTAGACAGTTTGGGGAAAGAGCGGCAGGAGTGCCATGATGAAAGACAGTACTATTTCAACTTCAGTGGTAAAGTAGATATCAATAATGACAATACTAAAGCACAACACTACCACACTAAAGAATCTGTATAGTCAAGGGTGTCTCAACTCTAGCGAATACACTGAAAGACTTTAGAAGCACTAGCCAAGAACTTTGATGGAACATATAATTCAAATCCACCTTCAAATCTTTTTATCACTTATCTAAAAAGTTCCAAAGTTCAGAGGCTAAGTCTTTGCTTTGTACCCTTCTAGAAAAATCTCTCCCTAAGCTCAGAATCATCCTGTGATAGACTGAGGGACTGGAGGTCTTTTAAGATCAACTGGTCAGGAGAAGAAGAGATCATTGTCAAGGTAGGAGAAAGGGATTATGATATTTTCTGAATATGAACCATAGGTAACTATTATATGTCTATACAAAGATCACCTAACATGTATTTATTTTTGTTTGAGTTTGGACTTATTTATTTTTTTCTTCAAGGAGTTTGAATAAAGTCTGCCATCATAATCTAATTAATTTAAATATCATTCTTTTTAAATTTTAAATTGCAATTTTTTTCTCACTAAGCTCACATGCACAGAACTTGAAAGTTATAGTGATGCCTCCAACTTAGAGGTAGGAAAACTCAAATTTGAAAAGAATGTATAAATTACAAAAGGAAAGACAAGCACAGAGATGAAGGAACAATCATGCATCTGAGCTATGCTAACAGAATTTCCCTGAGGTGACTATTGTGAATCCTCTGTTATTCTTACAACTTTCCCTACAATTCTTGTTCTTTTCCTTTGTTGTGTAAATTACATCATGAGCCTGAAAATAGTACCAAGAAGAGTAAATTTGCTTAGATGAGTCTTTAGATGATTGATGTCTTAATATATTTAATTATTCAGTATATGGGTATGACATGTATTTTATCACTAACTGCATATTCTTTAGCTGTTTTAATGAAAATTTTACAAATTTTTGTCTATATGTAATGCATGTGGTTTTTCAGGATTTTATTACAGTACTCCTGTGTGTGTGGTATGTTCATATATACATTGTGCTATTGACAATGGTAAACTTTCATGGTTTCACTTATTAATTATTCCCCCAAATAATTTTTGGTGCTGTGATTGTTTGTGTCTTGAAACAGGATTTCATGCAACCCAGGCTGACCTTCCACTGAGATGTATCTAATAATGACATTTAACTCTTGAACTTCTACGTCTGCCTCCCTCCAAAATGCTTATACAGGCATTAGACAATATACTTCATGCAAATGTCTGTTTCCTCTGCCCCCCCCTTTTTTTGGTTGGAAGCAAAGTTATTTTGGTTCTGCACACTGTGAGCAAGTACTCATTCTACCACTCATTTGTATCTCCAGTCTTTATTTTTCTTATGGTGGGTTATTTGTAGAATTTATAATTTTTATATAGACAACCAAATGGCCATACATCTCTCCACCTAAACTGTATATCTGCTTCTTCCCTTTCTCAGTTATTGTGAGCTTAGTAGATTGTAAAATCTATGACATACAATATTAGTTACAACACATTCTTTTGGTTTTGGTAAATGTCCTCTCTTAAGCTGAACATTGAATCAAATTTATGTTCTTGAGATTACAGTTGCTTATTTATAATCACCTACTGTTTTATTTTAACCTGCTGTTTTAAATTCGGTAACATCTATTAGCATTGGTGTCTATGCTGAACAAGGATAAGCCTTTTATTAATTGGTTTTATACAATGAAGATATCTGTAATGTCATTCCAAACACAAGACTTCATTAAAATCTATTTATACACCATATATACATATACACAATACAAATGAGATCCTTATCCCTTCCCCATTCCCACGTTCTTCCCCTCCCCCTCTCTCTTCCTCTCTCTCCATATAACACTGGCTAGAAAATTTCTTGAAAAACTTTTGAGAAGGCAAACTTTCATGCTGATTGCTATGATTAGTTGGGTGGAATAAGAATGCAATATTTGGGGATTTCATGGAGCATATTGTGAAAGCCATGGTGAATAAACAAAAGTCAGGCTTCATTAAGTTGATTCTCTCGCAGATAAACTTGGACTTTTCAGAGTTCTCTTCCTATTGAAGTTAGGAATACTTTAAAATCAAGAGAGTTAAAATGAATTTTTATCTATAGTTGAATTAAATGTTTAATTCTTCTCAAATAATAATTCTATAATGTTTCATATTACAATCACAGTTTAGTATGCATTTGAAAAGATTAGAGCTTAAAAAAGTGTTACTTTCTATCTTTAAAAATATAAATTACTTTCTACTTTCCTAAAAGGCAATATGCTATTATTTTCATATTTTAATTTCTCTTGCTATGACAGATTTTTAAAACTCACCTATAAAACATTTTATTTTTATTTCTTTAGTTTTGAAACAATTCTTTTTAAGCTTTGTTCGTATAAATACTGCAAGGTAAATTGCCAGTTCATAGACATTTCTAAATATGATAGCTCACTTTTCTAATGAAATAACCAAGCAAAGGCAAAGCACACAGAAATGATTCACAAAAGCTATGACAAACTATAACAAAAAATACACTGAAGTTTCATGGAACATCCGATATTCTTTTTGGGTTTTTGGTTTTGGTTTTGTTTCTGCATCAGCATTGATTGAAAATCTGCCTGAGGAGTGGTTTCAGCCTTGATTTGAAATGGTTTCATTTAAATTATGTCTTTCCTTGAGGAGAGTTGCACATAAAACCAGTTTTACTGCAGTACACCTGGCTTTAAATTAATCAGTAATTGGAATTTTAACAGAAGTAACCACATAGTTTATATTTTCATGTTTGAACTCATTATTATAAAGACATTGCTGATGATTCCAAATGCACTCAAACATACTCTGACTGGGTTTTCTAACCTTCAAAGAGAAAAAAAAATCTCACTAACGATACAGAATATAGCTAAGGCCAAAGCAGAACTGCTTGGGGCTTCACTGAGAATAAAAGTAGGGAACTAAAGTGACCCATAATCCATGGGTTGTGATTTGAAATTTAGAAGGCAGTAGATTTGTATTAGTGACACTTAGAAAGCCTTAAAACTGCCTTGCTCTCCACAGAATGGAAGAGCTGCATTGCAGCAGACTTCAGGGGGAGGGAGGTGGATTACTCCATTTGTCTGTGTTTGTGCATAAGCATAGATGTTGCAAGAGTAGATTTAGAGGTATTTGGTGTTTAAACTAATGTTAAAAGTCAATTAAATTATAAATTTAAAAATTATTAAACCAGATGACAGAGAATGATTGTTTATCTCCTAATCAGATCTGAAGTCTCAAAGTACTTTGTGACATATCTATTTATTTAAATTTTAACTCAAGTCCACAATCATCGACTGAAGAACGCAAATCTTTCAGCCATTTCTTATAACTGTGCAAATGCAGCAGGCATAATAAACAGAAAATCATGTTGTTAAATTCATCTATAAAAATAGAATATTGCATATGGTTATGCCAAAATGTGCCTCAGCCATACTGCTAACTAAATCTTACTTTGCTTCATATTAGTATTTAATTCCTTTTCTAAGTATGCTTGTTAAATCTTGGTGAGAATGCAAATAATTTGTATTTTATATGTTGATTGTTGGGAATTGCGAGCCAAAACCTTCTAGGTCCAATGTAGCTGAACTGCCTTGTCCCAGCAAGACCGGTCTTTCCTGAGACTCGGTACTTCATCTAGCCTTCTCTTCCACAACAGGAGGAACTTAACTTTGCTACATAGTTGCTATATGCTTCCTTTCTTGTCTTTGCTTTCTCAGTTTTTACTTGGGAGCCTTATAACCACTAACCATTTCCCCCACAGTAAATCCTTTTATTATGTCTAGCTGTATATTATGGGCTTACTTAATCTATTATTAGATTAGTTCATTGTATTGGGTCAACCATAATCCCTTGTTCATTTACTTAACTTTGAAAAAACTAAACTTTTCCATGATTAAAAAGAAAGATAAAAATGTGTTTTCTGATGTCTAATTTGAAACAGATAAACAATTCTTCTTGCTGCTGTATGAAACAAAACAAAACACCACAGAAACATTTTCCTGTGCTGTGGTTTGCTCCAAAGGACATGGGAACCAATGCTATTACCAGTCAATGAAAATTTAGTGCTTGAATATGCTGTGATGCATTTTTTTTAACCTTGATGGATTAACTTGAGAGATGTCAAAAGTGGCTGCCAAATTTAGAGAGGAAAGCAAGATAAGATTTACTCATACCAATAGATCTCACAACATGTCTGGTTTTTATCACTTGTGTTGCCAAACAATTGCATATCCTAAGATGGTCTCGGTGAATAATGGAATAAAAAGATACACTCTGAATCTTTTTTCCAAGACTGTTACAGATTGGATTTTGGAGCTCTAAGATTTTAACAGGACATGAACATTGGGAAGGATAGCTAAAATATCAGAGCCCTGGATTGTGCAGTTCAGGTGGATTATCCAAGAACTATGGAATGTTAGTGCTTCAAAGACAATGTAATTGTTCACATTTCAACATTTTTCCAGCCTGCATTTTAGTTTCTCCAGTCCACTGAAACCTGTCTTCTGTGGGGGACATTGAGGATGAGACACAGCTTCAATGACGTTGTTAGAGTAAACAGTTGCAAGCCGTCACTTCGTGTGGTTGGTTATAGAGAATTCAGTGCCTTTATATATGTGTAAATACCCAACTCCTGCAACTGTACTCTTGCCTCACAACATGCTGTGGTTGTAACAAAGTTAATGGATGTTGGGAAATAAAACCAATACAATTTCAAATTCCACATTAGTGCTAACCATCTGAAATATGCCAACTTATAACATGAGCTTAACATGTTAGCTATTCGTTAAATATATACTCTAGACTCCAGTATATCCTCTGGTCCTGAGAAATAGAGTAGTGTATTGCGCTATTAATGTATTACAGTACATTATTACTTGGATGTTTCTCTTCAGATTTTCTTTAATTCAGTATATTTCAACCAATTGATACAACTATATTGTTACTTCCTTGCTTTTTCCCATTTTTTTTCACAAGCATGAAGGTTGGAAACAATTTCTGTGTCTGCTAAATAAACTTTCTTGTGTGCAGTTTATTAGTGAATACAAACTACTCTTTTAAATATTGCTAGGGTTGCACATCATTTCAATAACAGTACTTTATATGATTCCTTACATCAGCTTTATAGGCAACCTATATCAGGTCACGCGGCTCCAGTATGGCACTGTGGTGACCCACATGAGCTAGCTCCGTCACTGCAGTGTCACAGACTGGCCTCTGTTCTAAGGCAAAATGCAGCTTCACAGATCCCAGCTACTTCACAACAAATCTCAGGCTATTTTCATGAAGCCTGAGAGGTCACTCTGAGTAACTGTGACAATTTAAATGGTTCCCAGCTCTGAAATATATTGCATGTTAAAATAGATCATCTTGTTGCTGTGTTCTACAGAAAAGGAGTTCATAAATAAATCTTAAGAATCACTTCATACTTTCTTTAGCAAGATATATTTTAATTTAGACTTCACAAATTTGTGACCTCTTATACACGTGATGGTTAAAATTCACTATTTTAGGAACCACTATTTTATGATACATAAAACCAAAGAATTTAGAAATGTAATTAGAATATATGATGTATTATGATGAGTTGTGGCAAATTGTGAATAATGACAAATGTAGCTACATAGGCCACAGACCATAATTCCATGGTTTCTTTATTAAACAGAAGTTAAGTCTGCGAGACTTCAACACAAGACTAAAAGCTTTTCTATTGCAATTCCAAAGTTTCTATCCAGCAATCTTTTAAAATGATAGTTCTTGCAAGTATGAAATAACCTGGTTTCTTTCTGTTCTGGAAAGCATGAATAAAATAATGTACTGGTAATACACTCTACAAAACTATGACTAGCCACATTTACTAGATATATTTTAACTGTCTTTTTAAAACCAAAAAGGTCAAAAACTGTACAAAATAAAAATATATACTCTTCTTTTAATAAACAGGCTTGTTCTGATCTATAAAGTTCCATTCTGAACAACTTCTAGACTTTGTGTGCCAAGCATGATTCCCAGCCTTAGTGAGGGTATGTATGCATTCTTGATGGATCTTTTGCTCTAATGAGTCTATCCCTTTCCTGATACCTGCACCTGTAGACCTTAAATATTTCTTTTTGTCCAAGCATTTGCATTGTCCCATGGCTAAAAGCATCCCTCCTCCCTGTGACTTAAAATCTATGGTTTCAACTCTGTGGTTACAGAAAAGGGTGGTACCATTTTCACAACAGCCTGGGCAGATATTACATCTTCCCTTGAAAAGATCTTTGCTTGCTCTGTCTATGTAAAGAAAAATAGCTTCAATATCAAAATGCCTACCTTTGCAATAAAGACCACAAATATTAAACTAAACATTGAAATATTTATTTAATAAAGGTAACCAAAATTTATTAACATAATTTTAAGACCAATTAATTTCCACAAATAATAATTCTGAATATAAAAGAACACTAGCTCTCAGCTAGCTCACTTATGTAGTATTTTCTCTCTGCTAATTATAAGTGAATTTTTTAAAAAAAAATACAAACTAGATATGTAAAATATACCTATTATTTTCTAAGATAATATTTACATATCTCTTGGTTTTCTTCCATTCATAAATTTTTTTGGTGAAATAATGCTTAAAAGTTGCTTTAATTTTCTTCACTTAACTCTAGGGAAACACCAGAGAAAATAAAGTTCACATTTTTCTTGCTTTGCTGCCATCTGATGGGGTCATGAGCTCTTCTCTTCCTTCCATTGAGCAAAGTAAAGGGGAGGGAAACTGTCATGAAAGAGCAGGACTTCCTCTGTCTCTGGGTGTACGTGTTTATGTAAAGAAACAAAACGTTTATCAATCTGGTCATATTTAGGATTTTTCCTTTGCAAGTTGAAAAGTACATGATAAACGCTGGCCATAAATCCTAAACTTACCTTTGGTTTTGGTATGGCTCCAGCAAGTGTTCTTGATCACAAACGCTTCATCTGACATGTTTAACTGATGACTCCCCACAGATAAAGCTGGAAGAACATGATTTAATAATTCCATTCATGTTCTACTCTCATCCTAAGTTGCCATTATTTTTCATTTATCTTAAATATTTTCTTTTTTAAATAACAGACCTGTAGGTTCCTCTTTATATATATATATATATATGTGTGTGTGTGTGTGTGTGTGTGTGTGTGTACATATATATACATATGTATATATATTATCTTTCTACTATCAATTATTTTTCACTATTTTTTATTTTCCAATAAAGATTTATCTCTTCAAGTGCTTTCACCTTTGTGTGTAGTTTACATACATATCTATGGATGTGTGTGCGTGCACGATGGAGAAGCCAGTGGTCAATGGCAGTTGTCTTTCTCAACCATTCTCTGCCTTATTTTATGAGAAACAATCTCTCACTGATTCTGAAACTCATGAGTTGGTTAGACTGGGTATCTAGCAAGCCTTAGGGATCCTACCATCTTCCTGGTGCTGGGATTATAGACATGTGACACAATGCTGCATTGTTTTAAGTGCATGTGTTCTGGGGATTCAAAACCTCATACTGTGTCACAGGCACATCACCACTAATCCATCACTTCAGCACTTCAATTTAAATTTTAATGGGGTAGAGGGTGAGGTTTAACATTATACCTACTTAAGAAATAAACTTTATTAAATTCTTTTAAATCTTGAGTATGTGTTAAACGCTAGACATAAAAATATAATTAAGACTGATTCTTCCACATATAATTCATAATTTAAAAGCAAGAGAAATGAAAAGCTCTTGAAAAGAAGTATTGAAGGCATTAGAGAAAAGAATCATAATGTCACAGGTTTATCTTAAAAATCTGTGCTTAGTCAGCCCTGCTATGTGTGTGGCATTGATCAAAACCTTTATTATCTGAATCACTCTAGTGCCATATACTTTCTCGGAGAAAAAAGATAATATGCATTTTTAGCTATGGATAGTGTTGTATCCTTTATCTATGATTCACTTAGACATGGTCAGAAGATATTTGCATACAAAAGGAAAAAAGAGAGCTTAAACTTTCCATTTCTCGGGAGTTGAAAAAACAACAACAACAACAAAAAAACCACCCCACCCATCATAGGGTGAACATTACATGAAGGAGTAATGTTTGTTTCTACTCAGAGTCTGAAAGTATAAACCTGTTCTCAAAGACTGCTCCCTTCCAAAGCCCTGGATAAGAGGACAAACTAGTGTCTAGACACTTGCAGAAGTGGAGACAGCATGCAAAATGCCCAGAGATTTTTATCCCTCCTTCCTTCTTTCCTTCTTCCTTCCTCCTTCTTCCTTCCTTCCTTCTTCCTTCCTTCCTTCTTCCTTCCTCCTTCCTTCTTTCCTTCTTTCCTTCTTTCCTTCTTCCTTCCTCCTTCTTCCTTCCTCCTTCTTCCTTCCTCCTTCTTCCTTCCTTCCTTCTTTCCTTCCTTCCTTCCTTCCTTCCTTCCTTCCTTCCTTCCTTCCTTCCTTCCTTCCTTCCTTCCTTCCTTCCTTCCTTCCTTCCTTCCTTCCTTCCTTCCTTCCTTCCTTCCTCCTTCTTCCTTCCTTCCTTCTTTCCTTCCTTCCTTCCTTCCTTCCTTCCTTCCTTCCTTCCTTCCTTCCTTCCTTCCTTCCTTCCTTCCTTCCTTCCTTCTTCCCTTCTATCTTAGATTTTCTTTATACAGTATATTCGAATTCCAGTTTTATCTCCCAGTTTTCCCCTCTTTCCAATCCTATCTAGATGAACAACCTTTCTGTCTCTCCACCAAAAATACCCCAAATAATTTCTAAGAAATGATAATAAAATAGAGTAAAATAACATAAAACAAAAATGTAAGGTGGTAATAGAAAAAAGAAGCAAACAGAAGAAAAAAGCCAAAGAAAAGACACATGAAACATGTGAAGACACAGAGAAATACACAGTCCCACACAAGGGAATTCCATAAAACTCAAAAGGCAAAATATATATATATGAACAGGGATTATAAGGTTGGTTTTGGCTTGTTTATTTTTGGTTTTTAATAAAAAAAAATGGCCCTGACACAATTCTATGGCATGAGTACTTCCAAAGGTGACACTGAGTTTCTTTCATGTTGGTCATGTACTGCTGAGTACGAGACCTACTCTCAAGTGTTTTTTTTTCCTTCAGTGAGATTCCTTTGGAGAAAAGAAGCAAGCTTCTGGGTTATGGATGCAGTGTGTGTGTCCAATTCTTGCCCCAATTCTATGACCCCATCTTGTGCAAACCCACGTAGGTCCTGTGTACATGCTACATCAGTCTCTGTGAGTTCATATTTGCTATTTAGAAGACTGTGTTTTCTTGGTTTCCTCATCCCCTTTGGTTCTTATATTCTTTCTGCCTTCTCTTATGCAGGGTTCACTGAGCTCTGAGGGAAGGGATCTGGTGAAGACATCTCATTTAGAGCTGAATGTTCCAAGGTTTCTCACTTTCTGCATAATATCTGGCTGTAAGTCTCTAAACTTGCTCCAATCTGCTGCAGGAGGAAGCTTCTCTGATGATGTCTGAGAAAGGGACTGATCTGAGTAGCACAAAGTATCAAGAAGTCATTTTATTGCAATGTTCCTTTATCAGAATACAGCTACTAGCCGCTAGCCTATCTAGTATCAGGTTTTTAACCAAGTATTGTTAGGTATGAGTTCCTTTTATGGAATGAGCTTAAATTCCAATCAGATATTTGTTGGATACGCTCCCAAGCACTATACTATAACCACATAAGTATATCTTGCAGAGAGGTCACCACTGTAGATCAAAGTAATAACTGGGTTGCTGTTTACATTATTCCTTTGGTAGCATGAAGACTTTTCAATACCATGATCACTAGCCCACAAAGATGAAGGCTCTAAGTAGGCACTACCTCATCTTTTCTATCTTTAATGAATCGGTGTTGTCTTCAGCAATAGGGCCTTACTGTGATTTTGTGGAAATAGTTTAGGTTTTTGGAGGGTTACCATGGGACCCCACCGGCCAACTACTCAACTGTAAATAATTCATTCTCAGTATTGGAAACTTTATTTGGTTAGAAGGGATGTCCAGTTGGGTCTTCTTTCCAGTGTTTGGTGATTCATTTAGAATACCTACATATATGTGTATATTTCAGTAAGCTTCTGTTACATTGGGGATTTTATATGAATCTTCAAATGGCCCTTAGTTGTAGCCTACTTTCTCTGTTTTTTCTCTCTAAGTTCTCCCAAAATATATTGATAAAAAACACTTACTTTTGATAAAATTAAAAAGCTGTATTGCTGTTTTTCCAATCCTGTGTTTTCTTAAACTTAAAAATATTTAAGTTGGTTTTAGTCATTTTTATTGCCTGTTTTTGTCTTTTTTCAGTTTCATGTTTGATGAATAAAGAATTTAACAAATACATATAATTTCATATTTTGAAGATCTACAGCATTAAAATATTATTTGCATTTTTCAGAGTAGTAAGACTATTGTATAAACTGTTTTATGTCTTTTTACTAAAATTTTTACCTATGAATATATTCTGTAAATCTTATAACACTTTTTTCATAAATCAATTACAGGCAAACTCTAAAGATAAATAATTTATAACATGATGAGTTGTTCACTAGCTGTTAAATCTTCACATATTCAATACTGGATTTTCTTCTTGGCCTCCTTCACCTGGCTTTTCTGTATCTCAAGTCAAGAGATGGAGCATTTTATCCCACCCTATTTCACAAGGTCAGGAAATGATATTAACCCCTTTCCAAATGAACAACTGCAGCTGAAAAGTCACATAGCACAAATGTGTCCTCAGGTTATGAAGAAATGTAGAAGGGTTAAGGGTAAAAGGCAGGCCTTGTGTAAAATAATGAAGTAAAAAACAATGAGTTGTATTTTAGTCTTCAGAATATCTTGAAAGCAGAAAAAACAGTAAAAAAGCTAGCAATAGATTTGTGTGTGAAGCTCACACTTTTACTTTGAGAAACATGCAAAGAAGAAAGCCAACAGCTGCTCAATGATCTGTCTTGAATGGAAACAAAATGAACGCTGCTTGCTCTTTCAAACACCCCAGCTCACAAAATACAAAGAATACATACACTATGTCTTCCCTTTCCCTTATGTTCAGAGAGCCTCAAAATAGCCTTAGTATTTCAAAGAGTGGTTTATGGAGTATATAAGATTATGGGTATCACTAACTTGGTGTTTGCCTAACAAATATAATCCTGGGGTTTAACTTCCAGCATGGAAGAAACTGGACATAGCAGTGTATTTCTGAAATGCTCGAATTCTTGATTTGAAAGCAGGGAGATAAAACATTCAAGGGCATCCTCAGCACCAAAGAAAATAGTTATTTCAATAGGTTAGAACAGGTGAGATGTTATAAAAATATACATAAAATTGTTTGAGCAATTAACATTTTAATTACCTAAAATAAATCTAATTGTAAATTTTATGTAATATGTATATATATTCACATGTTTCTTTATAAATAATAAAAATAGCTAAGTTATAATGTAAAATTTTAGATTACATTGTCATACAGTTACCTGTAAATATTTATGACATAATATCAGAGGAAAATGATATTTAATTGTTAATATTTATCATTTCTATATTTATAAAGCATATCTTAATTCTAAGTATTTAATACTAACTCAATAGTTTATTGCTGAGACCCTTGAATGAATGTGATAAATAGATAGATAGATGAATTGATTCTTTGTAATCTAGACTATATCTAAATATCTCCTATACTATAAAATGATATTAATAGACAAATATTCCCTATACTGTTTTATTAATGCGTCATTCATTTAGTATATATATAAGTGACTAGATATTATGCAAAATTGTCTGTTGGTTATTTATTCAGAGAAAAAGGACTCCAGCAAATTGTCCTCGGACCTCTACTATTGTGCCCTGGGATGTACATGTACACACACACACACACACACACACACACACACACACACACACACACAAACATGCAAACATGTGCTCAATAAATATATAAATGTTTAAAAGAATGAATAGATTCTCAGAAGAGAATATGTAGACTAAAATGGGTGATGTCAGAAATCAGTAATTTTAACTCAGAAATTATTTCATTTTCTAAACAAGGTGTTACTGGATAATCCCTAAAACAACACCAATTATCATCATATTTTAACTAATTCTACTCCCAGACATAAGTCATTCATCTTATCTGAAACTTCTCTAGACCCATGATTTACTACTGTAAATTTCTGTGCTACTTTTTCCTCTTTTGTGTGTTTATCATTTGCCCTGGATTTTCTTCAATTTCTGTGGGTAGAAACATTTTTTAACATCTTTGTCTTCTTATACTTAATTTTCATTCAAATGACCAGTTTAAAAACAAACAAGCAGATGCTTTGAAAATAATAACCATAGTGAAAATTTTAATAAACAGTAGAACAAATTAATGTGATTTTCTTAGCCTTAGTATTGGCTTTCAGCATATGAAATAAGCATGTTACAAGTTCTTCCCCTAAGAAATGATAAGGAATTTAAGATTTGATCCAATATTTAGATTTTAGGAAAATTGTCATGATATGACAGTTTTATAATTAGAACCAACAATATTTTGCACCAATACCTTTCTGCTTGAGTTGTGGATGTCCAGATTTTTCTGTTTTATAGAATTATGAGATGAAAGTTTGATCTTTACTTGTTTCCCAGCTCTCTCTCCTCCTAGGTACCACTGATACTCTTAAAACATTATTTTCAAAGAAAGAATGCCATTGCCACACTTGATAAACAACAACCATGGCTCTAGAATGTGTCATAATCTGTCACAGATCTGCTTCATTATTTAGTTAAACTTGGAGGGGGGAAGCAGATCTTTTTACTCTATTCAAGGCACTTTTGTAGAATAAATTATATACAAACACAAAAGAAATGGAATAAGAAAAGAAAATTGACATTTTGATTTGTGGACTCTGCAGTAGGTCTATCATTCATCAAGAAAAATATCACTATTGTCAGTCTTCTTGGGCATGGAAACTAATTGCCGCAGCTGTGGCTGAGCGGTCTTTCTGCAGGGAACACTGCCTTACAAAGAAACGCAAGGCATGGAAGGACTTGCAGGTGTTGTGAATTGGGTCTAAAAGATGAAACTGAGTTAGTGAGAACTAAAGATGTATAGATGTGTCTTTCTAAACACTGAACTACTAATATGTTTGTGTGTGTGTGTGTGTGTGTGTGTGTGTGTGTGTGACAGTCCATTCATTGATAAAATATTTCCATATAACACCATGTGCTAAGCACCAGCCTTAGCTTAAGAAGCCAGAAAAAAAAATCATTATTATGGGGAAGACTGTCACAAATATGCATAGAAATGAGTACTTCCTCTTTGTCTGATGTAGCACCAGGCATTATTTTAGTATTCTTGTGCAGTTTACACTCTTATTCATAACCATATTGGTCATACTGGTTAATGATATCCATCACTTGTCAGAGTGAATAGGGAGAATTGCTTGCCCAAAATCATGTCCAGGTCCCTTGTTAGCCAGCTTAGAGAAATAGTGACTTTACCATCATCTCATATGAAGGAGGGAGATAAGAATTAATAACCATTGTATATCCATACACAACCTCAGTGTTTTCTAAAGAATTAACAATCTCTATTTGTGATTTACTGATATCAGGATATTTTTGGTACGTTGAGGAGAAAGTGGGAGAAGGGAAAATGCAGTAGGTTTTCTGTTGCAATGCAAGATTAGTTGGGAAACTTCTTCAAAGCAGAGACTCCCTTAGTCTTGAGCACTTCCACCTTATATAATCACATATAATAATGGGTTCAGTAGTCCATGGAAACTGGGAAGATGGAGTGTGTGGGAGTCTATTAGAGGAATCTTAGAGAGCTCTTCATCCTCTGTGGATTCTGTCTTCTCAGCTTCCTCTTTCATCAGTCCCCTTCTCTATCTTTAAAAGAAAATTATTATGGTCTGGATGGTGAGATTTTGTTTTATTTATCTCTGAAGCTTATAAATCCTTTAGACAAATCAAGCATTAATGGTAAATAATTGCCAGATTGAAGGTTAATATATTCAGCTAATGCACAAGGTAGTGGGAGAGTTGAGGCAGTCCTCTGGGCCAAGCACTTTGAATTAAACCAAACATACTAATAGGTGGGTACAGACTTGGGGTAGAGCAAGACTGCCTTTTGATGGATGCGCAGAATGTGCAGCCCCTGTGAGCCAGCAACCAACCAAGAGCAGTGCGTAGGTCACCTTGTCTAATCTAATGATTGAGAGAAAATTTGAACCTAAAAGCTCATTAAACTAGGCTTTCCAAGTCCAGCTGCAGATTAATTCTCTCTCTTCCCTGATGTGGGAATGGTATTCTATGCTGTGAATAGCAATCTTTAAATAAAGGAGCTGTTTTGGCCCATGACAGGCACCATAGAAAAAGTAGGAGGGGAAATCAGAGCATAGGTAGGAGGAGCAGGGCAAAGTCAGAGAGACTAAGCAGACACCCAAAGGAGCATCATGTAAGGAACACAGGTGAGCCATGGGCCACATGGTAGACAGATTAATGAAAATGGGTTGAGTTAAGATGAAAAAGCTAGCTAGCAAGGTGCCTAAACCATAGGCCAAACAACATGAACTTAATCTAAGTGTCTGAGTCATTTCTCGGGCCTGAGCAGCAGTGGTGAGTGGCTAAGGGGTCTGGCGCAGTAGGTTTGTGGGTCTGGACCTTTGGCCACCAGGGACCAAGAAACTACATTGTAACAGATGGCAGCCCTGTGTGGGTCGAATATCCACTTAAGGCCTGAGAAAGTTTAAAAAGAGTTCTAGTTCACAGAAACTGAGCCAAAGAAGCTTCCAAATTGTGTATCTGAAGCAGGTCATTGTACTGAGAAAGCTCAGCATCTAGTCACATTCAAAATGGTGTTGGCAGACTGGAGGCAGGGGTGTAAGATGCAACCAGGCCGGTTCCTGAAGTCTCGCAGGAGACAGAATAGCATGTGATTGATTTAAGGTTTCTGTTTATTTTGAACAAAAAGGAAACATAGATGGATACTTAGTAGCAGCATTTTCTTGGGTCTGTTCTGTTTGCTGGCCACAAACAGATGCAGTCCCTTTAAGAGAATTTACTTACTCAGCTTTACCTGCAAAAACTATGTGGCTCTTTAAGAGAGTGAGAGTATTTTAAAAGCTTTTATGGTTGAAAGATGATTAAGGATTCACAGGACAACAGATTCAGATAAAAAATAAAAACCTGTAAATGGGTTACAATGTCTGTCCTTTCTAGATTTTGGAAGTAGCTTGCACTTCTTGTTTTCTTGGATAAATATATCCTTCTGTGGTCTTTGACGTAGTTGAAGATCAGATAGTTATAGGTAGAGTTTTTCTTAGTCATTTGATAGGTATATTAGATATGAAAATTTAGATTCATGAGGATAAAGTAGATGATAGAGTATTTTCTTTAATTTTGATAAATACAAATAGACTAAATATTGTAACTAGAGTTTTTGCTTAATGGCTACTTTGTTATATATAAATAATTAGCTATGTTAAAATTGAAACCTTCCTTTTTGATTAGACAGAAAGGGGGAGGTGATGTGGAATGGCTTTCTATGCTGTGAATATGCTGTGAATAGCAATCTTTAAATAAAGGAGCTGTTTTGGCCCATGACAAGCACCATAGAAAAAGTAGGAGGGGAAATCAGAGCATAAGTAGGAAGAGCAGGGCAGAGTCAGAGAGACTAAGCAGACACCCAAAGGAGTAACATGTAAGGAACACAGGTGAGCCATGGGCTACGTGGTAGACAGATTAATGAAAATGAGTTGAGTTAAGATGAAAAAGCTACCTAGAAAGGTGCCTAAACCATAGGCCAAACAATATAAACTTAATATATGCATCTGAGTCATTTTTTGGGATCTGAGCAGCAGCAGTGAGTGGCTAAGGGGTCTGGCAAAGCAGGTCTGTGTGGGTCTGGACCTCTGGCCACCAGGGACCAAGAAACCACATTGTAACACTTCCCCCTCCTCATTTTAAAATAGAAGACCTGTCAAGTTAATAAAAACAGGCTTCCCTAAAGTTCTTATTCCAAATTATTCTGTGACTCGTTTTGGTACAAATTTGTTGGAAATCAAGATTCTTCTGCATTGCCCAGAAGAGAGAGGTGGCTGATTCATCCTGTCAGTTCATCCTTCAAAGGGATTGAAAACATCCACTACTCCATTCCTTATGCTTCCAGGCCTCCCATGAATGTATCCTAGAAGGGTGATCAGAGTCTTTGGTAGGAAGCTGGAGATGCAAGCCTGAGAGAGAAACATCATAAAGCAAGCTACAAGGACAAACTCTAAGGCAGAGCTCAGCTACAGACTTAGCCTAGCCATGGATCATTCACTGACAGTGCCCACAGACAATGGCTCAGGATGGCTCCCAGAGATCACAAATTCCATGTAACTTACTGCCTGTTGTGCTTTGTGATTCTGTTAGCCCAGCCATTAGACATAGAACACTGGCAATGAGATACAGATGTCCATAGCTGCAAACCAGTCTGCTGTGTACTAAAATGGAATTAATAAGGGTATAAAGATAGCACAGACCATATCATCATTCTACAATTGGGAAGTATGGGAAGCATCTGTGTTCCTTCTAAGTATGAGTTTCTGTGGTTACTGCTGAGAGGAACAGCATGCACGTGTCTTTGAGGAACACTTGTATGCATGTGTTCTCATCAGTTATATCCTTAAAACAGGCATTGCAGCTTCACAGAGTTCCCGAGTGCTCTGCTGTGCTCTTGTGAAATGCTGCTCTATGTTTTTGCCAAATGTATCATACCATTTCAAATCTCAGGAATAGCTTAAGAGATTTAGAATGGCTTCATGTTTGGGATAATAACTGAGACCCAGTCCACTGAATATGCCCCTGTACATGTGTGATTCTAATTTACTTCTCTCTGATTATTCATGAAACAATGTAACATTTTCAGATAGAAGTTGCACGTTTTTATTGCAAACTGACCTTTTACAGCATCTCCTTCCTTCCTTGTTCTCCCCTGCAACCTTTCCCATGAACCCACATTGCTTTCTTTCCAATCCATGGATTCTTTTTTCTTGATTGCTTTTGCATATATATATATAAGTAAAACCAATTCACTCCTTATGTTTCTTTTGTGTATATATGGTTTCAGGGTTGACCATTCATTTAATGAATCAATATTGTGTTATATGCCTTATTTTCCTTATTTTTATTATCCATGTCTTTGGTGTTATTTTAATTTCTCAGTGTTCTAAGCATAGGCTTAATACATTTATTTTGGTCATATCACATGCTATTTCCCTAATGACGGACACCATATAAGCATAGTTTATATATAAATATATATTACATATATGCTAACCATATATATATATATATATACATATATATATATATACACTACGAAAATGGTAAAAACACCATTCTCGTTTATATTTTCATCTACATTACTGACAGAGTAGATATCAATTAGAGTCTAAAACATATTAAAAAACAAGATTGAATACAGGAATTAATTACACTGTTCATGAAAGACTTCACAATTCTCCTGTTATGTGTCTAGAGTAAGCATTGTTATTTTCCACTATTTGACTATTAATCCTAGTCACTTCCTTTTCCTTAATAGTATGAACTTGAGCAGAGACAATAAACTTACTATATAAGTAAGAATCTGTATTTTGAGGATTCATACTGATAGAGGGTTGGCTGATTACACTGTAGTAGTATCATAATGATACTACTACTACTATCTACTATCTACTATCATTAGTATGATAATACTACACTGGCAACTGTGCTTCAGGAAATTGTGCTTCACTAGTACTTCCCACCTGTCCTTTGAAAAACTGTGAGAAAAGAGGAAACACCTGATTCACTGTGTGCCTCTGGGGGTGGAAGGGTTTTGAGCATCTCATTCTTGATGAAGTTATTGCTGATGAGGGAATTTTTGATTTCTTGAGTTGTCTTTGGGAAATTGCTTTCAAAGACCAGTGTCTGATACAGACCCTGCTACCTTGTGCTGAGCCAGGTTATTGTAGGTCATCCAAACAAAGAACTATCTGGATCATGCATCTATCCACTCACCAGGTAGCATAGCATCTATCTGCTTGATCACCCACTAGCCCCTAGGGGAGCTGATTTAACATAAGCTCTCCTGTCACTTCTAGAAACTAGTTGACACTTGACTGAAGCTTCTATCATATCTTCAAAATGATTAAAAAAAAACCCATAAAATTTAAAGACTGCAAAATCAATATAATTATTTTAAAAATAAGTAGTAGGTTCATCTTAGCCACCTCAGTGTAAAGTCAATGATAAAATATGAAAAAAACTCCAGGGATAAGGTTGAATTTTAAAACTGTCATTAGATAAGTTCCATATATGTTTTATTAGCCTAAGAATGCTGTTAACAGTACAGAAACCTTATATCCATTACATGATTTACCCTCTGCCTTCTGATTCTTGGCTCATTGTAAAAGTTCAGATTCCAGAGCAGGAGTTAGACAGCATCATATAAAAATGGAAAGGAGAGACAGCCTTTTATCTTCAAAGAGAAATACCAGAAGAGAAAAAGTGTGGGTTAACCATTGATTTTGAGGTGACATTATGTGTACAACTAGTATTGATTACCTATCTGTGTGGCCACATAGGTTTTCTGTTGTTAAGATGGCAACAAGGTTTGCTTGCCTCGAGAAAGAAGGATAAATTGAGTTCAAGAATTTCTTAGAAGTAGCTGTGGTCTCCTAAGGGCCAGGTTATTAAAGCAAGTGTAATCATTGTGGCTGAAAAGAATGACAAAGTTATATATGGTTTGTGTCATTGATTAATAAATAAATAAACAAACAAAGAAATAAATAAAAGAATCTATGTGAAGGATCAAGGTAATGATGACAAGGAGGCTCTAACTATGAATTGTCTAATAATGGTAATGAGAGTTAAAAAATCCCAGCTGTGTTAGTCAGATTGTGGGAAATGTCACAAGACTGGGACTGTCGTCAATGGTGATTTAGATTCATTGTGTCTATTATAAGAAAGAATAAAAACATAATTCTGATCCTAAAACATCCATTCCCAGCATTTTAAGGGCAGGTATGTTCATGTAAATATATCCTTTCCTTTGGAAAGCACTGGAAACTTTGTCCTTCCCTAAGGCATTCTGCATCCTGTGATGACCTTTGAATACAAATATGAGCTTCAATAGAAAATGAATGTAATGTGGAGGGACAAGGCTTGCTGGATAAAGTGCTTGCTACACAAGGTTGGGTTCTAAGTGTAGATCTCCAGAACTCACATATAAAATGATGGGCTGGAAAATCTATACTTGTAACCCCAGGATGAAACGTGGTTCAGTGCGAGACCCAGTATCAGAAAATAAGATAGAGAAGCAATTGAGGAAGACTCCTATACATATGTCTCTGGCTTCCACTTGTGACTATATATGAACACATGTACAAACACACACACACACACACACACACACACACAAGAAAGACAAGAAGAGATAGAAAGAGGAAACAATGAAGAGAAGGAATCTCTATAAAAGACCTGGCAGTCATAGCAATGTCCCTTCTTTCTACAGAAATAAAATTAAATAAATTACCAGGGAATGATAGCATTATAATGAGAGCATGAAGATTTGAAATAATTTGTAACACGTTCATTGAGTCCTACCCACTCTATTCTCCCAAATTAAGATTGATGCAAATAAAGAGAAAAGAAATTGATGTCTTTTAAAAAAAGAAATTGAGGTGTCTTTAGATCTCAGGGAGAAATACAATACAGTGGAAGGCAGAAAGAAAATAAATGGGGGATGAGATGAAGAGGAGAAAGGAAATATAGAGAAAAATGAAAGGAAATTTTCTCTGTATATTGATATAAAAAAATCCCTAAGATGTTAAACAATCAAGATGAAGAACAAAATATGTAGTACATTGTTATACAAACAACACTTCTTATAGGACGGTATTGAAGCATAAGAATTCTGAATCACCATATCAACTGTCCTTCACACCCCATATCTAGCACCTATAGGATAGTAACATAAACCAAGAAAAGCTATATGAGAGTAAAGGGGCCAGAGAAGACATAAATACCAACATATGACATATAAATAAAGCTTTATTAATAATCTTCTACAAGGAAAACATAGCAGATTTGTTTCCCACAAATTTGTATAGCTTTTATAAGTCGACATACATTCTTACTTATGAAATTAGTTTACATGCTATGACTTCTAGCAGATTCAAGCTGTTCCATATGCCTGTGAGGATTCACTGTTTTTGTTTTTGTTGTTATTTGTTTTTGTTTAAAATTATATATATATATATGTATATATTTTATTTTATAGAACTTTATTTTTCCAAATGTACAGCTGATTGAACCTGTTCATGCATCTTCATCAGCAGCTGGGGCATCTCCACTGTTTGCCTTTCTGAGGCAAATAGGCTTTGAAACTAGTTTGATAAGTGCTTTATCAAGTAACTCCTGAGAGTCTTCCCTGGGCGAGGACCCATGAATCCTCATTCTCTCAGGAACCACTGCTCAGCTGGAACAGTTAGCTTATATTCCAGAACTTTCTTACAAAGTCCTTGTCCAACAGGACTAGACTGTAGAGCTTGTCCTGACATTTGCAAATAGACCACTTCTTGTTTTTTGCCTTGCCGCCAGCCGTAGTTACTGAGTCTGTCTTCTTTGGACAACTTTTCAGCATCTTTATTCTTGTTCTTGGGAAGCACAACAAAGCTCAGAGAGGGACACTATTCAATGGAAACAAAAGTAACAAGTGGCAAGGAGGTCTTCCCTTCCGAAAGTATGAAAGTCTGTGATGATGAGAGAAACATTGATCTTAGAAGTCAAAGAACTTGTAGTTTGTGCATCAAAGGTTTATACTTGCGAGAACTCTACACTCTTTAAAGCAAACTCCTAGCTCAATTAAAGAGAACAAAATCCAATTTCCTCTGACTTTTAGATCCCCTTTTTTAAATTCCATATTCCACATTTTTATTCTTTTCTTAGTTGCCATTTGCTTTGCCTGTTGATTTGTTTGCTGCCTACAGACTTACTGTCTCGGCTCAATGACAGTTCTACCACTTAAGCTGGGCGGTGGCATAATTCACTGTGTCCTCATGTTTTAATTTCAAAGAGACAAAAATCATATTTTCTAACTCCTTGGTTTTTTATGCAGTTTAAATGAATTCATATTTTAACTACACTTAACGATCAGGATAAGGTAAATCACATTAACTTATTAAATAAATAAATTTGATTTCTTGCTGATTGTTAGAAAGTATTCTGCATATCAGGTATCATTCTTTTATAAATTATAGATGACATGTATTTTCCATTTCTTTACCTATTTGTTACACTGTTCTCCATAATTTAATCCACAGCAATATGACCATGTTTTATTTACTGACATAATATGTACTAATAGATTGGAGAGGAAGAATAAATCTCAACATTTTGTTTCAAAACTTTAGTGATTTTAATGATTGGCAAAACTTTCCCTTTAAGTTGGAGACTGAATTTATCAGGATATGTCACCAAAACTCTGTTGTCATTTTGTTCTGATTTTCAGCACAGTCCTTGTAAATATTTATAGAACTTGTCCTTTTATAATGTTAAGTGGCACCATCCAGGAATACTTAGCTAACTCTAGAAATATCATGATTTTCAAACTTAGTTTTCATTTTAGCTCACATGGAAATGATTTTCCTTGTTAACTTATGTTTTCCTTAGTTGGATATAAATGGATAAGGAAGAATGTTGTGACATGGGTCAATGTTCTTGTAGGATTTCACTAAGTTATAGAACATTTTACTTTTTCCTGTGTAACTGACCACACAATATATATGCATACCACATGCATCAAATTGCAACCTCTTTGTGAGACTTTTATGAGGTAAATGAGAATTTCTGCAAGCCAAGATTCTTTCAGCATTGCACTTTAATGTTTGATGATATTTTACCCAAGACCTAAATAATAACTTATACATTGATTTTATGGAAAAATCTTACTCAGCCTTTCTTCACAATCTTTAATGCACAATAGTCTTCCTGCTATGCTGAGTTTCACTTTCCAGAACTTCAGTTATCTCTAGCCAATCTACTCTGGAAACAGTAAGTGAGAACTTTCAGAAGTAAAGAATTTGCAGGTTGTATAATGTATAATGTGTTGAAGAACAAGGTGTAGTCTTTAAATACCAAGACCCTTCTTGCCAGGACCTGAGTTGTCTTAGTGACTCTCTAGAGTGTCAAATTAATTGTTATGAACTCCAGTGCCTATGGTTAAGTACCCATTATTTTATTTAATAATGGCTCCAACAGTAGTAGCAATACTAGAAATTTGGATATACAAAAGAGGAGTACTGGTGTGTTCTTTAAATGG
Source organism: Phyllotis vaccarum (assembly GCA_033318265.1). Taxonomy (NCBI): domain Eukaryota; kingdom Metazoa; phylum Chordata; class Mammalia; order Rodentia; family Cricetidae; genus Phyllotis; species Phyllotis vaccarum. Next base: position 32,578,914 of record JARWLC010000019.1, on the reverse strand, counting down.
AAAGACTCAACAACGTAGTAAGAAAAAAAAAAAACCAAACAAACCAAAAAATAGGCATGCTGAGGTGGTTAAGAACAAGTCATCTACCTGTGAAATTGCAAAAAAGGAAAAAGAAACTGTGCTAATTTTCTGTCTCACCTAAATATGCAAACATCACTGCCACAGTGAATGACTAATACTTAGTTAAAAAAAAATTTAAAAAGTAATACATTGGCAAGTTTATGTATAAAAGAGTCACAGTATTTAAGATAGTATCTGAGGTATAGAATTTGGTACTCTCTGTGGTTTCAGGCATCAAGTATAAGTGAACAAATGCATCTCCATGAAGAAGAAGTAGCTCCTATAGTTATATCTAGCAACTGTATAATCTTTGGAGCTAAAGAATGCTGATATAATGTAAGCTTTCTATGGTAGGTAATTCAGTAGCCTAAAAGAGATAAACACTTTCAAATGCTCCTTGCCAGATGAAGTGTGGATTAAAATAAAACATTTGTAGATATCAGAGGACAGATCCACCTCCTCCTGTCTGTTTTTGTTTGCTTGTTTGTTGTTTGTTTTTTTCCAGAAAGAGTTGTCTATGTAACAGTCCTAGTTGTCCTGGAACTTGCTTTGAAGACCAGGCTGGCTTTGAACTCACAGAGATTCTCTTGCCCCTGCTTCCCAAGTGCTGGGACTAACAGTGTGAGTCATAGCTTCTTCTGCCTCTCTCTGTCTTTCTTTGTCTACCTTAAATACTGTCTTAGCTCATTTAAGGCATGGCACCACCGCTGCCTGCCTGGGAGCCTGGAACTCCTTCTGTAAACTAAGATGACCTCAAATTCAGTTTGTATTATGGCATAGGTCACCACTCCCGGATATTCCCTGTGCTGGGATTAAAGGTGTGAATCACCAGTCTCTGATCCTCCTAGACTGACTGTGAGTAGATCCATCTGATATCTCTGAATGTTTTATAATATCCCCACAATAAAGGAAGGGTATGTGTAGTCCAAAGTTTCTGGCTCCTACCTAGCCCTTAGGTCCAGACCAACATTCTCCTAGCTGCTTAATTCCAAAGAAACACAATGAGGCTTATAATAATTACAAGTCCATTGGTCCATGGCTCAGGCTTATTACTTGTTAACTCTTATACTTTAAGTTGACCCATATTTCTATGAATGCTTAGCCATGTGTCTTAGTATCTTTTTGCTCAGTGCAGCATTCTCATTTTGCTTCCACTGTGTCTCTGTCTCATATCTGCTATAATCTTACACTTCCTAGAATTCTCCTAGTTTGGTTACCGCACCTCTATTTTCTGTCTAGATACTTGCTAATCAGCATTTTATTAAAGCAATAGGAGTGACAGATATTTACAGTGCATAGTCCCACAGCAGGTATAATCATTAGACTGCTTTTTGTGATAACTTAATGAAGTTTGGTATATGTGTATGGCATAAGAGAAAGCTGATTGTACAAATGGCCAAAGCAAGCATGTACAAATTTAAGTTTGCATAGCACTTAGTGAGGTTTCTTTCATTAAAAACAAATGAACAAAAGGATCTCTTCTGCTATTGGATGGTCTTTCTGTATTCTGTGAATACATGTTGCTACCATTTGTTAATAAAGAAGCTGTTTTTTATCCTATGGCAGGACTGGTTACAGCCAGGTGGAAAATTCAAGCAGGGATACAGAAGAAGAATGATAGAATTATACAGACATAATCAAATTGACCAAGATACAAGATGTGATTGTACTAGTAAGCTACCAGTTACATAGCAAATACATGGATTAATAGAAATAGGTTAATTTAAAATGCAAGAGCTAGTTAGTAATAGCCTGAGCCATACATCAAATAATTAGTAATTAATACAAGCCTCTGTATGTTTATATGCATCCAAATGACTGTGGGATTCAAGAAAACTCTCAGAAACACTTTTTCACTTTGCTTCTAAGCCTACTGTCTCATCCTGAGGTATTATCTCACAACAGAAAAATCTGTGTGGGTTAAACTGAAAATTAAATAAACAATTCCAGTTGACTGACCAGCTAATGATGCTAGATTTTTGCACAGCTATAATTAATTCAATTATTTTCTAGGTTAGGGGTTGTAAACTTTCACATGACACTGGACACTGAGTCACTGCCCAGATGATGCTTTGCTTTATGCTGACAAAATCTTTTTCCAGCACTTACTATGCATCATGTTCCACATCAAGAAGGGCAAAGGGAAGGATCATAAATAAAACATGTTCTGGGCATTAATGAGACTTGTGAAGTAAGAGGAAGATATAAAAAACAACAGCTATGACAAAGTATGTTGCTTACTAATTCAGTAAGAATTTAGGGATTATGTATGGTAAAAACAGTTCAGCTAGAAAGGAAGTAAAATATCAATATACACTTCCTTTGAGATAATATTACTAGATCATAATTTTGAGAGATAAGTAGGTATCAGAAAGTTAAAGAAATGAGATGTAATTTAATCTCATTTTAGTTCTGAAGATATCTTATCCTTCTTTGAGAAAGTAATAAGCTATGACAAAACCCAGAGATATATGGAGAAATACAAGCACAACTATGATAGAACATTTTGCTTACCTGTAGTCATCACTGAATGCTTGCTGTGTAGACATGCAATCCAACAGAGTACTGATTTGACTCTCTCCTATTTGCTAACCACTGTTTTGTAACAAAATATCAAGTAATCGGAACATAACCCAGAGACTTTAGTTGATTTTTATACCTTTGTCTAGTTTCTCAAAGTCTTTCAAGCATAAGGAAATACAAATCAGTCTCTCTCTCTCTCTCTCTCTCTCTCTCCTCTCTCTCTCTCTCTCTCTCTCTCTCTCTCTCTTTATTTTTTTTGGACAAGGGCTTTTCTCTCACTTCAGTGTCCCATTTAAAAAGTGCATAATATTGATTATAGGGCTCATATATGATCCTTGGGATTGTTTTCTTCTATTGAAAAGCCATATTTTAGCGTGTGTAGATACATCACTGCAGGAGTCTGCATGAATGCAATTACCCATGCTTTGTTATAGCATGAGTGTCACAAGGGAGAAAATAGCCACATAAGACAACTGAACCAAATGGATATTTGAAAATAAAACACTTACAATATAGTGTAGTTTTTGTGGTTAACAACTGTTCACCAAGAAAGAAAAATTCAAAGGAAAATAAACAAATAAAACTTTACAATTCTTTCAGCCTAAGGTCTTTTGGTGGTGGTGGTATTTTTTAAATGTCTATTTGCATTTCTTTAGTTAATTTTCAAAAGGGGGGGGGCACCAACAAATATTTTCCTGTTGCCTTAGTGGTTAGGGGAAAATATTTTATCATTTCCTAGGGCAATACCAGATGATGGAGTAGAGTAATTCCCAGGAGCCTCTGAGAAAATTACCAGTTACAGAAAAATAGTAAAAACCACATTTGAAACACTATGACCTCCCAAATCTAAAATTAGAGCTTAAATTGGCCATGACCTTTCAGTATATCTTACTATCTGGAACAAATGAGGAGAAAAAGTAAAGCAGATTCCAGGTGGAGAGTACAAGACCAAGGCTTCATTCCCAGAAAGTCAAGGAAAAATGTAGCTATAGGAATCTAGGAAGAGCCAAAGTGAGGTTATGTCAAGATTGCAATACCATAAACATCTTGGCTCCAAAGTTCATCATCCCATTGCTTATGACTTCATTGGCTATAAGTAAATACATTAATATGACTTTGTAGATTCTATTTCTCAGAGAAGGGTTCAAATACTGTTGATGTTGAGGTTGTTTCAGTATTTTTTGAAAAAAAAAGACACTTATGCAAATGTTAAAATAAATGGCTGGTCTTCTTGAGCTTAGTTACTATGCCTTGTCTCTCAGAGACATCATGTTTCTATTGTAAAGTAAAAGCAGTTGCTACCTCAGGAATCAGACAAATTGCATATGAAATGTTTGATCCAGAGGAAGCTCATAATAATAATAATTCTTATGAATAATTGTGTAATTATGATTAACAAACCAGACAGCACTGAAGAACTCTGCATTTTAAATGTCACAGCTATTTAGAAGAAATTCTATTAAGAATAGAAATTTGTACCTTCAGGATAATTTGTCAGGCTTGAGGTAAGCTCCAGGAGGGAATGGTCAGTTGGCACCCAGTTCAAATGTAGGAGAGAGGGAATACTGGGTGACAGAAGATGGAGGCAAAATGGTGGGCTAGATAAAGGGATAAAGACACTATTTATTAACTAGAGATGGTCACACTGTGGGTCCTTCTAAACAGAATGCAAGTAAGCTGTATGGTAAGATTCAAGACTTGCCTCTTCAGGAGTATGCAGATTGCTTTCAGAATGTAGTGTAGGGAAAATTTGTTTACTCAGAACTCATCCCCTAGGTCTATAAGAAATAAGGATGCATTAACATAATGTGTTTACTCTTACTCCCTTACGCTCAGTCAATGGGAAGCTCACACCATTTGTATAAGATATTAGCAACATTTAGAATTAGACCTTTTCCCTCTCAATCATTTTTTCCTTGTAAACTTGTTTCAGTATACTGAAGTTTATTTTTAAAATATGTCTTTGTACAGCAGACATTCTTCATGGAAGAAGAAGAAGATGGAATAGACACTGACCATACCAGTCCCCAAAATATTGTTGGTGGAACATACTTAAGACCATAATATTTTAATATATATTTTGAATTTCCCAAAAAAATTACTTTCATTTTTTTTAGTCTTTTGATTGAATGGTCTTTTCCTAAGAATGTGTAGAGACTACAATGTCTAAAATTATCTGTATGGAATAAGTAAGCTTTCTTTTCAACTACATGAAGAATACATGAATACATGCATGCACAATGCAATAAAGCAGAGTGGGAATTTATAATTAAAGTCCTTTTGACCTTTTGCACATAGCTACTGATTTCAAGTTGATGAATATTCATTCAGACCCCTGATATTAATTTACATATGCATGAATAAAAGAGCCATAAATTAGTTGTTTTAACGTAATTGATGTCATGTGGTTTGCAGGTTTTGTTGATTGGCTTCTCTGACAATTAATAAATGTGTTAATTATATAGCCATATTCACACTTGTGGATCAACAGTGCTCTTTTTGTTGCTACCTAATACTATATTTAGTTTATGTATCTAAATTTATTCAGCAAATAAAATGTTGAATATTTGATTCTATACAGATTTCTCTGTGAATAAAATGCAATAGAGACTTCTGTCTTTTGGGTGGGTTAAGGTTGGTATCAGAAAATCTGAATTGTTTAGTATTCAGCCTTACTCTTAAGAAAACATTCCCCTAAAGTGTGCATTGTAAATATTTCAAGACAACAAAAGGTCATGCTTCAAAAACACTGTATCAATATATCTTCTACCACTACCAAAGAGAAAGCAATAATTTCCTGACACATCCTTAAGTCACATAGGCACTCAGTCCTTTCCTCACCTTTTGTCATGATGACAGATGAACAATTAAATACTATTCATTTAATATAATAATTACTCAACCATTGAATATTATTGATTTACATTGAAGAGATCTCAGAGTCAAACCTTAACTTTATCTGGCTGCTTGGTATGTGATAAACACTGGGTCTCTATGAGTCCCTGTTTCCCCTTTCACTATTATTTCCCAATATTTCTCATCATTACCTCTATTTCTCTTCCACCTACCCCTCCTCCATCCCTACATCAGTGCATTTTGATATGAGTCATTCATTTGATGAGTGTATGAAAAATCAAATGTTGCTTTAAAATGGAGGTTTGCTTAAATTTACATGAAAATGTCTATTACCAAGCGTGTTCCTACTCTACCAGGCATTAAGTTTTAAGGCCTATCAAGTTTTTCTATGCATGTCTGGTGGAATGCTTCTGACCGCTGAGGCACTTTCAAATGAAACAACTGGCACATTTTATTTGACCATTAGCCATCTAAGGAGCCTAAAGTGCTGGGGACTCGTGGCCTTTGATGAAGAACTCGGTGCAGGGACCATTGTGGACTTCTTGAGGGTTTCCCCAGGAGTGAGCCAAGGCCATAGAACTTTAGTGCCACAGTGCTAATACATAATTTGTTTCCAAAGCATTGTACCATTTGTCTCCAGAATGACATAAACAGTACAGTAGTGATTTTTAATATTCCCCCCTTTTGCAATATCTCTGTAAACACTACATTTTAGCTATGTGGTAGGAAGAATACATGAGTTCTCAGTTTTAACCTGATTTTCTTCATTTCCAGTGTGTTGAAAATGGAGGAAAGCCAGCCCATATCATGTGGGTGTGACACATGTTGTATGGATTTAAAGGATACTTCTATTCTACCCACATCAATCTATTTCTAATCTCATCTTTCCTTTCCATAATTTATTTTGTTGTTCCTTTACTAATTCCACAGCTTTAATTTAGTTCTAATATTTCTGCTTTTGCATAAGACCCATTGAACAAATATTAAAACAAATTTACTGAACAAACATTTTAAAAAGGCATTCAAGATGTTTTATTGGATATTAATGTAGTAGGATGTTTCTGGCCCAGATTTTCGGGCCTAACCTCAAGGTCTAGGCCCACAGACCCACAGTCCCACAGTCCCGCAGTCCCACAGAGACACACAGAAGCTTCCAATAGTCTTTGGCTGATCAGCCTCAGGCCCAGGCATATCACATGCTAGCTCTCTACCCTTATTCTAACCCATGTCTCTTGTTCAGCCATGGGGCTCGGTACCTTTTCTTAAGGCATCATAGTTGTCCTTGGCTTCTTCCGGGCCTCTCTCTGGAATTCCCTCTGGTGTTCTGATCTGGCATTCTGTTCTCAGAGTTTTTAGTCTGGTAGCCCCGCCTACACTTCCTGCCTGCCTTTGGCCAATCAGCTCTTTTTATTAAACCAGTGGTTGGGACAATTATTTAAAATGAAACAACACAACCTCCCACATATTAAAACTTGGGAGAAAGGTTAGTTCAATATATGCCTAGTCCCAGAATAAATATTGATTTAACTGTGCTAAACATTGAGCCATTTGAAAACAAAAGCCACTTTATAAACAAGTTGTATTTATATTAGAGATATAAAACTGACTTCCCATAAAATATTACTATAATTCTCTGTATTAATAACAGTATTAATAATTAAAATAAGTTAAGCAAATTAAATTCACATGGATATGTAAAGAATATTCTTGATAGTGAAGAAGGACCTACATCTTGTTCCCCTATGCTTCTTTTTGCAGCTTTAACTTGCTTTGTTTTTCTCATTATCTTCACAAGTACATAAGCCCGAAATATCTTAAGTTTCAGTCCCCGTGACACTACGGAATTTGGTGGCTTTATGTTGATTTTATTTTGTTTTTGAGAAAGAGTCTTGCTAGGTAACCATGGCTCCCCTGGAGTTCACCATGTTTCAACAGGCTGACCTTGATTCCTTTTACTGATAGGATTACAGATGTATGCCACCCCTAAGTGCCACTGGAGCATTGTTCTTAATGACAGCCAATATATTAATATTGTTAGTAATGTTAAGTTTTCTAGTGTTTCTGTTATTTAAAAATCCTGGATTTCAAGGACATATTTACACATCTAAAATATATTGCATTTAGGTACAAGACAGTCTGTATCACTGTCTTATAACTTACAGAAATCTGCTCGAGTATTTATATTGCATTTTCATCATATCATAAAACATATTTCAAAAAGCTAATGGTAAATACACAAAACTTACACTTTTATAGCTTATCCACCTCAGTGATTATTAATCATAGAATTTATTTCTTTTAGATAAACACTTCAGTTATATTAACTCTTTCTTTAATTATAATATCAAATTTCCAAACCACTTTTCCCTGTGCCTTTATTATGTTCTTTTCCCATCAGCAATTTATGACTTACCCAGTTTCTTCAATCCTTTACTCATATTTGTGTTTATCACTATATATTTTTTAAACTGGAAGATTTAGAGCAATATCTCAATGAGGTCTTTATATTGCATTCCCATAATAACAACATATGTAAAATGTCTTTTCTGACTGTAAATGGACATTTCCTGTCCTAATCACCCAGTCCCAAATAAGTACAAAGAGGCTTATGTGAATTATAAATGCTTGGGCTTATTGCTAACTAGGTCTTACATTTTATGTTAACCCATATTTGCATTTATGCTTTGCCACAAGGCACTACATTTATTAGCATGGCGTGTTCATCTCCTGCCCCCCCCCCCCGCCACTGGCTTTAGACATCTAACTCTGCCTTTCTTTTTTATACCACTCCCAGTTCACCTATGCTTCCTTTCTGACCATTAGCCAATCAACATTTTAATAAACCAATTCGTGTGACAAATCTTTACAGCATACAAGAGGATTATTCCATGATATTTTCTTATTTAACTGAACAAACGTAGTATGTCTATAAATAATATTCTACAACATCTTATTTTAAAATTTATTTTTTAGTTGGAAGACAGACAGACAGACAGACAGAATTTGTGTATACAGGACTATAGGTATACAGGTATTCTCTGAGGCCAAAAGAGGGCAAAGTCCCAGGAACTGGGGATATAGGCAATGTGAGCCACCAGACTTGGGAACTGAAAACCAAAATCTAGTCCTATGAAAGATCAGAAAGTGTTCCTAACTATTGATCTATCTACTGCTACAGCCCCTAATGGGTAGTCTATGCTGGTCTCAAATATGTCATCCTCCTGCCTCCGTCCCTTCAATATATCCTACCAGTCTGAGCCACCAAAAACAGCTTTATCTCGTTCATGCAGTGCTTGGGACGGAATAAAGTGCTTCCTTTAAACTACCATGTATAGTCATGAGGATCTTGTCATGTACTCATTTGTAACCATATATTATGTTCAGTAAAGTATCTATGTCTTTTGCTCATTTTCAGATTAAATGGCTTGAGTTTCTACATCTGAGTATAAATAATTAGACTGTAGTGGGTTAATGATTTTCTCCTTTATTGGGTTAAGAAAGGCATGGGAGAGTATCATTGTGCATTCCTAGGTTTCTTTGTAATACCCAGCCAACTATGGGATGCAGCTCCTGAATCTATGAGCCAAATTAAAGTCTTCTTTCTTGGGTTCTGTCTCTTGCCGCTATATGATACTAGAAAAAAGAAAGAATTCATTTCTAGCTCACAGTTTAAGGGTCCATCATGAAGAAGTCAAGGAGGCAGGAGAGACTTAAGAAGCTGGGCAAATTGCCCCATAGTCAGGAATCAGAAACAGATGGATGTGAGAGCACTTAGCTAGATTTTCAGGTCCCCAGCCCAGGAAGGGTGCTGTCCACATTGAGAGCACGTCTTTCTTTCAAGTTGACCTAAACTAGCAAAATCCCTAATAGGCATGCCAAGAAGCCAGCCATACCTGGATAATTCCTCAAATGGCATGTTCAGAGGTTTGTCCCCTTGGTGATGGTAAGTCCTGTTAAGCTGATAACCAGTATTAAATGTGCAGGTTGTTTATACTAGATATTCTGTCATAGAGAAGAAATATCCAGTATAGAAAATTGGTGTCACACAAATGGAGTTGCAACTATGATATCACTTTGTGACACAGCTTCAAAATCTTTGAAACTGGTTTGTAGAAGAAATTTAGAAAAGTTTGAAGATGTGAAATAAAAATAAGTTGAAATTGATGCAATCAGAGCTTACTGAATAATTTCTGAGGCAGCTCCAAAGGCCAGAATGCCACCCACAATGTGAACAGTAAAGTCCCATGAAGCTAGGCAGATATACTCACATTACCTTCTGGCCAAGAATTTGTCTATACTTAGATTTTGACCTAAGATCTGGTGGGAACATTAGTTATAAAGTTATAGATACAGTTAACAGAGAAATTTTCCAGCCAGATCAGACTCCAAGTATACCTTATGATGTATTTACTTTTTTTAACCAAAGGAACAATAGCAGAGTAGAAGTCTTTAACTTTTGCTAATATCTATGAAAATATACATAAAGTTGAAGCCATGCTAGGCATTGTTTATGGATATATTAAATCCACTAGAAATAAGTGCCATGCTTTGTTTAAAACATAATAAAGAGCCTCAAACATTGTGTACTGAATATCAGAAATGGGAGTGAATGATTGAATGTTAACTCCATTTCATTCTAGCTTTGGTTCTATGCCTCATTTCCTTACTCTTTCCTTGGGATAAGAATATATCAAAATTTCTTTATTATTTTACAGGAGCTAACATAATAATTTGCCTTGATTCTTAGAGGAAATTTAGACTGAAACATTTGAACAATATGGAAACTGTTGAGCACCTGGCTATGAAGATAGCAATATGGATAAAGTGTTTGCCACGTAAGCATAAGGACATGAGATGAAATTCCCAGAATCTATGTACAAATGAAGCATTTAAACATGCCTCTAATTTCAGTGCTCCTATGATTACTTAACAGGCAGAGACAGGATAATTCCCCCAAACTTGCTGAGCAGCTAACCTGATATTAAGTAGCAGAAAATTATAAAAGAGATAGTGCCTCAAGCATAGCAGAAGGTAAGAACTGGTGCCTGACGTTGACTTTCAGAAGCATTCTGTGACCTGAGTACAACCACATCCACACACACACAAACATCACACACATCCATACACACAAGGGGGGTAGTTTAAGCCTTAAACTTTAAGGTAATGTGTTTCATGTAATTTAACATCAAATAGATTTGCAGTAATTGGGTTATATATGCATAAATTCCTGTGAAATTATTTAAAGCATGTTTTCTCTGAAGGTGTTTGCAGAGACTACTAGCCCAGAGAATAAAACATGACCCAGTGTGCTGTGTCTTCTCGGCGAAGAGAGAAGAGAACTACCAGCTGAGCACATTACAGCATCTTCTCTTCAGGATCACATGGTAACAGCTCTGGTCCACAGCACTTCTATTGCTCTAATACCCTGCCTTGCTTCAGATACCAAAAGATGAACTGAAAACGATAACCCAGAGCCAAGATAATCTTAATCCTTTCTGTCAGTGTTTTTCCAAGTGATGACACTTCTCTTTGTTGGCTGTGTTGATTGCAAATATGTTCCCCATTTATTCCTTGAATTTTCATCCTTTCAGTGGGCCTTCATGGAGCAAAGAGGGTTTTTTGTTTGCTGTTTGTTGCCTTAAAAGAGTAAGTGTATGAAAATTTCTGGGGATCATATTTAGGTTTCAATTTCTCTGTCAAATCTAAATTCTAAAATCTTGCTGGTTATTTTCTGAAAGTTTTAGCATCTTACCCTCATGTGTATGACCTGCTTTAATTGGTGCTTAAATCAAATGTGATGTTTACACAGAGTTTCTTATATTTTGACTTTGAAAGTAAAGCTAATTCAGCTCATTTGTTGAAAAGTCTGTTGTTACTCAATGAAATTGCTTTTGGAATATCATAAAAATAATTGTAGATTTTTGTGAGCCATTTATGAACTCTCTGGTATCTACCTGCCTGTCACTCCATCAATATCATTTTCCTTGATTATTATAGGCACTGAGAAATCCTTAATATCAAGTAGAATATTATTTTCTACTCAGATCCTTGTCAACGTTATTGTCTTTCTTCTAGGAGTTTGGACTTAAGTAATAAAAAAGCTTCAGAGGAACAGACATGTAGACTCTGTTTTTAATAATAAGAAGAAATGTTCAGATTTTATTATTAAGTATTACACTCTTGTAGTTATTCTTTATCAAGTTGACCTATTTTTCAATACCGTTAGTTCACTTGAGATTTTTATGGTGACTCTTGGATTTGATTGCATACCTTTTTTGTTACAAATGATATTTTGTGTTGTTTCCCGATCTTATAAATGGTGGTTTATATTGATTAGGTTTGAATGCTAAGCCTACCTTACATTTTGGAATAAGTATCTCTTGACTTGGTGTGGATTTTTATTCTGTGTTTGATTCAGTTTCTTAATACTGAATGTTTAAAATGTCACAAGACTAAGATTATAAAATCTTTATCCTATGAAAATTAGAAGCATGAGAAAAAAATAATCACCCAGTAGCTCTTCTCTAAAGTAGAAGTCTCTGAGGAAAGTTATATGGTATGAAGCTAAGCCTTTTACATCCCACAGTTCCTACCTGGAATATATTACTGCATTAGTTAATAACTTCAGTAGTCAATGTCAGTTGAGGAATCATCTCTAAGGAAATGGTCTATGAGCATTCTGTAGAACATTTTTTTTTATTGTTAATTGATATAGGAGAATCTAGCCCACCAAAATGTTACCATCCCTAAGCAAGTGGGACTGTAATGTGAAGGAAAGGTAGCTGAGTAGGTCAGAGAAGCAAGCTAGCAAGCAATATTCCTCCAGTCTCTGACTCAGTTCCTCCAGGTTCTTGTCTTAATGTCCTGCCTTGAGTTTCCTCATTGATGACAGACTGTAACTTAAAAATGAAATAAATTCTTTCTGCCCTACATATTGTAATCTGTCAGTGTTTTATCATAGTAACAGAGAGAAAATTAAGACAATAACATATTGAGCATCTACCAATAAGCATCATGAGTTGTTTTTCATAATCAATTGTTGTTTATTGTACCCAAAGGTTTTCCTTTTGCAACTCTATTACTGATTTGCAGTTTTACTTATTACTGCCAGAGACTGCATGGTGAGCAAGTAAATGAAGAGGCTAAATGATGTGATTACATTTTATTTTTAAAAAATGGTTGAATTTTGTTTAATAGCAAAATTTCTTACCTATTATTTTAATTAACTTTGTCCTTTCTCTTAATCTACAGCTTGAAAGTCTATATTAAATAGTTTAATTAAATTTCCAGCTATAATTTTTACTAGCAAGTTCTGAAATATGTGTATGTGTGGGGGGTGTAAACCAGGCATCTTAGTTCAGTCTTAGTGGAACTTCCTAAAAAATTAAGGGAAATCCTCAGTCTAATGAAAATGGTGTGGATCTCACAGTTAGTGATCTCTCTCTCTCTCTCTCTCTCTCTCTCTCTCTCTCTCTCTCTCTCTCTCTCTCTCTCTGTGTTTTGTTTTTTAGTGTTTTCTTTATTTTATTTTATTAATTTATTTAGTGAAAAAATTTCATTTTTATCTATGTATCCCTCTGCTCCCCCTCCCTTTCCTCCTCCTAATCCCTCCCAGTCAGCCTTCAGTCTTGTCCTTCCCCATCCCCCATCCCCTCCCCCAAAAGAGTAAGTCCCAAGACGGGTCACCTCAGAGTGACACATCTACTCCAGGCAAGTCCGATTCACTCATCCCAAAGTCAAAGCTGGGCTAGGTGTTCCTCTGCAGGGAATGGGCTCCAAGGTACCAGCCCACACACAAGAACACAGTCTGGCCCCGCCCCTCAAGGCTCCACACACTGCTCATGCCAGTTGATAGTCACCTACACTTGGAGGGACCAGCTCCCTTTCCAGATGGATCTCCAGTGGCCACTTCTGATTCAGTGAGCCCCCCAGAGCTCCAAGTAGCCATCACTGCTCTAACTCTCCTCACAATCCCCATTTCCTTGCTCACACAGATACTCCTCCCCTGATCCCAGCTGGACCTGGAGCTCTGCCTAACTCTTAGCCATGGATTTCTGTCTCCACCTCTATTCTCAATTGGATGTAGGTTCTGCGATGACACCCAGGGTGGTCACCCACCTGACCTAGGGCAAGTCCTGCATGCACAGGCACCCCCTCAACTATTGTCTGGAGACTTGGCCAGGGACATCCAATGAATTCTTGGAGGTTTCCCTAGCACCCATTTCTTAGCTGGAGTCATCAGATGCACCCTGATGGGAGAGAGAGTTTCTTCTGTCCTTGGAAAAATGTGGTTTGTCTGGATTCCTTCTATTGGTCCTAGTAAACATGATGCAGACCACTCTGTATCTTTTGTTTGGGGAACTCCAAACCAGCTCACTTCACCCCATCTTCAGAAGTTGTTATGTGGTTGCTTGTAAGACCATTTCCTGGATTTATAACAATGTAGAAGGACAAAATTGGGGAATTTTCTCTTAGCCATTTTATCTGAAACAGAAATATTAACTGATTCTTTAAAAACCCTTATTTGGGAGTCCAGGAAATGACTCTGTAACTAAAAGCACTTGCTGCTCTTTCACAGGACTGATGTTATGTCCCCAGCACCCACATGACTGCCTGTCACAGATGCCTCTGTCTCTAGTTCTGGGGTCATGCAATGCCCACTTCTGTTCTCTATGGACACCAAGTACACCTATGGCATACAAACATAAATGCTGGCAAAAACATTACATAAAAACAAGCAAATCTTTAAAAAGTTAATGTTGCTTGCATTACCCATCTACTGAACACTCTTCAGAAATAAACTCAATATTCACAATGGCCTATTAGAGTGTGCACTGTGAATCATTTTTCCCGTTAACTTATGTAATTTCTTCTTCCTATAGCTCAGTCCATTCACAATGAACTTGCAACATGCTATCATTTAGACAATCCAAATGTGCTGGCAGGTAAGAACATTTTTACATGCTGATGCTTCTACCTGAATTTCTTTTGTCTCTAACCACATGACCTTTTCAAATCATTTCTTTTTCTGTGTTAATGCCATCATAATGGGTAACTGTTTTATCCTTTATTATTTCCAATAATTACACCTTTGAGCACATTTTATCACTGACTCATTATTTTAAGCTTGGGGAAGGGTCATAATTCTTTTTAATTATTTCATTTTCAGCTTTCCATTTGGTATCTTGCCTACAGAATCAACATATAGTAAAACACATATGTGAGATAATTTAGCAAATTGGTATTTGTGTTCATTTCTCCAAATCTCGTAAGATTTCAACCACCTCTGTTGTCTTTGTTTTCTTTCTTGTAAATCTTTGACACTATTTCATCAGAATATTTTCATAAAAAACAAAATAAATTAGTATTTTATTCACATATATAATTGTATATACATATGTATGCATGCATACAAATGCAATTATTAAATACTTTGCTAATTCTTTCTTACATATATTTTAACACCTTCCTGGGTTTATCTTCCTTTTAATTTAAGTCTTTCCCAATATATTAAACTAAAAATTGGCTATTTATATGGTAAAATATCTGAGACCTTCCTTGCATGATTGGAAATTTTATTCACTTTACCTTCACATTTAAATGAAGAATATAAATACTGAAGTGTGAAGGTTTACTTCACCCTCAGAATTTAAAAATATTACTCCATTATTTTGTTGCATGAAGTTTTTGCATTAAGAACACCAATGGCTCTGATTCTGTTGTTAATTTCCTATAATGTATGACATTGTCACAACAAAATGCAGCCTATAAAATTGTGGACATTTTCTAAAGTACTAATTTTTCTTCTGAGCCTTAATTTCTGTAGAAAATTTCAATTGTATTATCTTAATAGCAAAACAAAATTAGGTTGCTTAGCTACTGACCATGAGATTTTTATATTTCAATCATAATATTTTAATCTGTTTGCTGTTTGTTTTAACTATAGATTGGCTTTTGGAAGATCTTTGTGTAACACATTAAGATTAGAAAATATCTAATTATTATTAAAATATATAATTATCTAATTATTATAACAATTCTCTCAGTTTTGTACATAGGATATAGTATACATTTTGTACATTTGCTATAGTATATTTATTTGTATTCTGAATACAAGCTGACTTTGGGGACTTATATTCTTACCAATATTTTTGCCCTATTGTTTTATTGAAACAAAATCTTTAACATCCAATGTTAAAATAGTTAATTTTGTATATTTACAAACATTTGTAAATGTTGTTCCCCATCATTTTACTTTAATTTTGTGTTAAGAACATGATGATGTATTTTCTTGTCATCAAAGGACTTTTTTTTTTTAAAAAAAGAAATTTATATTTTTAAGAGCAATTATGTCTTTTGATACTACTGCATTATGTTTCACATCTTTGCTTGACAGAATGTACGCGTTTGCGTGTGTGTGTGTGTGTGTGTGTGTGTGTGTGTGTTTCTTTCAATATTTTTTTTGTGTTATACTAGCCTATACCTAGCATATTCGATAGTGTAAGTTTTTAGCTTTTATGCTTTCCACCCATTATAATGTTCTCTCCAACTGTTGATGACGAAGTATGTGTTTCCTTATAATTTAAGAGGTAAGAGTAACCAAAGGGGAGCTTCAAAGCATTATTTTCTGTACATTGAGAAATTCCATTCTTTCATAAATTGTCATTCGTAAAGTTACAAGAAATCCTCTTTGTTCCCAGATCTTCACTTATGCAGTCATTCGGGCCTTTGTGTGCACACATGTGCTGAGAAAGGGTAACGTGCCCAGGCTTTCCTCCTGGCTCTTCCACATTCTGTTCCTGAGACCATCAGCTTGTTATTTCTGCTCCAAAATCCCTCCCCGAAGCATCTTAACCATTTGTCTTTTCCTAGGTCATTCACATCTTTCTTTCTTTCTTTTTTTTTGTTGTTCTTATTGTTCATTTTGTTTTTGTTTTTTGATAGTTTCCTTTCTGTTCCTGGGATAAAACGATGCCCAACAGCAGCTTAGGATCTGTTTGGCTTAGACCTGTAGGTCATAAGCCATCAGTAAATGAAATCAGGTTAGGAACTGAAGGCAGAAACCTGGACTTTAGTAAAGTTGAGGGAATGCAGCTTGCAGGATTCCCATCAGATCTGTCCTTGCTCATGTACAGCTAGCTTTCTTATGCAGCCCAGGACCATTTGACTGCAGAATGAGGCTGGCCCCAACATGCTGGGGTCCTTAGACACCAATTAATAATCATGGTAATCCCTTAGAGACATGTCCACAGACCATCCAGGCAATTCCTCAGCTGAGGCTTTTCCTTTCACAGCTAGGCTGTGAAATGTTAACAAGTAAGACTAACCAGGACATTAGAGTTTTTTTTTTAATTATTTTTAATCCTCAAAATACATAATAGTTGATTTCTTTTTAAGTTCCTAATATTATTAAGCACTTACAATATATTTTATCATAAAACAAAACAATGTTTTCAAGGTAAAAGAAGTAATTGCTAATGCTAAGTGCTTAGTTGTAACAAAATAGATCAATTATTTGTGTTCATGTATTAGTCTGCACATAGCCAGTCAGAGTTCAGCAGCAAGATGATGGAGAAAATGGATGTGCATTTGAGTTTGTGTGTCTTATGAAAGCCTGTGCCCTGATCATATTCTTCTACTGTGTGGACTAGAAAGCCTAATTAATTACACTTTGAGACTTCAGATCTGTTGCTGGAACCACTGTTGAACATTATCTTGTTTTCTGAGACTATGTCTCCACAGAAGGATAAACAGTTTTTGTTTACATTGAGACTCATCAAATGTAAGATCTAGAAGGAAATTTAATTATATAGTCTAATCTCTAATTTTCTAGTTAGCAGAATGAGTTTCAGCTCTGATGTGTGATTTATTTATGGTTAAATGGATAAGACAATTCTAAAATCTCATATCCTTCAAGTGGTTTGTGTTTTCTATTTTACCAAATAAGTTCTTTGTGGCTTACATTTTTTGTTTCATAAATAAGGGAATCCAAGATTTTTAATAGAATGAGGATGTAAGTCATATATTAATAAAAGATTCTGCTTACTCCTCACACTGTAGTGAGTCCCTGGTTACTTCTCACACTGCAGTGAATCCCTGGTTACTTCTCACACTGTAGTGAGTCCCTGGTTACTTCTCACACTGTAGTGAGTCCCTGGTTACTTCTCACACTGTAGTGAGTCCCTGGTTACTTCTCACACTGTAGTGAGTCCCTGGTTACTTCTCACACTGTAGTGAGTCCCTGGTTACTTCTCACACTGTAGTGAGTCCCTGGTTACTTCTCACACTGTAGTGAGTCCCTGGTTATTTCTCACACTGTACTGAGCTCCTGGATAGAGCTCCTTTATTCACTTTCCTAATTTTCCTTATTTACCAAATAAATTCTGAGATTTTATTACATGTCAAGCTTCCTAATAGGAATCTAGCCATACATAGCCTGAAAAGGAGCCTAAACCCATAGCTCTCCCAGTCAGCTCATAAGTCTACTTTTACCTAGGATTTTATATTCTATAAATTAACTTTAAAATGGCATTCATTTTTGTCATTCCATAATGCAAATGACACATCCTTTCTTCTCCCACCCCTAAAGGACTTTGTCTCTGCTTTAGTCCCGATCTCTCCCCTCAGCAGAAGAAATGAAGATTTCTCATTTGCTTTTACCCAGTCTTGCTTCCAATAAGAAAAGATACTTAAAATCAAACTTAAAATTATTTTAAATGACAGTTGTTCTACTTTTTAATACATTTAGTTCAAGAAAATGGGAGTATGCACAAATTGGCTTATAGATATTAGAATTTAAAAAATAACAAAGGTATCTTTTAATATTTAGATGAATCAAAATATGTAGACAATGAAGTTGGCTAATTTGGTACATGGGAATGCAGAGGATGAGGAGGGAGATAGAGATGGGCCAGAGAAAAGCGAGTGAAAGTATTGATAAACATGATGGCTAGCACTGGAGTTCAGATCATTTTGATCTAAAGCAGAGAATGTGTTTGGTCACAAAAAAATTTGGAGTCCATTTTCTCTAAGATTCTTATAATAGTGCAAGGAAATTGATAATTTAAACATTTTATAATTAACACATAAAATGTTCTCCAAGAATTCTCTTTTCTACTCATTTTGTTTAAGTGAAGTCTTGGAAATGAAAAGCATGAAAATTATTTCTAATGAAACATTGGAACAGAACAGAACTCATAGGTACAAATAAATGAATTGTGCTCAGAGCTCCAGTTTTGCTGTCCTTAGAGAACAGAATATTATTATACCATTATCTGAAAGGGGTTTAATTATATTCCCATTATATCCATCTGGTTTAAAACCCTTATCATCCGAGAACATGCTGAGAAATCTACTTTCCCCAAACAGTCAACATACAGAATCCCTTTTGTAAAGCTTCAAGTTTCAATGGAGTATAGAAGCCCACAAAGCCTCTAGAGCCTTGCCTTTGGTTTGCCTCTGCCCCACTTATAATGAGTAACGAGAAAGGCTGTTAACTCTCAGTTATCTGGAAACCTATTTTACACTGTATGATTTATTCGTTTACTTATTCATTTTGCTGAAGGGTATTTTAATTCTGCATGTTCTCTTTATAAATTAATTGGATTAATTAATTAACAATCTAAACATTATTTTGAAAGCTAAACTAGCTACCTTCTGAGTTATGATAAGAAATCCAGAAGAAGATATTCCAAGTTAACACAACACTGACTGTACATTATAAATCCTTTCAGAAGGTATGTGGTTAAAGTCAGTAGAACACAGCTAACTACAGGAGTGTTGTATGTGGTATCATAGGATGAACATCAACAACGTGTTTACAACATGACTGACTTCTCTCACTGTAGTGAGTCCCTGGTTACTCAACTTTAAGTGTACATTAGGAACAGAATAAAAAGTATATTTTATATTACACAAAATTTTAAAATGGCAAATTTATGAATAACGAACACCTTAAATGTATTAAAAATATTTCTTCTGGTGACAAGAAATTTTTTAGTTGAACTATATGCTTTCTCATATATAAAATGTTTTTGAAATATTACCAAAATTTAACAATTCAAGAATGGTTATTCTTAGACACATATATATAGAATTCTATACCAATATTTTGTTTAAAAAGAATTGTTTGGGTTTTAAAATCTTAGATAGTCTTAGAGAGAGTATGTGAATAAAAATGTGTGAGAATGTGTTTAAGTGTGGGAGCAGATGTGAATATGTAAGAGTGTGGGAGTGTGTGAGAACTGTATCTGTGTGTGTGTGTGTGTGTGTGTGTGTGTGTGTGTATGTGTATGTGTATACAGTTGTGAAAGTGTCATATCACTTGTATGCAGGTCAGAGGATAAATTTTTGAAGTCAGTTTTTTTATGTGTGATGTCTTTCTGTATGCTGTAAATATTGTTTATTAATAAAAGGACTGCTTTGGCCTATGGCAGACATATTAGAAGTTTGCAGGGAATCAAACATAGATAGGGGAAGAAAGGCAGAGTCAAGGAACACACCATCCAGCCACTCAAGAATCAACATGTATGAGTAACACAGGTAAGCCATAGGTTACGTGGCAAGACAGATTAATGAAAACGGCTGAATTAAGATGCAGGAGCTAGTTATCAATATGTCTGAGCCATAGATCGAACAGCATGAAATTAATATAAGCATTTGTGTGTTTCTGTGGGACTGTGGGTCAGTGGGTCTGGACCTCTGGCCAGACAGGCTAGAAACCTCTTATTACAAGTTTTCACCTTTAGCTTGTTCAGAAAGAGACTCTCCTTTCTGCTGGGCTATACACTCTAGGCTGTCTAGTTAACAAGCTTCTGGGTAATTTTCTTGCCTCTTTGTATGACACATGCTGTGATTTCAGATGTATTCCAGAGCATATTTTAACTGCCCAACACATTTATTCCCTTTCTTATTTCCCCACCTACTTTACATATAATACATGATATATGTCATTTGGCATTAAAGAAGACTTTTAAATTTCAATAGATAAAGAATAACATACCTATTTATACTATGATAAATGTCTTTTATCTAAAATAGTTCTTATTTCTCCCGAAAGATGAGTTGAAGGAATTCTGTAGACTCATGTAGATTCTGCTGGTTTCTTATTAATAATGTAGGCAAGAATGAGGGTCCTTAGACTGTCAGAGTGCAGTATGAGACAGAGAAGTTTATTACCCCAAATACATCACTTTATAGTTACTTGTTATAGTTCCTTCTTGCGCTTGATGGTAAATGGGCTCCTCCCAGATACCCAGTCTAAAGAACGCTCCCATTTTAAATTCAAGTACCTGGTTCCCTAGCACAGACACTTGCCATGGATCAGAAGTTGTAACGGACTTCCTGAGAATTTCTTCGTGAGTATAGCATCATTCTCTGTGGGTTTTCTGCATCATTCCCACAGCATTGTAAATAATTTTTATAACCATCTTTTTAGAAAAGGATATTATATTACACTATCCATATACTTTCTGCCAGAAACTTGGTTTGTTGAAAACACATTACTTTGTTTTCTTTGATTATAGATTCTCTCTTTGCTCCCAGCTCCAATTCTTCCCAGTAAATTTATACTACTACTGTATGGTTCATTTTTGTTTTGAGTTATGCTTTGATGATTCCCAGTAGGCATAATGTTAATCCTTTTCCATCAATTTCCCATTTTGGTAACAAAATTATTATGCACCAGAAAAAATAAATTGAACTTCAAGTAGCACTGTTTTGAATTGTTTCTTTGCATATGAATAAAATGTACACCAAATGAGCAATTTGCAGTTGAAAAGCAATTCCAATTATCAGGAGCCAAGTTCCTAGGTTTTGTTTTTTTTTGGTGGTATTTGTAGTATATTAATTCTGTTTTAATTATATGGAAAAGCATACAACATGAAATTAAAATGAAATACAGTACCTCTTTTGAAAATGACAAAGTCAGTTCCTGAAATAGCATTGTGAATAGTACGTGCTTCTCCAAAAATCTGAAACTATAGCTTATATTATGTGTTTTAAATGAGTGAATTCCTAACGGGTTTCTACAAAACAATACATGTAATATTAATTATGGCATAGATGGATAACTCCATGTAACTATTCATAATGCACCCAGAGGGGGAGTGGGGGGATCTAATTTCTTACCATTACTTACGCCTCTTACTTTTTTACTTGGCTTTAAAGAATATTTAAAAGAGCATTTTCCCATGGTAAGAATGACAAATATTTTTAAGGTGCTTTGAAATCAAAACAAATAATGTAGGAATGTCTTTCTGTATAGTGTGAATATCAATCTTTAAGTAAAGGAGCTGTTTTGACCCTTGGCAAACACCATAGCCAGAGACAGGAGCATAGATAGGAAAAGGAGGGTGTAGTCAGAGACAGATTGAGCCAGATGCCCAAAGAAGCAGCATGTAAGGAACACAGGTGAACCATGGGCCGTGTGACAGACATAATTATGAGAATGGGTTGAGTTAAGTTGAAGGAGCTAGTTAGCAATGAGCCTGAGCCATAGGCCAAACAGCATGAAGTTAATATAAGTGTCTGTGTGTTTCATTGGGATTTTGGGATTGTTGACCCAGATAAGCAGCAGTGGACAGGTCTGAACTGTGTGGTTAGTCTGAATCAGAATTCTCATTGCAACAAACAAATGAACTTTTTCTTGTTAAGAAAACATTAATAATTGAGTTATTAATAAATGAATAAAATATTTTTTGGTAGCAAAATTTGATACTGTGTAACTTTTGATATCAAAGCTACTGTCCTTGCCCAGCTCTGTCAGGTTAACTTGGAGTGGTTAGTTAGATAGCTACACATTTATACATTGCCTTTTTGTTACTATTCTATGAAGCCTTCAAGGTCATTTAGTACATACCTTGATAATATTCATGCCTTCTACCAACTTTTTCTTCCCTACCTCCTGAACTTAATATCCTCTTACTTTTATTTTTAATCCTTCAAGCCAATTTCTGCGGCCCGGATATTTGTGCATGTGGTTTTCTATTGGAGTGGTCAAGTAATCAGAGGCTTCACTTTTAGGGAAAACTATCTTTGATTTACCCAGCAGCTAAGAATTAACACTCATTTATACATTATCTTGGCACATTTCTTAAACTGAGATAACTAAGGAATGGATTAAAGATAATTATAAACAAAAGACATGATCAAATATCTGAAAGAGACACTTCATTCTTATTGAATGACAATTTGATAGCAATTATTTACCAAATTAACATATAATAATGATATTCAGTATTTATTGAGCACTTCATATTTCATATGCCACGTTATCTAAAGCAGTAATTTCAAATATAATGTTCAAAATTATTTATTAGAGCATTGTTAATTTCCATGTATGTCAAAGAAAGCTCAAAGAGAATGTAGGAGTAATAAACAGAAGGAGTATTTATTGCCTATACAGAGTACCTTAGAAGAGCAAACATGGGGAAGACCATCATTCATTGGTGAACAGAGAGGGTTCCTGACTTTCCCTGCCTTCCAGATGGTCAGCAGAAGGCTGGATAGGCACAGTAATAGGAAAGAGACCTACTGGCTTTCTAGGGAGCAACAGTCAATTACCAGAAGGTGTAGAGAGCCGGCGAGGCTGCACCTTGAAGATGGTGCTGGCTTCTGCCTTTCACCTTCCCAACGGTGAGAGCTCTCTGAGATGAACAACTCATTGTTTGGCTAAGGCTAAGCCCGTGGCTTGCCTCCAGGTGTGGCTTACTTCCGTGCACCTGGATCTATTGGCATGGCCCACGTGGCACCCCTTGACTAGCAGTCCAGAGGGTATATAGCTGGGAGCGGGTTTTCCCCAGTAGGAGAGGCAGTAGCAGAAGCAGAGAAGAGGCAGAAGTAGTTTCAAGGTCCTGAATAAACCACTGAAAGAAGAGCCTGGTGTCGCATCGTCCTTGCGGGGCGAGGGTGCACGCGACAAGAAGGGACACCGTTCCCGAGAAGAGTTTGGAAGTTCTTAAGAGAGGAAGGGTCCTTACTTTTCCTACTAAATAGGAAGCTGTGGCAAGGGAGTCAGAACTGGGAACAAGAGCCCCCTTTCTTTGATTCTGTCCATTGGTGCTCCTTCAGTGCCTTTTCCGGGAAAGTTCCAAGTTACTTGCACAGGAAAAGAATAATTGGGAAAGTTCATCTCTAGAATGAGAAGGCAAAGAAGGATGTGATTAGACCTAGGAACCAACAACTGCTAAGAGAGCTGATGAATCATATGACCATGAGAGAAGTAAAGTCTGTTGAGGCCCATGATAAGCTCACACAAAGACAAGAGCCAATTCCATTCTAAATCGTGTTCATCTCTGATGATGGCACTGCCTCAGAGACAAGCCATCCCGTCAAACTGCTCTTACTCTGTATCAACTCACCAGTATTTCTGGTTTCTAGAAGCCTTTGTGGGTCTAATTGCCACTGTATTTCCTGACTTCTGCTATGAAGCAGTTGGCAGAAGGGATTCAAAAATATATCAGATGAAGGCAAAAGTAGTCACGGACAACAAAGGAGGCCTTTATTTTGTGGAAAACATTTGGTTGCTGTAGAGCCATAGGAAAAGGTGTCTCTCTTTGTTCTCATAGGCTTTATTTTCCCACTGGATTCAAATGCTCCATGGGTGAACTGCCTATTGCTGATTATCCAAAATATCTTTTGTGAATTCTATACAAATTCATATTTTATTAATCATTAACCCGTTCACAAAGACACAGAGTGTTTGGTATCCACTCTTTTTTATATCATTAGCTTTAACATATTTTAAGTTTGAGTTTATAATATTAAAATATTTACATTTAGAGAGAGAATTATATATTTATTATTAATTTATGAAGATATTATTATTATAAAGATTATTTTCACACCCTAGAATCATTTAGAAAGATTATCATTGAAGGCTTGTCTATTTTGGGTTGACTAGATATTGGAAAACCTAGCCCACTATGGGCAGTACCATTACCTAGGAAAAGGTCTTAAACCACACAAGAGTGACTAAATCAAACTAAATACAAGCAAGCAACAAGTTAGTGACCATGTTTGCATTTATTTCTCTCTTCTTGACAGTAGATGTGATTTGATTAGCTGTTGAAAATTCCTGCCTTGACTTCCTACAATGATGGATCATAATCTATAATTAAAAAAACAAAACCTATTCCCAATCAGTGAAATTGGGACAGATATCTAGCTTAAACTTTAGTTTCACCTTTTCTTTATAAAACATGAATTATTGTGATATAAATATGGATATGGCTACATTTGTTAACAAGTACTTCAGTCCACAGGCTGGCATTTTACATAGAGAATGAGATATAAATTACACCCGGCAGTCATTTATGGATCAGCTGCACCTAAAACCCTCCACATTTCCATTTCTAAAAATTTAACCAGTTTGAAATAAGTTGTATTTTATTTGTTAAAAAGCCCTAAATAAATCAAAAGATATGTCTAGATTATATTTTTTTATTTTCCATAATATACATCAGTTGGAGATTTTTCTTTATCCTTAAAAACATAAATATTAGTACATGGAAAATATTTTTTATTTTAATATTGTAGGCAAAAATTGATCAAATACATAAAATTTCTCTTATTTTAAAGTATGTCTTAGAATAACTTTCATGTATTATAAATAATTGTTATATTAATAATTGTGTCTCAAAATATTGTCAACTATGAATTACTCAGAGTTCTTTCCCTTTTTCAAAATATTGGTTATAATATAATTCTAACAATACCAACACTACTAATAATAAATATTAATAAGCATCCTTATTGATATTTAGAGTTGAAAGATACTGTATTCCCAAAACAAGAAGGAGATTTTTCTCTTAATTATTAATTAATATTTAGTTTGTTAATGGCCATTCTTTAGTCTTTTTCCATAGGAACACGTTTCACAATTCATGCTGTTTCAACAGTCCTCATCCAATACAGATTCAAAAGTATTATATATTCTAGAGCTAAAGACATATCTCAGTTGTAGAGTGCTTGCCTAGCCAGCTCAGAGCATAGGATCTCATCCCTAGCACTGTATAAAAAGCATGGTGGTGCACAACTGTGATCCCATTGCTCAGGAAGCAAAAGTAAAACCAGAGGTTTTAGCCCATCCATGATACAGTGTGAGCTCAGTCCAGCAAGGCACAAATGAGACCCAATCCTAAGAAACAAGTCTTACAGATTTAGAGATTTATGATACAGTGTCATGTCCTGATCACTGAAAGTGGCCAGAATATGTTAATGAGACACAGTGAGCTATGAAATGACAAGCAATGACTTTTACTGAGATTTCTAAGACCAGATACTAAACTTAGAAATATTACACCAGTGAGTAAACTGAGTCAGTATAGGAATGATGACAATAATAATAAAAGAAAGAACAAGATGCTCACTCTTGACCTCATTTGGTTTCTGCATCCAGTTGAACTGAAAACACTTCACTTTCATCACATGATCTTGTTGTAATTTCTATATCAATTCATCTATTCAAATTGTATGCTTTTCTCAAAGGAAACCTACATAACAAAAGAGTGCAATCACTTTAAAAGATTAACAATAATGGATTAATTTTAAAAAAATAGTAATACATAAAGTTTTATATAAATGTATTTATTTATTTTATATCTAGGGCTAAGTTTTCCCTCCCTTTTCTCTTAATCCCTACTCTCCACCCCCACACCTTCCCAGCTCTCTAACACAGTCTGCCTACTTTTCTGTCTAGGAAATGACAGATCTCCCATGAATATCAACAAAACATGGCATATCAAGTTGCAGTAAGGCTAAGCACATACCCGTGTATTAAGGTTGGACAAGGTAACCAGTATGAGGAATAGGGTCTCAAAAGCCAATAAAAGAGTAAGGACAGTCCCTTGACTTGTTCCCACTGTTAGGAGTGCCACAGGAGCACATGACTATAACATATATGCAGCATGCCTCAGTCAGTCCCAGTCAGGACCCCTGACTGTTGGTTTTATCTCTGTAAGCCTCTATGAGCCCAGCTTAATTGATTCTGTGAGTTTTTTGTGGTATCCTTGACCCTACGGCTCCTATAATCTTTCTCTTTTTCTGTAGGATTTTCAAGCTCTACCTAATGTTTGGCTGTGGGTTTGCAACTGTTTCCATCAGTTGTTGGATAAAGCCATTCTGCACTTGGTACCAATCTGTGAGTGAGCAGAATATGACGATTGGGCTTGGCACCAATCTGTGAGTATAGCAGAATATCACCAGGTATCATTACATTGACTTTTTTCTTTCCAAACATGTTTGGTTCTATCCTAGGTTTCTGAGTCATCCTTGCGTCCTGATGCTCCAGACAAAATCAGGGTGGCCTTACTCTCCAAGTATGGGTTTTTGGCTAGACCTTTCATTGTTTGACCACTTACTCAATCTCTAGGCAACCCTTATTCTTGCACATTCCCGAGGCAGGACACATTGTAAGTCAAAAGTTATGTGATTGGGTTGGTTTCTCACAACTTCCACTTAAAAGTCTTGCCTGGACACAGGAGGTGACTAAGGTGACTGGTCAGAGTAGGCACTCACTGTTTCTTGGAGTCTTTGCTGGGGTGATCCTTGTAGAATCTTGGTGGACTTCCTTCCCCAGATTTTGACCTGACCTCCAAAATGTCTCTACTTTCCAGTAGTCTCAATATCTTCCCCCTCCACTCCACTCCACCCCAACCTGATTGCTCGTGGTCCCATCCCTACCTGCTCACAATCAACTCACAAAGTCTCTTTATTTCCTCTTCCCAGAGAGATCTGTGTGCTCCTCCCACCCAACCCTCCTTGTTACCTAGTTTCTCTGGGTCTATGGATGATAATATTATTTTACAGCTAATATTCACTTATAAGTGAGTACATACCATATTTGCATTTCTTGATCTGGGTTACCTCATTAAGTTGATTTTTTTTCTAGTTTCATATATTTGCCTTAAAATTTTCTGGATTTTATTGTTTTTAACAACTGAATAATACTCCACTATGTAAATGTACCACATTTTCTTTATCCACTCCCCAATTGAGGAACATCTAGGTTGTTCCCAGGTTCTAGCTATTTCAAATAAAGTTGCTATGAACATAGTTGGCCAAGTGTCCTTGTGGTATAATTGAGCATTCTTTGGGTAAATGCCCAAGAGTGATATAGCTTGCTTTGTCTTGTGGCAAATTGCTCACCAATTTCTGAGATACAGACACACTGATTTCAAAAGTGGCTGTTAAAGTTTGTGTTCCCACTATCAATGAAGGAGTGTTTCCCTTGATCCTCATCCTCTCTCTACAGCATGAGCTGTCTGTCATTTGTGGTTTTGATCTTAGCCATTCTGACAGTTTTAAGATGGGATCTCAGAGTCATTTTGATTTGCATTTCCATGATGGGTAAGAACGGTAAACATTTCTTTTTTTATTAACATTTTTCAAACTGACAACAGTTTCCCTCCCTTCTTTCCTTCCATTTCTTCCCCTAGACTTCCATCTACCCCCTCATCATCGACCCACTCCTCCTCTATCTCCATTCAGAGAAAGGAAGACCTCCCATGAACTTGAGCACAGCATGCCATATCAGGTTGAGGTAGAGAAACTCCAGCAATTTAGAAAAAAAACGGACTTGTGTCTTTATCCATGGAAACATAGTCTCATATAAAGGGTCTTGAAATGAAAAGCCTAATAAGCGCAATTAATTTAGTATTTTATATTCTGTAAACAACAGCAGGAACATGTCACTAATACCTGGGAGGGTACAACTGCAGTATTGCAGTTGGTGCAGTTCAGGTGAGCATGTCCCAGTCTCACCCAGATGATCACTAATTGCCATTTGATTTCAGCATTTCACAGCTTTGACACTTTTTATGTTCATTTTGGGCGTATGTTATCACTACAGTGTTTCCAAAATACAACTCATTATCATAATACTGTCACGAATTTTTGGTACCATTTAAAAAGAAGCACGGGATGAACATGATGAAGCTGAGAGTGAAACTGGGTGTAGGTGTAAGGATTGCATGCATTAGGGTATACAGAGGACCCTAAGAAGGCCCATGGGTAAGCCAGGAAACATACCTCCACTTTATGCAGCTGTACAGTAAGTACTCTGTAGATCTGAAGGGGTGTAGGCAACCATTCTTAATAAAAACTCAAACACAAATGTAATACCATTCAGCGACTATGTATCATATAGATTAATACAATGTGGTCTTTAATTTTTACAAAGATTCACAAATGCCTTTTTCACACTAAATAAATGGGTTATAAAAATTGTATGTGTCAAAGTTATGTCATCTGCTTTATACTCTTGTTCATGGTTCTGGCTGTGTTCTGACTGTTTATGAAAGCCAGCATAAAGCCAATGAAGCCAGAAAGCTTGGAAATATTTCTGTTGACATAGGCAGAGTGATCAGCATGGCTATTCCATGCTGTTGCATTACACTCAGCTTCCCAAGACTCTCCATAAAAATCTGAGCACTTTAAACTGGCATTTGCTTTGCTAAAATTATCTGTGACTTTTTCAATATCATGCAATAATTGGTGGACCCTAGTACAAGTGTTGAAACTATTTACACAAATAGCTACTCACAGTCTGTGTTCTCTGATATTCTCATGCTCTCAGCACTTCTAGAGCTTTCCTTCGCTTGATGCTAATATTATGGTTTTTTTTTTTTTATTGATTTCTCTACTTGGAGTGAGGGGGTGGAGGGCATTTTACTAAAATAGCAATCTCAAGCTGTGGGTCAAGGTTAAGGAATGTAACCGATGCCTATAGAGGCAGGTTGTAAGTCTGCTAATAAATTAGAGTTGGCAGATGACAGCTGTAGGTGTCTGTCCTCTGTATACTTCTGAAAGAAAAAATTCCCATCATGCTTGTCACAGATTATGCACCAATTTAAGATGGGCTTTCTGATCAACTGATGACTGACATTGTCCTTGGATCACCAGAAGTCCTTCACAGGAAGTGCTTGTCACTGAAGAATCATAAATAAAAATAAATTAAATTGATTCAGTAAATTACTCTGCAAGAAGCATATCAGCAGAGTATTCTTTAAATTAAATAAAAGAAAATATTTGTAGTAATTCAAAAATAGAATCACTATTTTTAAAAACCAGCAAACATAGAGTAAAATTTCTTCTAAACTTTGGATTATGTGAGTATTCAATGAACCAAAAGGTTCACCAATGATAAGTTCAACTAAACACACATGCTTTGGATTTCATTTTAAATCATTTCAGATGTACTAAAAGATGTAAAAAAAGATGTAAAAATTTAATAGAGCCTACACATGTAAGCATGAAAAGAAATTTAACACAGAGCATTTTAAAGACTGAGTAGCCCTCTTTTTCTCACCTTAATGTATTTTTGATCAGTTCTTAAGTGTCTCTTCACAATATGCTGTCCTAAATATTATAACATAATATGGTATTGTTTGGCTCACTCTCAATTCCATACAAATCATATCATATTATTTCAAATCATATATCATCAATTAATTAACTTTTAGTCCTGGGTAGAGAATGTAGTGGCATACATATAAATGATTCCTATAACATTTTAATATACATCTCATGTGTACAAGAGTGTCTATGATTTATATCATAGACCAGTGGTTCTCAACCTTCTTTCTAATGCTTGTGATCCTTCAGTACAGTCCTTCATGTTGTGGTGATCTTCCAACCATAGAATTATCTTGTTGCTATTTCATAGCTATAATTTCCCACTTTTATATATCATAATGTAAATATCTAATATGCAGATACCTGACATGTGACTCCTAAATGGGTAAGAATCACTGTTATAGACTTAAATTTATAAATCAGTGCCTATAAATCTAAGATGGCTGTTTTGGTTATCTTTATATTTCTCATCATTTATTCTTTTATAACTTAGCTAACATTGAACATTTGGCAGTCTGATTTCCATTTTCTAATTAATCATGTAGATGTGTTTGTGTCTGTCTCTGTGTGTATTGTTGTTGTTCATAAACCACGGACATACTTTTTCTCTTCTTTAAATTTCTAATTCATATAATCTATACTTTCATTAACTGTGGTTTGGGTGCATTATAACTTTTATACTATTGTTATGTGTTTTTTCTGTTATAGACACTAATTATGGAGTTGTAGAATTATACAAAGTATCCTAGGAGACTTTACTTACACTCACTTGAAGTTATTTTTTCAGAGAAGGAACATTATTGTTTTAATGCACTCAAGTTATTTTGTGAATTCTCCTGTGTGCTGTCTTTCTGGACCTGTTTGAGAAATATTTTCCCACTCTGAGAACAAAAATATCCTTCATTGTGGCTTGTGAAAATTTTAATTGTTCTATTCACATTTGTGTATATTCTGCTTAGACTGGTTTTGTGTGATCTGAGATAAAAGCTTAATTTCATCCTTTGCCATTTAAGTAACAACATTGCTCATGTATGTATTTAGAGTATTTTTTCATAATTTTTGATCTAGCATGTTAGTTTCTTTTAATGATACTATTAGTATAAGCATTTGGGGTAGCTTACTGTCAGATATAAATGATTATATAAATTATTGAATAAATTACTTAACTGCAATACTCTGTTATATGTTCTTTTCCCTGTTATCTATATCCTAGCTTTCTCCTCCTCCTCTTCCTCCTCTTCTTACTTCTTCTGATCTTGGACTCATTCCTAGAAAATAGTTACATATATATGCATATGAATACCTTTATGTATATGTATACGAATATATATATTGGGTTTTGAAGACAGTTTCTCTGTGTATCCCTGGTTCTCCTGGGACTTGCCCTGTAGATCAGACTGGCCTCAAACTTGAAGATCCACCTACCTCTGCCTCCAGGCTCCCCTGGGACTATTTTCCCTACTGAATCTCAACATCTCAGAAAATTAATATCTCTGTAAGGATCAAAAATGGGTTAGTTAATTAATAAAAACCAGAGAGTTTTGCACCATGGTAACACTTGAGTTGAACTCTGACGCACATGTGGAAATGAATGAACTTCGACTAATCAAGGTAGGGTTGATGTCAAAGGGAGCAGGTTTCAATAAAAGCTTCAGCAAAGGAGGAAGAGAGATCAGATAATTTTGTACTAACTATGTGAGTATTTTTCTGTCTCTCTAAAAATTCTGAACCACTTAGAATGTTGTCAGGATTGCAGAGAAGTATTGACTATTTTTGAGAGGATTTCCACACTGAGATAGTTATGTTAAGAATAAAACATTGTTCACATACGTGCACATGTTGTATGTGTTTGTGCTTCTGAGTACATGGAAATGTTGACTAAGTCTTGGAGTAATGGAGAGAGAAAGGGAGAGAGAGAAAAAAATAGACAGAAGGGAGGAGAGGTGTCTCTGACTGGTTCTCACACTGTAAATCAGGTAAGCATAGAACTCAAATGTAGGTTCAGCATTCTGCCTTCAGAGTACTGGAATTAACAGGTAAGAGCCACCATACCCAGCTCAAGTAACAATTATAGGCCACTGTTGTCAAAATCCTTACTAACATTGTACAAAAAGTATGACAGGATACATTTAGAGGGTATAAACATTTTTGGCAAGAAACTAAATATAAGAAATCAGAAAGAGTAACATTTAAAGAAGTCAACTTGACATCTTTTTTAGTATACATTTGATAATTATTAAAAGAGTAGTAACTGAGGGCTTAGAATAAGTGATGCTGAACTATGATCTATTCAGTAAATAATCCCTGCACGCTAAGGAATTTTAGTCTAGTTGAATTGATGTTTACCACAGAAATCTAAGAAGAGAAAAATGCTTCATATGCATATGAAATAGTATTTCCCTAAGGCTAGTATATTTCTCTTCATTGCTACTAAACAATAGGAAAATGAAAAAAAATTCAGCTATTATACTAAAGTCTAAATCTCTATACTACAGAGGTCTGCACATATTTTGAATTAGTTTTGATGAAACCATAATAGAATTAAATAAATACCTGTACATAAACATTTAATGTGAAGAAAGTTCACCAATGGTATTTTTTGTGAATAATTTCATATGGATGATATTTAATTCTTCTCTAAATTTTTTTTCTAAATATTTTTGTAGATTGCAAATTTTATGTTGAGATGGAAAAGCCATTGCTATTATGCTTAAGATACTAAGTTCCTTTAGTAATACAGCCCTCCCTAAATAGTCATTTCAGAATTTTTTGTTTGTGAGTTAAAGATATTCATTCAACTCTGTGACTTGCCTAAGCTGTTGGTGTAGTATGTAGTTACATCTTTTGAGTTTAACGATGGCATCACATTTTTTTCTGTCCCGTTTACCTCTACATACCTTGACATTATACATTTTTTCTATTATTTCTTTCAGATGCTAGAAGTTGTTACAGAATAGATGATCTTTGGGACATCCATTAGGATATCATTCAGTTACTGTTTATGGAAATATGTTCCCCGCTCCATTCTCTGATTGTTTTTCCCACAAATTCACATTTAAAATGCTAGAGGCTTTAATATCTTTAACAATCTGTTCATCTCCAGTTGTGAAAAATACCTAATGCTATCCTGGGGGATGCCATCTGCTAGTATCTTGTCTCAAGTGTCCCCATTGAGAAATGGATGATGTCTCATTACTGTCCAGTAAGGCACATTCCTTCTTCTTACTGACCAGATCTTGTGTATGAGACCATACTATTAGCTGTCTGGTGCACGCTTTCATCTGATCTATTTAATGGAAAGGGAGCTGTTTAAAAGCCACATAATGCATGCTTTACAGTTACAGGCACACAGCCAAAAAGTAACTCTTCTTTGCCACCTCCTATGCAAGTAATATTAAAGGTGTCCTGTCTTGTGGTTTTGTTGAAAGCAGTCAGAGTAGAGATGGGAGCTGCTTGCTTTTGTTAATCAGGAACCCACTGTGAGCTGGGCTTTACAATCATTGGGTAGCCCCTGCCAGCAATTAACACACTACATGCTGACCATTCTGGCCAAACTGACGTCAAACGCTGGTGCCAGAAAGGCAAGATGAATCTTGCAAATAGGATGGCCATCTGTTGGCACAGTTTATTCTTCCTGTTGGGCTTAGAGATGACACTAACACCCATGCTGCCCACTTCAACGGCAGCCCTGTATTTCAATTTTTAACTGTTAATAGTGTTCATTATCCTGAGATTTTGTTACTACCTTGCTCTCTAGAATAAAACACTAGATTTAAAAAATTAAATGTCATGTATTAAATGTTTAGTATTAAAAATAAAAATTTTACATACTTTGTAAGAAGTCAGTTCACTGTTATTTGCCCATCAAAAATGATGGAATCAATAGAACATAGTTGATCCCTGACATAATTCCAGGCCAAGAGTTCTATATGTAGAAAATAAAAATTCACAGAGCAAAGTAAAATTTGAATATATGATAAATAAGAATACTGGAGTGGTACAATACTAAAGTTTATATATTATACTCAAACCTCAGAATTAGGTAAAGGTTCTATGTTTTATATACAATCCGTTCTAGATTATTTGATTAAATAACATCTAATTAATGATCCATGGCATAGCACCACCTCCCACTTTTGTTATAGTTAAAAACCTTTTAAGAATTTTTTAGTTATATACAAACAGATAAGTACACACAAACATTAGCCCACAATATTAGTAAAGCATTTAAGTGTTACTAATGACTGTACAACTATTCAGACATTTTTATGAATGTAGTTACTTGACAATTTTGTACATGTATAAAGTACATTCTGGTTACTACCCAGAATACTACCATACTTATCTTTCTCCCCTAATTATTGTTCAGGATAGTAGAAACATACCTAGGAAATGAAAACAATCTAAATGTTCTCTAACAGATGAGTGGTAATAAGTATGTGGTACATAGACCCAATGGCATGCTATTCAGCTATAAAGACAAATGAAGTCATGACAATTATAGTATGCTGATGAATGTAGAGCAGAATATATTGAGGGAGGTAATTTAGACTCAGTAAGACAAATGTCAAATGTTCTCTTTCAGCTGTGGTTTCTAGCTTTAAATCTTTAGATATAAGCATAGAAGCTTCTCTCTATACTAGATGGATACTATCCTAGTTAGGATTATTATTACTGTAACAAAATACTAGGTCCAAAAGCCATTTATGGAGGAATGGGTTTATTTGGCTTACATACCCAGAGTTATAGTCCATTAAGGAAGCCAAATTGGGAACTCAAACTTGTCAAGAAACTATAAGGAAGCCCTGATGCAGAGGCCAGGAGGGTGCTCTTTATCAACTTGCTAATGGCTTACTCAGTCTGCTTTATTATAGAACTAAAAACTAGCAGTCCAGAGATAACATCAACCACTCTCATATATATATATGAGAGAGAGAGAGAGAGAGAGAGAGAGAGAGAGAGAGAGAGAGAGAGAGAGAGAGAGAGAGTTAATGAAGAAAATGCCCTACAGCTGGATCTTAAAGAGGTGTTTTCTCAGCTGAAGTTCCCTCTTTTCAGATAACTCTAGTTTGTGTCAACTGGACACAAAACTAGCTAAGGCAGATGTCATCACAAAAACCAGACACAATGCAGAGATGGACTGATCATAAGGAGCCCAACCATAATGGCTACAACCATAATGGCTCAGGAATATCACTGAAAAGACAATGGAAATATCACAACAGCTAAAATATCAAAAAGACTGTGGTGACACAATCTCTTCCAGAACTAGCTGGATAAACAATAGCATAACAATGGCAATATCAATGGACCTTCGAACACAAAAGTAGGAAAATTTTGTAGCACTCTCCACACTAGACAGAAAACTATATAGGCCACTAAAAACTAGCATGTATTATTTATTCATCTAGATTCTCTGATCAAATGCGTAACAAGAAGGCCTGTCTACAATGACTCAGTTTCCATAGTTAGAGCCCGCC
Source organism: Phyllotis vaccarum (assembly GCA_033318265.1). Classification (NCBI taxonomy): domain Eukaryota; kingdom Metazoa; phylum Chordata; class Mammalia; order Rodentia; family Cricetidae; genus Phyllotis; species Phyllotis vaccarum. Next base: position 32,543,641 of record JARWLC010000019.1, on the reverse strand, counting down.
CAAATTTTTATCCTCATCTGGGAAGCACTTTTTTAAACACGTGAGTCTATGGGGGATATTATGCCTCCAAACCACAATATTGAGACTTAAATTATATACAGTTCTATAGAAACTTGAATTTTTTATTTCTCAAGTTGCTGAGAACCAAAGAACAATATAGTTGAATGCAGGTATTATTAGAATTTGGTGATAGATTTACTTAACTTCTAAGTCAATACTGCTTTGAGTTCTACTATCATTGATAAATTCTCAAGTGATTAAAATGTGAAAAATTTCTTGAAAAAGTCATCTTTTGAAGTCACATTTTGTAACTACTTCAGGACTTAATCTCTGATTTCTCCAATGACTATTGATTCAGCTCTCTAAAAAGAAACCAGTAAGATCTTGTTAAATAAATATGTACTTGTTTATGAAAATATTCCCATTAAAATATTTATAATAGAATATGTGATTATATATGTCTGTATATGTACATAGATACTATAGCCTCCATAATGTCCAAAATGACACACAAATTAGAGACAAAGCTATATTCATACTTAGTCCCAGATTAGAAAATAAATGCAGAAACTGTCATTATATTTATTAAACTTTGAAAAGACAACATGGTAGCATTTTACAAATATTTTCTTCCTTTTCTGAATATTTAAAAACATTTTATTGATTTTTTTTTTTGTGAATTTCCCATCATTCACATCAGCCCCATTGCCTCCTCATTCTTCCGTATCCTCCCTCTGCCCTGGAAACCTTCTGCAAAAACAAGACAAAAAAACAAAACAAGCCAAAACAAAAATCCTGCTGTGGAAGCTGCAGTGTGTAACAGTGTGTCACACAGTATACCTTTTGGTCCAAACAGCTTTACCTAAAAATGACCATTGGAATGAGTTATTGGTCTGGCTCAAGGCTACAAGCTTCTGCTAAACTATCAAACCTGGATACTCACCAGAATCCCTCTTGGATACCCTGTTGTTGCCCTGTGTCATGGAGATCCTGCAGTAACAAAAGCTTTTGAATACCAGCTCCAAAAGGCTTTCTCTCAGGGTCCAGAGGAAAGACACAACAATTGGATGAAGGATCTACTGGAATATCAATTAATATACTTACACGATTCTCTTTAGTTCATCATGTAGTTGTCATGACAACTACAATAGTGGAGGCACAGGATTATATACTCATGAAGTAATTCTTTGGCAAGGCAATGCAGGGCTTGAATTTCTCAGGGTTATAGAGAGAGGTGACAAGATTCACACCAGGGGTGGTATCTACCAGTTTACATTTACAGCAGAAGGTTGGATTGACTAATAGACATTTTCTGGTGGGATCAACTAAAGATTAGATCAACAAAACAATCTAAAGGGGGAAAATTCATATACTCCAGCTACATCCCTCAATGTGGCTAGATGTAAGGTCAAAAGTTTATTGATCAGCAAAATCTCATGAACAAGGTAAACTCTCTTGCTGTTTCCATTAGGTTCCCTTCACTGCCACTTTTCTGCTGGGTAAGGGTATCCTCAGGTGTATGGAAAGCTTTTATAAGCAGTGGAAGAAAGCTTGCAGTTTGTGTTCTGCTGTAGCATTTTTGCTAGGAAGTTGTTAAAAGAGATCTTGAAATATAAAGTTAATACCTAAACTGTGGGATGATGAAGCTCAATTTGCATAAAAAGTAGAACCTATCACCTTCTTGGTACTCAGGTCTCTGTGGTGCCGATCTTGAGAGCAAATTTTTTTAATTTTATATCTGAAACTAGGAGTTGGCTAATTACTTTTTCGATACATCACAGACAATAAATCTTTAAGCTAAGATCTTATGTTAATGAGTCCATGTATAAGTAAGTATAAGGAGTTAGCAGTTTAAGACTAGTGGTGTTAGCTCAAGATAATTCTGTAGGGGTGGTGAGCTTAGGGAAAACCAGCATTTATCCATCTGTAGCTGTCCTTGGATGTCTGAGAAATACTTCAAATGAAATACTTTGTCAGAAGGCTGACTCTGTTCCAGGTGTCTACTAATAAAGGTAATTGCAGGAAGGCAGACTCTAAGTCTGCTCTGGGAAAAGGAAAGAGATTTTGCAGTGGGATTATGTTGTTAAATTGTAAATGATTGTCCCACCTACTGGTTTAATAAAAACACTGATTGGCTGAAGGCAGACAGCAAGTGTGGGTGAGGCTACCAGACTAAGAAAACTCTGGGAACAGGAAGAACCTAGAGAAACACCAGCAGAGACTCCAAGAGAGACATGAGAGAGATACCAGAGAGACACCAGCAGAAGCAGAGGAAAGAAGCTTAAATGCTGCTCCAAGAAAAGTACTGATCCTCATGACTGAACAAGATAAGAATCATGGGTTAGTTTAAGAATTAAGAGTTAGCAAGTTGGCCATAGGCCAATCAGCATAGAAGCTAATACTAGCTTCTATGTGTTACTTTGGGACTGTTGGTCCAGATCTGGGGGCTAGTCTGGGCCAGAAACTTCCAATTAACCCAAAAATCTTTGAGTTTTTGGCTATACCTCCACCAGAGCCCTTGGTTTTAATGGGTCAGCAGTGTCATCTGAATTTCTACTTTATATTTTTGTGGTTAGAAGAAATTTAGTTTTGGTTTGTTGGTCCTACCCCTTCACATGCTCCATCCACTCTTAGATTGGGTAGGTGTTGTGGTGGGCCAACTTGAAGCCCTGTTTCTGGGCCTGAGAGGTAGCTGAATTATTCAGTCTTCCTTGTCTCCTGTACCCACACCACCAGGACCACTCTCCTGTAGTATGAGGTTTCTGGCCTGGACTTTCAGGCCTAACCTCAAGGTCTAGGCCCACAGACCCGCAGTCCCACAGTCACACAGAGACACACAGATGCTTTAAATAGTTTTAGGCTGATCAACTTAAGGCCCAGACATGTAACTTGCTAACTCTGTACCCTTAATCTAACCCATGACTTCTGTCCTGTTCAGCCATGTGGCTCAGTACCTTTTCTTAGAGCAGCATAGTTGTCCTCTGCTTCTTGTGGCTTCTCTCTGGCGTTCTCTCTGGCATTCTGCTCTGTGCTTCCTGTTCTCAGAGTTTTCTTAGTCTGATAGCCCCGTCCACACTTTCTGCCCGCCTTTAGCCAATCAGCGCTTTTTATTAAATCAGTGGGTGGGACAATTATTTACCATGAAACAACACAATACCCCTACACTCTCCCACTTTTTCCAGGCAAGAAATGGGGTCACCTCTCCTTCCTGTGGCATCTGGCAAAAGGTGGGACTGGATTTCCTGTGCTCATGCACTCAGAACCAAGTCTTCCCCCACCCACACCACCAGAACCAGTTCTATGTACTTCCCAAGTACAGGGCCAATTCTTCCTAGTGCTGCAGCTGGCAAATGATAGGTTCTACTCTCCCAAGCACCATAACAGATGAGGGGAAGGGGTAACTCAGAACAATCCTTAGATACCATCATGGACCAAGATGGCAACTGATAATAAAGACATCCACATGGCCTTTGGTCATAACATGGACCATGAGTATTGATTCAGACCCTAGCTGCTGCAGGGATATGAACCGAGACATTGCCCTAAGTGGCAACACAGCCTGAGGACATCACCATGGTCTCACTAGGCAGCATAAGCTATTTGTATCAAGATATTCCTCACTGCCCTTGGGTCTGCCTCTCTTCACAATGCACAAACCATTCTGCTTCCCTCTCTCTTCCATCTCTCCAGAACTTACTTGCTCATCTCAGTGTCTTCTGCCTTTCCTGCCCTATGTGGTACCGGGCAGGGTCTTCTAGCATGTCTTCTGCCTGGTGTTTTAAGACAGAGACAAAAAAGTATAAAATCTGATTTAATTCAAGTAAAATTTATAAAATGCAAAAGAAATCTCCTATTTGGGAACTTAACAAAATTGAGGTTACTTATTATATAAATAAAAATATATATTTAGATTTTAAAGCAACACAAACAAGCTTCATGAGATAAGTGAGATTTTTCTTTCCTGATTTGCCTACTGTTCCCATAGGTATATAATATATAGGAAAAGTTATGACCTTTCTCCAGGCATCTGTCCTATATGGCCTCTGAGTTAGAGACCTGGCTTCCCCTGCTTTGGCCTCATTTTAACCCAGCAACAGAAAGATATCTCATGCTTATGGGTAAATAAAGTAGTATTGCAAATACAACCTTCTCCATAAGTTCTTTGCAAATTTAAAATAATCCCAATAAAGAGCCCTATGTCATTTTTCACATAAATAGAAAAAAAAAAGACATGAATTCAAGTGCTATGGTTAATTTTAATAGTCAATGTAACATGGTCTGGAATCATATGGAAAGCCTTTTTCTGAGGAATTGTCTCCATCATGTTGATCTATGAACACATCTGTAGGAGCATATCTCGATTGTGTCAACTGTGTGGGAAGATGCAGGACACTGTGGGCAACATCACTCCCTAGGCTTGGATCCTGGACTATATGAGAGTGGAGGAGATAAACTTAGGAGTAAGCATGCATGTACTCCTTGTACTCTGTTCCTGACGACAGATGGAGCATAGCCACCTTTTTAAAACTTCTTCAGCTGTCAGTGTTCTTCTCCAGTGGACTGTGACCTGAATTATTAATTAAAATAAATGGTTTCCTCTCAGTTACTTTTTGCCAGGGTATTTTATCAAAGCAACATAATTGAAACTAAAACGTAGGGAAACAGAAGATCAATACTCAAATCAACCCTAAACAAAATACCATACTTGATTTTAATTTTAATACAGACCCACAGTAAAAGTAAAATAGTAGAGTAATCCCACAAAAGACATACTGATAAAAATATAACATAACATTATAATATAATATAATATAATATAATATAATATAATATAATATAATATAATATAATATAATACAATATAATACAATATAATATAATACAATATAATATAATACAATATATATATATATATATATAAAAAATGGAATTGGAGGGAATGGAGGACCCAGATGGAAGCCCACTTAATTATAGCCAGATTTTGGAGACAAAGTCAAAAAGAAGGAAACTTTTAGGGAAAGCCAGCACCATCAACAAATGATTCCAGGCAAACTGAACATCTGCATGTAGATGAGTAAAAATAAACCCATATTCTCACGCTGAAAAGCAAAACAAACAAAACAAAAAAACGACAACTTCAAATGATTTGAAGACTTCAACTTAAAACTTAAAACTATGAAACTTTTGGAGCTGTGAGTCTCAACCTAATGCTGTGACCCTTTAGAACAATTCCTTATGTTGTGGTGAACTCGCACAAATTATTTTGTTGATACTTCATAACTCTAATTTTGCTACTCTTATGCAACAGTAATATAAATATTTGATATGCAGGATATTGGATATGTGACCCCTGGGAAAAGGTCATTTGATTCCTCAAGAAGGTCATGACCCACAGGTTCAAAACCACTGTGCTAGAGCAAAGTCAGGAAGTTACCAATAGTCATAGGTAACTACTTGATAAATAGAACTCCAGACACTCAATCACTTAAACAAGTGGAACTTTGTAAAGTTAGGAAGCTTCTGTACAGTATAGGAAACTTCAATAAATGAGAAAGGCAACTTATAAAATAGGATGAATCATCAACAGCTATATTTCCTACAGACAATTAATGTCTAGAATATATAAAGAACTAGATATACATAAAATATATAAAAATAGTAACTTAGATAAGTGGTTATAATTCACAATTATTGATGATATCACTACCACGTGCTCCCAACACAACTTGGCACCAAAAAACATCAGCTAAGTAATGTTCTTCCCTAAACATCCATCAGAGGAAAGTTTCAGAATTCGCAAAAACTAAGACATATTCTATGCAATACTTCTTCATGCTATAACCCCAAACTGATACAGTTATAACCCCCCCAAAAGTATGAAGACTTAACTAATAATGTTCATAAATGACATCCTAAACATAATAACATATTAATAGAATAGCTGATGACAAATAGATGAAGTCTACATTCAAGTCATTTAAGTGATTTTTTAAATTTATTTTTTGTTTTGATAAACTCAGTATGATTATTCAGGAGCAAAATCTTATAGACTACTGAAATTACATGATGAGGTTATGGAAAATAGCATCTTTGTAACTTTTCTTCCATTCCAAAGCTAAACTTCTGTTTGTTTTCATGAAGAAACAGAGAACAGAACCTAAAAACAAACAAAAAAAATACTAAAAAGGGGACCTGAAAATTTTCAGACTAAGTAATGCAGGACTTATAATTTCATTTGGCTCTGAGTACCAAAATATCAGAGCTGGCCTTTTTTTTTTTTTTTTTTTTTTTTTTTTTTGAGTATGAGCCCAAACACCCAGATTTCACAGACAATGATATATACAAAACCAGACTATCTTTGGTTTCATCTGTGAGTTGACCAGTGTTATCCTTATTGCTTTTTAATGATTCAGTTGAGAGACCTGTTAGACAGCTTAATTTTAACTTTAATTTTAATAATGATTTACTCAAGCAAGATCATTTCAATGATGTTGTCAAAAATATATTTGGGAAACTGGGAGAATATTTTTAATGTGTTTTAGTTGTGTTTCTACTTCTTGCACATTCTAGCCATGGAAGGCACATAGTAATAACTAATAACTTGGTTGCTATGGTTACTCTGCAACTGTGATGTAACAAAGAAAATTATTAAAACTTTTTTATAAAGAGGCAAAATAGCTTAGCTTTGCAAAACTGTCATTAATATTTTCAAAGCAGAAAGATGAATGTACTTATATTGGAAACTCAAAAAACATATATTAAGGGGGAAAACTATGTGCCCTTGAGAAATAGAACTTCCGTTCTAAAATGAAAACAGTTTCAGAATTATTATGGTAATCATCCCCTTGCATTCAATGTGTGAATATATTTGCATTGGAAAGCACTTAATATTGAATATTAAAAAAAATATGGGGCAGAAGCAGCAAATGTAGTCTGTATGATGAACAAAAAAATGTATCCAATAATGGCCTTAGGGTTATTGAAGGTATGAAATCTTTCAATGTGTTTGTCACTTTGTATTTACACACTTTATACAAGAATTGCAAAACTATTTTGTGTAAATGTTCTTCTTTCTTGGTGATTGTATGTAAATTGTATTAGGAAGAACAGATGGCCACCAAAATCTGAAAAAAATTCAAGGTAGATTTTTATAATTGTGTAATACATTTATGTGTATGCAGGTTAACGTATTCATACCCATAGAGGCCATAGGTTGACATTAGATGTCTTCTAGCATTGTTAACATAATGCTTTGATCCATGGTCTCTCGCTGAACTTCGAGCTTACTTATTTACCTAGACTATGGTCAGAAAACTCTGTGTACCTTCCTGCCTCTGGCCCCCAAGTTGGTATTGCTATAAAATGGTACCATATCCAGTTTTTAATGTGTGTGCTGGGGTTCTAACTTCAGGCCCTTGTGGTTTCACAGCAAATACTTTACCCATTAAGCTATACCTCAACATGAAACATCTAAATTTTAGTACAGCTTTTATTTCCCTCCTTAGTGGTCATGGAAATTCTTTGACATGTGGTCTACTGGCATATCAATCATTACATGCTACTGTACATGAGAAGTTCAATGTCAGGTCTTTCAAATACATTCATTCTGCTTAAAATTGAAACCTAGTTCTTTAATCCTTAGGAAAATTGAAGTAATAATCTTCATCTAAAACTAATGCAAACAAATTGGTTATTTTAATTAGAAATCAGGGTAAAAATCTTTATAATAGAACTTAATCGTAGGTCAGTTTAGTTGTTTACCATAAAACAACTGGATTTTAGAGACAGGTTTAATACTGATCTCCAGATTTTAATTTCCCACTAATACAAATAATAAAATGTATTTTGAGGTTTAGCTCAGTACTTTTTCATATCTTTTAACTACCAATGACCTAAAATACTACAACTGAACAAATAATTTTGCCCTGTTTTAGTCGTGTAGATGACCTCTTATTGAAAAAAGGATCAGTCCCATGGACGTTAAGGTAGAAATGAGCCATCATTGCTCATGGAATCAGAAAAGGAAAGTTGTTTTCTATTGTATTTTGTTATTATAGATTTACCTACAAAACATGTGAATCTTTTCATGTCTGTCTGAAATTTATCTTAGAACATCATATTTTGAAGCAAAAAAAAAAAACCTCATAATGCATAGACTGGAGAAAGAAAGGTGAGTTTGGAGAAGATTTACACTAAAAAAATACCAAGTTTTATTTTCTGAAATGACTGTTAGGTTTTGAACTTGTGAGACAAAATGTTCTTTTGAAGTTATCATTCATCACTTCCTAGTTTTACATATGCGATACAACTAGAATGCAAACTCGGGGACCCAGAATAACATGGTTAGTCATCCATGGTATTCAGAGAGCCTGTGCTTGTGACATAGCTAGAACCCCGCAGGATATATCTAGCGCATAAACTGTCTCTTACTCAGGAATTCCATTCCTCACAGTAAAGTTTTCTGCTTGTCCACCTTTCCCAGCACTCTCCCCCCAACTTCTGGAACTTTCTGAGATGCTGTTGATATGCCTGATGCTCCTTGTCTTTAACTCTTCCTTATTTCCCAAATGCTGTTATTGGATGTCCTGCATAGATATCCTGGGAAGACTGGCCTTTGGGTTCTTATTTTTCCTGAAAAAAAAATTGTGGTGGAAACTTTCTTTTCTTTCATTTAAGTCTTTGTTTTCAGAACTTTAATCCAGCATGCCCTTCCCTCATGGAATGTAGTCAATATAGAAGGCTTAGCTTGTCTGAATCCTTCCAGAGAGAATCTTCATTACAATATTTGCGAGCCTTCTGATGCCTTCTCCTAGGCTTAACTTCTGTAACAACCAATGAAAAAACTCTTTGACTATCATTGTATAAATAAAGGTTTCCCCCTTTGCTTTGCTTATTTTCAGTCAATGACGGTTATTAAAATGGCTTGGCTTAAGTAATACAAAGATCAGCCCAAGCTAGAATTAAGTAAAGGGATCTAAATTTAATTTTGAGAAAAGTAATTAAATTGTGGATAAATAACATTAAGAGGGTGGGGAAACACTGCAAATAAAATTTTTACCAAGATAATTTTGTACTTGTTTGATTCCCATATGCAAACATTTTCTTCTAAATGAACGTCTTCCTTCTCTGACTATTGAAATGTCTGCTATTGCTTGTTTTAGCAGCATCAACCTCATTTCCAAATGGAAAATATTTGATGATTCTTATCTAAGGTTGCTTCAGTTGACTTCAAATGCAAGCCATTGATCGGTGACAATCTGAGATTTCCACCTACATCCTGACTTCCTTTTTCTGTCACAAATAAATGTAGCAATTATTGATGGCAGAGGGTACAAAATGTCCTTTGAAGAATCCCAGTTTCTGAACAATGAGCTCTTCTTGGTCACATCTGCAATTCAGTTAAAATACCCATTAAATGGCATACACCTTCTTCAGCTTCATAATGTAATAAAAAGAAAATGAATCAAAAGTACTGACTGTGTTTTAATGACCTATGGGAAAACAAACACTTGTCTTATATAGAAAAGTGTGTTTTATTTATTAAGTCTCCTGTTATTCATGCAGCTCTTGATTCTTTTGGTTAAAACAAGTTTAGTCTTGGCATATAGTAAGAGTAACAGAGAAAAGTGTAATTCATAGGTAGTTCAACTCATCGTTTACCTGACCTAATACTGATATATAAAAAGGCCTTATCCTGATGGCACACCTGTAGAAGTTGGTATAAATAAGAGGAATAGGATTTCATTAAAAATGTCTAAACTTTTTTTGTAGAATAAACACTTTTTGTTAACATTAACTTACCATGTTTTATAAAACCTGTCTGTACACTTTATAAAAAAAAATTAGGTCAGAAGAGGAACTGATGTATAGCATAAGCTTTGTTTTTGTGATTAATGTGCTAAAGATCAGCATGAAAATCAGATGAAAATCTCTTCAGACTGTGCCACTGGAAGATATTATTAAATGTATAACAGGGATTAAAAGATGATTCGGAATGTCAAAGGATTTCAGTGTGTCTCTTGTGTTGGAGAGAACCATGTCACTAGTCTAATATTTATATAATAAAATCTGTACTAGAGCCAGGCATTGGACTCAACTAGTAAGTAATAAAGAAAATATCAACTGGAAGACAAATGTGACAAAGAATACTGAAAACTTTTTTCCCTAGAACCATGAATCATCCTATCCCAGAGAGAAACATGGAACCCGATTTCTTTAGCTAATGGAGAATACAGTTGAAAAGATCGTGCTAGTACACTATTTATTGTTCTCTCTCTGACACCAGCCTGAAGAATTTTACTCTTGTGCCTTGAGGCTCATTTACACAGTTTGTTGTGCTGTAAAACTCAGAAGCCAATGTTGCTGCCAACAATGCCTATCTTTGTCTCTGGAGCTTTCCCTGTGCTTTTCTGTTCTAATTGCCCTGTGAAAGTGCAGCTTCAAGATCTCAGGAACAGTTAATCTCTCCTAAGTGCTGGAGGAGGAGAGAGTTTACAGAATGAACAGCAATCCAATATGGGAAACAGATGGCTGCTTCTTGTTGTAGCTCCTAGTAAAGACACCCTTCCTTGAGGACCTGCCAGATAGGCACTGATGGCTCTATTAACACATTATTTCTGTTAGTTAAATGGCTTTTGACATAGAACTAGACTGTTGACAGTTTATATGATCATATGTTATACTATTAAGCATCATATTCTCTAAAAGGAGGTCTTTAATTGCTTGACTATCTGTGGCATCCTCAGTAACTCTTTAAATTTCAATTTTAGAGAATTCATACAAATAAATGAGCCTTTGCGGGGGGGGGGAGGGTAGGTATTTTCACTCTCTGAAGGTACTGCTATTTTGAAAATATTTCATACTTTTACAATTTGTATGTTTTATAAGAGAATGTGTCTCTTGTTTTTAAAAAAATATTCTATAAAGTGAGCTTTATCAATTGTAGAACTATGTAGTTAAAGTGTAAGGACTTATGCTGTTTATAGCAATTTATACACAGGAGTTGACAGTTTATATATTGGTATCCTGACAACCTGAAGCAAATACATCTTTGTATTTTTATTGATTAAGATCTAGAAAAAATAGAGCCTTTGAGTAAGCTGAAAAAATACACCTGTAGTAGGCTAATAGATTGTCTCCTAAGAGCCAAAGATATGAAGCAGAAGCTTGGACATGATTAGCCCTGAGTATGGATTCTGAAGTCTAGGATTTATCTTTATATATATATATATATAAGTATTTATATATATATATATATTTATATATATATAAATAAAAGGTTTGATATTTCTGGTAAAAGCATTTTGGCTTATTAGATTCATGAGACCATTTGTTTTGGCTTTTATTATAACTCATAAGATTGGTCTGGTTATGTAATTGACTTGTGTGACTTATAGGAAAAAAATAGAGATCTTGGAGACAAAATATATTCTTTTATACTGGAGTTTACAGGGTTCCCTCCTCACAAAGATTCAGCAATTAGACAATTTACAAAATGGTATGCAGCATAGATAAATGTTCTATTTCTTTTTCCCTACATGTCAAAAAGTCAGTAATTAAGAGCAGTGTTTTTTACTAGGAAGATACATATCTATTTAGCCTCCCTAGTATTCTAGAGCTTTACCATAATAGGAAATAAAAAGAGGAGGAATGAAATATATTATATTTAGGTCAACATTTGCATAGCATCTTCCATTTTACCCCCACATTCCCAGTCCTCCAATAGGTCATCGTTTGCTAATTGTTCACCTCAACCTTGGTTTTAATCACCTGATCCATCAACAGGCCTGCTCACAGTTCCTTTATTCATCTTGTCAGTAAGTGACATTCTTGGTAATGAAAACAGCAAATCTATTGATAGCATCCTTCCATGGAGTGGAAAGCTTCCTACATTAGCTTCGTCTTGAAAACCAGTCTATTCTATTACAATTGACCTTCTCTTGCTGATTACCACACAAATCATAGTCCTTTGCCCCCCTCCCCATCTATTAGAGTATTTCTCCTACAGCCTTTCAATTGCCTGACTGCAGTTGGTAATTGGATTCATGTTTGAAGCACAGCACTGTAAGGAAAAGCCTCAAATAATTCAGACGGAACACCCTGGCCTAAGGCTGAGACCATATGTTACATTCAGATTTGTGTCAGTGAGGCTTATTGCTTTAGCAACAAGAAGAGCCATTCAAATATTATAAAATTTTGTTTTATTTTAGAAGCTAATTTACTTAGAACTGTCAATAAAGCTAATGTACACAAAACTGTGATCGTGAAGGGATGGAGATTCTGTAACATGTCTAAAGAAAAAGGAAGCAGTAGTCTCTGTTTCTCCTCTGCATATCATAATTTGCCACAAATAACTGAATTATATGATGTAAAATTAAAGACTGATGGAAGGCCATCTGTCTGGCAGCTCTTTCCTTTAAGTACTTAGTACTCCATATATGCCTGTATTGTTTCTTCTATATCATTTTATAAATTGATGAGCCCTTTCTAATCAATTTTAATAAAAGAAAACAATTCCTCAATACATTTAATTAGTGACAGAATAGTACACATCTGTGTAGTTATCCATATGAATGTGACTAAATACTCCTTTGCCTTGTGGTTGAGAGAGCTGAAGTTTCCTGCCAATCCAACTGCCTTGCCGCCCATCTCCTCTTCTGTAATATAGGTCTCAGCAAATATTTTAAAATTTCTAAAATGTTCAAAAGAGAAAGCTGTTCTCTGTAGAAAAAACCAGTATTGGTTTTGTTTTGTTTTAATCACAAATCATTATGTCATGTCAACAGCCCCTGGCTGCATTTATAACCTAAACTCTAATGAAATACTGGCGCTCATACAGATGACTCCAGAAATAACTGGCTGATCACTGGGCTACTCAAGCACTCATCCCACATCTTTGTGAATAATCTTATTGATTTGATTTTCTTTTCAAAAGGACAAGTGATATGATATAAACAGCGGCTTGATTTTTTTCGATGTCTGAAATATGGGGTCTTATCTCTGAAGACATAATCATGGTATATTTGATTAGCTCCTTTGTATATGTAGAGACATAAATTGGTCATTTTTATTTATAAGCATCCTTGAAATTATTCTGTGCATGTATCCGAATATGGATAAAGCTGATTATAACAAGGCAAATATTTTAAGCAAAATGTCTAAGCAAGTACATACTTCTCTCCATTTTACCACATGTGCCCAAATACCAAAACTATGTATAATTTTATAATATGCTCAAAATCCCAGCACTACCTGCTTTCTGCTTCATTTTGGAAAAATTATGGTATTAATCCAAGTGGCAAAATGTTCACCTTTTTGTGTATATTTTTGTGGCTCATAAAATAACTTTACATTTGGAAGACCTTAGTGGGAGAACTTAATTCTGTTGGAAGGTTTAGTAGGCAGAGAAGAAAGTAAGTTAATAAATTAACTCAGCTTGGTTATCTCCAGAAGGAGTTGTCAGATAATTGTAATATAAACACCTGCTCTCAGAAACCAGGCAGGCTGCAGTGTAGACTTCTCATGCAACTACAGAAGAAAGGGGATGCTCTACTTACCTATTTTGAAGTTAACACAATATTTTTTCCCTTTTCTTTTTTTATTAATGAGACAAATTTGTTGAAAAATTACTTATGCCACGCGTGTCGCTACGCAGAGCATGTACTGCTTGATCATTTTTGTTATTCAAAGTAATCAGTGTGACATCATCAAGATGAGACACTTCTGCACTGGCTTCACAACCAGTTATCTTCTTTGAACTTTCACCCATCACATTGTGATGCCACAATCTGATGACAACAAAGTGGTGAATCTTTAAAGTTTATTTCACAGCAAAATCTCCACTCTCTTTTCCACCATGATGCAGACTTTGGTTGTATATAATAAATAAGCCTTCAATTCTTTATGAATGTATTCAGTGAAAACAGTACATAAACATGGTTCTTAATAAGCACAGTTACCCCAGTACATTTTGAATTCTTAGATGTTTTAAGCAACCGAAATGACTTCACATGTATGTTCCAATTTGATGTTTTATAAGTCCCAGTGGGAATGCAAACTGGCTTTCAGTTAACTGCTATTCATGGTGGAAAATGTAAAGCAGTATGAAAGGGCCAGATATGTGTTCATGAGGACTTCCATAAATTCACTTAGGATGAATATGTAAGATTTCAAAATTATATACATACAAACATGCACACACATTGTCTATAATTGGACTTTTAAAATGAAACAAAATATCCAAACTAAAACAAAACAAAACAAAAACCTTTAAGATAGTTGAAAATATCTTTCAAGTGAAATTTTAGTATCCTTCAATGCATAAGCTTTGAGGAACACAGAAAAACTGAAAACTTTTAATTCATCTGTTTAATATTTCTAATATTGTTAGTGCAGAATGCCTGAGAATTGGTGTAGTGCTTTGCACTAATGTAACAGTTAAGCATTGATCTCTCAAACTGTCATATGAACACAAAACTTTACATATGAAATATTTTTCTGTGTTTCTTTTTTTGTCAAATTAAAGATTATCTGTTGTTTTCTCTTTTATTGAAAGTTTTTAAAAAACTAAAAGAAGTATAAAGTACAGTGGCTAGGAGATAGTTAGTGCATGGTAAATCCAAGAGATTCAGATTCCCTGAGTCTCTGTAAAAGCCTGACAAGTGCAGCATCCAGCTGCAATCCAGCATTTGGGGTGTGTGTGGGGGGTCTCCTTGGTAAGTTGACGATAGTATAGTCAGAATGAATGAGCAAGCCCTGCCTTCAGAGAGGACCCTGCCTCCAGAACCAAAGAGAAGAGAGGTTCCATAGAGGAAGATAACCCTATATCAGTTCTGGGTCTCCACAGGCAGATACATACGTACATGAACATATTCTCACACATGTATTCACATGCGTACATGTGTATACAGAGAACATAAAACACTAAGTATGTTTTGAGGTTTGAAATTTCCAAAAAAGGTTTAATGATTCAATAAAAATAGGACTGATAATGTGACATAAAGTAGATAAAGGTGTAACAAAATCTCATTAAGATTGGCTGGGTAGGGATTTCTGCCTTTCATTTCCTGTGCTCATTGAACTATATTTTCCATAAAAATGTTAGATGTGCCCCCATTATTCAATAGTTTTCAATATTTTTATATGTAAAAGAGTCAAAACACATGGTAGGATTATTCCACTAGACTAGAGTAAAAATAATGTGAGTGCGTGATAAATGGAATATTTTTGGTCTATTATTTTAAAACATGTATAGTTGTTTACTTCTCACTAGGAAACATAGCCATATAATATTTTGATAATAATTTTAAATTAAGACAGTAGTGGGAAAATGCAGAATGAAATTAATAAAGCAGACACATTTATGGCTTTGAGCTTATTTGAAGTTCTTTAGATCATGCTTGGAAGATTTAATGAATCTATACTGTTTCTAGCAACTACTAGAAACATTGACAAATGATTAGCCTGATACAATGATATGATGAAATACTCATATAAACCCAATATTCAGAAATCAAAGGTAAAACACTGTAAGTTTCGGTCCATCCTGTGATATATAGCAGATTTATATCATTCTTGACTAAAAAGTAAGATCTTGCTTCAAATAAACTTTTAAGATGTCAAAATATATTTTTGCAGAAAAAATAAAACATACAAATGTAATCCATAATCTCTTGTACACACACACACACACACACACACACACACACACACACACACACACACACACACACACACATACATCAGCTACATACAAGCACAAGAGGCTCGGAAATGGTACAGTTATTAAAATGTTTCCTTTATAAGTTCAAGTACCTGTGATTAATCCTTAGGACACATGTGAAACAGAGGAAATCAGTCACAGTAGTTTGGACTTGTGATATCATCCCTGGAAGGCAGTGAAGGGTTATACTGAAGTTCAATGTCCTTTCAACTTAACTGGCCTAAAAGGCAAGTTTCACACCAGGAAGAGTCTCTGTCTAAAATGACAAGAAATCCCTGAGAATTAGCAATTGTGTATGTCTTCTTTTGTTTGTATATATGCACAGAAACCCATACATACACGAGCACATACAAATTTATAAATATATATGATGCTGACAACAAAAGAAAAGGTATCTTAGACATCATTATTTGATTGCAAATGCAAAAATTACATTTCACAATATTATACTTTAATACATTACATATATACAACTTTTGAAGACGTGTTTATTTTAAATGATTTTAACATTAACTCATGAAACACAATGCCCTGCAAATTTTTAGTCTCCTGTCTATTTCAGATAAATATGTGCACAGGCACAAACACACACACACACCTTTATCCTAAGATGGTTGCATAACCTCATTTAATAGGATATACCAATGTTTACATTCTTCTCCAAGAAGTAAATAAATAAATCAATATGACAAAGAGGTCAAGCAGTATTACTCAATCATTTGCCAGTTCAGTTGTTTCTCTCCAAAACCCAAGCTAAACAACTCATGCTCTTTATCTCCTGGCAGAAATCCAGAGCTAAAACAAAAATAATTCTTTGAAGAGTCAATCAGAGACATTACCAATGTAATTGGTAACTTTTCCAAACACATTATCTCCTTCTACCATTCTAACAAGCCCTGCATTGATCAAAACATACTGCTTTTTCTTCCTTACTATACAAAGAAGTGTTTTATGTTGTTGGCATGTAAAAAGTGATAAAAAATAAAAGTGTTATTTATTCCCAAAGACAAAAAATTCTCACAGATCAAAATTACTTAAATGTATGTGGTCACTCTTTGCTTGAAATAAATGGAAGATTAAACATTAAAGATGAAGCTGGCAAAGTATAAGAAAAAATTATAATTTGTTAATCACAAAAATCCAAATATTTCAGAAGATTAAGCTTTGAACATAAGTTTGTAAGTACATGGAACTGTGGGCTTAAAGTTATATATGATTCAATAGAGAAACTCAGCAAAGCCAATGGATGTGTAAGTATATACTTGGTAGGACAGGTTAGTTGATTACACTGGCTTCCTCTGCCTTCAGGCACACAGCTAGACTACATTCCTGAGCCTACTCAGGAATTAATTAATTAAATGTAAGAAGGAATATCAGTGACAGTGATGTAATTCTCTATGGTTAGGTAGCTATATTGGAAATGAGTCCCAGTTGTGTGAAGGCATATAAGAAAGATGACAGAGACACACAAGTGGCAGGTTGTATCCTCTAAATTTTGGTTATCAACATCAGCTTTTTTCTCCTACCTAGGCAAAAATGAACTCTTTCTAGTTTAAGTTACTGAGAGTAGACTGGGTCTTTCTCCTTCATCCCTCATGCTCCCTTTACCCCACAAGCATGAACACACTCACCTAGAGGGCTTGGTAAAACACTAAAATGTGCTAACTTTGTTGCTGTACTTCTAGGTCCACAATTCTGTTCCATTGGTTTATGTATAAGTTCCAGCATGTCTTTGCTACTCTCTTAGTTGGGGTTTTTATTGCTGTGATAAAATACCATGACCAACAGCAATGTAGGTATAGAATGATCTATTTGGTTTACAAATTACAGTCCATCAACCAGGAAAGCCAAGGCAGGATATCAGGGCAGCTACTTGGGGGCAGGAAGTTAAACAATGACCATAGAGATGCTATGTTATGGCTTATTTTCATGACTTTCTCAACCTGCTTCCTTTAATACACTGTCTCTGAGGTAAGTATTAATTATGACTTTTATTCACTATGAAAACTTGAAAGCCAGAATGCTATCTTCTTGCTATTCTTCTAACTCCACCTCAATTTGTAACACAAATAAAAATTTGAACTAGTGCCAATTAACGCTTTTTCCTACATAAAGTCAAGAGGCACATTTTCTGGACAGATTAGAAAGACACTTGTGGATACTGCTATGCCTTCCTTGGAGACCCACTATCTGGCCTTTGTCAGATTCTTACATTTCGCCCTAAACCCAGGCAAACTTCTTCCCATGCTGACTTGCCTTCCTTTAGATTTTTTTTTACTTTTGATTCCACATCCCTGTAAGCTGTCTCTGCACTTCTGAGCTTTGTTAAAGACAGAGAACCTAGATAATGGCCTTTAGAACCTTCCAGTCCCCCAGATGCCAAGTTCCCAATCATTACTCAAATGCTTCTTTCTAGCTTTCTCAGAACTTTCTCTGCCAACCTATAAATATTTGAACACAATAAAATTGTTTAAAGATTAACAACATTTGATTTGTCCATGTCTTTAGAAAGTTCCCCAAAGTGCTGTGCTTTTACCTAAATTAAACAGAGAAGCAGCAGGAGAGTGTATTTTTGTCGAAGTCACATGGAACTAGATACTAATATCAGACTCATCTTTTACTTAAAAATATTGTATATAGTTATATGAATGTATTTATGTAGACAGTTGATGGTCACACACATACACACACACACATACACACACGGTGGCAGGGGAGGGTTAGGGTGCCTACTGAGTCCTTTAAACATTTTAAAGACAGTGACCTTTACCAATGATTAGCAATATCTATGGTTCTCTCTCTTGGAAATCACCTGAATTCATGGAGATTATTACTAGTTATTAATAAGACTTCAGGGCAAGTAATCAAGATAGTAGTTTAAGGCTTATGCAACCCCCCAGTAAAAACTAATTTAAAAGACACCTGAATTTTTGGCTTAAATATGTGTAATGCCCCAAATTATATAAGCATACAATTTTATAAATAAATATGCTTCTATATGTTCTTGGGCATAAACATCTCTCCACTCAATAGGGAAATAATGATGTTTATTTGATAGCTGCTAGAAAAAGAAAAGTTAGTTTTCTTTAATGATGCAACTTCTATTAAGTCTCCTCCATCCAGGTCAGGCCCCTACTGTCCCTACCAAAGATTTGCCAAGCAGCCCAAACTGGACTTGATGGAGAAATAATTTTTTAAAAGGAAGAGGAAATCTCCTGGTTGGGTAGAAAGAATGTGAGGGTGGGCCATATAGCTCTGGGATCGGTTGGAGAGTCAATGTGTTTAAGATACAATGTACGAAATTCTCAGGGAATTAATAAAATAATGATTTTCAAAAACCTGAACAGTATCTGTCAGACATCGCAGGGTCATTTTCACACATGAACTCACAGTAGCTATGAATGCTTGTACAACACCAGCGAAAGTGGGAAAGGAGTTTGTGAATTCACACTCTTATCCAATTAGTTATTAGTAATTAATAGGTCCTAGAGTCACATGTCTTCAGGTTTGTCAGCACTAAGTAGATTCAGTAGGGTTTTATAAGAAAGCACAGGGACTTGGGAGAGACAATTGGTAAGTGGTAAGGAAGACACTGGAGGCAAGGGAAGGTTGATCAACTCACATTATAGGAATGTTCGGAATTCTTAAACATTATAAACAAGAAAGCTGAGCAAGTGTAACTGATGATCGCACTTCTATTGTTGGGGAGGCACTAGGATGGGAAAACCCTGGTAGAACGAAGAAACTGCTGCAATCTACAAACAGAAAATGTGAGGCAAGAAGATGGAGAGAGATTATGTGTTGGTGCTGGGGTTGTTGTTTTTCTGCTTTGACAATAAACTTGGACCCTAGTGACCAAGTGCTCATAGGCACTAGCCTATGCACATGCAGAGCACTTCATAAAGGATTCCTGAAATGAGTATTGACTTAACAATTTACATTCAAAGATTATGTTATGTGAGTATAGGATACTGTACACAAACACAGGAAACAAAGAACTCTGGGCAAGTGTGGTGGAAAAAAAGCAAAACTATATTATTTGATTTTAAACCTTATTCTCATGTGGCAAGTAGGCTTAATAACATTATAGATTTAAAGTTACAAAATGACTTTGCTTTTTTAAAATTAACATGTTGGTGAGAACTTACTCTGGACAATCTTGAAGGGATTAAATATGCACAATTAGAGGAAATAAAGAATTTACAATAAGGATGAAGGATGTAAAACCTAATACAAGAGATGGAAAGGAAGGGATTAGATGGACATGTGCATCACTGTCAACTATATAAACTTATTTAGCAAGGCTCTGACTTAGGAGAGGATTCTAAAAGTTTCATGTGCATTCACATGCAGTAATATTATATATATTCCATACACCCCACATCATGCTGTATAAAAATGCTACTTCAGTTTTAATAAAGAGTTCACAAATTCATCAGTGACTACAGTATCTCATTTTCCCTAATCTATCTAGAATCAATATTAACAAACCATGGGAAAATTTCTGGCTTCTAATCCTCAAAGCAGATAGAGAAAATATGAAATTTAAGTTCAGCAAACCTGAGTGAAATAGGTACAATGTAAACACAGATTTCATAAACTGGAGTTAACTTTAAAATGAAGCAAAAGTATGTTTTAATTCCTTGACATTCATAAAAGGATTTGAAAGTTTTTCAAATAATATAAACTAATTTTACACACACACACACACACACACACACACATATACATGCATACCCATATGCGTGCACACACACATGCCCATATACATGCATACACACACACACACACACACACGTGTGCATGCAAACACTCATATAAATCTAATTAAATTTTCCATAAAATATCCACATAGATACAAAGTGCAAGCATATTAAGACTCATATTTTACATTCTTCCTAATATAAAACATTTGAAAATATAATTCAAAGTAATAATTCAAAAAACATTTCTATTCTAATATATTCCTAGGTGCACTGACCTTTCATGTGTGTGCACAGGCATGCATGAAAAACACCTGGATTTTGCCAGAATTCAAATAGAACTACCACCTGGAAAAAAAACTGCACATATCTCTAAAGCCTCCACATACCACTGTATATAACAGAATTCATATGTGCAACCAAATCATATTTTTACATGTAAGCATTAGGTTTTCCCATGCAAGTGTACTGCAATGTATTTTCTAGGTTAGTGCCTGTAAGCCACTTGACAGAGGTTTTATTTTTTTCCATGTTTTGCACACTGACAAGACATAAGCTTGTATGCTTGTTAAGAGTGGATATGAATGAGGTTTTGGCCATGCTTGAGTCTAAGTTAGTGTTTTCCCTTTCATAAACTTTTCTTCCCCACCACCTTTCTAGTAGTATATAAGGAATATATATGTTCCTCAGTGGAATATAAATTAAAATGAAGATTCATTTTCACTAAAGACCAAATAGGTTTGGTAGAGGCTTGTTCAATATCATCTTTCTTTGTTCGTTTGTTTTGTTATGGCTCAGAGTCATTGCTTATTAGTGATTTGGAATCATTTCCTCAAGACCTATGTTCCTCACAGTAGTCACATTATTTGATTGGAGTTTTAGGAATATTCCTGCTGCACATCTCTGCTTTCATGTGATTCGGTCACCCCAGAATAGAGATTCTCCTCTGACCTTATCAGTCTAACTGAGGGTATTTTGGCTGGCTACCTCATTACCAACCCTAGAAACACAGATATGCCCCCTTTTACTACATTTTCCTTCCAGTTCAAGTGAAGCAGCTCCGACTCTTTCTCCAGTCTACTCTTTCATCCCACTCCAACAATGATGCGCTGGCTACAGCACTTTCCTCCAGACACTGCTCTCTTATCCAGCATGATGCTCTGTCTGCCGAAATCTCAGCTTTCCTTTACTTAGGAGTTTGCATAAACTGCCAACATGGTGGCATCATGGGACACTCACTGTACTCGGGTTTAATCCTGTCTACTACTCTCTTCAGAGCTCCTCTGTTCACTTTCTCTGTCCTGCAAAAGGCATTTTTCTAAACCTCTTTACCACTACCTTACTGAATCCACAGCTTAGGCCTGCTTTATTTGTAAATTCAAAGTGGAAGACAAATGTAGTTCACCTTAATCTGAAGGCTTGTGTGATTGAATCTACTTCCTCCAACTATATGCATTTAAAACAGATATTTACACATCTCTACCCACATCTCTATATCATATTTAACAAGAAATTCTCTAGTCAAATGCTATCAAATATGAAAATATTGAAAATCACAGATGTAGCCATCTATAATTTTGAATTTTCTTAGTACCTCTATTAAGAATGGTATAAAGAAGCATAACATCAAATAATTTAGTTAACCTAATATATCAAAATGTTAACATTTCAACAAGTTATCAGTAGATACTGTGATATATAATAGTCCATTTTTTATTTATGCTGACACCCTCATATTGTAGGAACTTGCTGTACAAAGTTTAATATAGAGCTAAACTGCCAGTAGCTAGGCAGGAGGTGTGGGCAGAACTTCCAGGCAGAGAGATAGGAGATAGGAGGAGGAGATAATCAAGGCACAGAGGAGATGCCAAGGGACATGGAGAGAGACGGACATGCAGAATGAAGGAAAGATAAAAAGCCATATGGTAAAATGTAGGTTAATAAAAGCAGGTTAGTTTAAGTTATAAAAGCTAGTGCAACAAGCCTATGCTAAGGCTGGGCTTTTACAATAAGTAAGAAATCTTTGTGTCATTATTTGGGAACTGGCTGGTGGTGCAAAGAAAGACTCCTGACACTTTTATTGTATATTTTAAACTCACAGCTCATGTTCAGAATGGTCTTTTCTAGTATTTAACAGCAGTTATAGTTACTGGCCAGTACAGTGAATTGCACTGTTCTTAGCCAAGGTAATTTAAATAGATAATCAATTCCTGAAAGAGTGGAAGTCCTCATGTGTGTACCAATTGGATCTTGTAAACTTGCTGAGAAAGACTGGATTCCTGTGGAAAATATGATTGAGTTCTAACTCCATTAGATTTTCAAAAAATCTTTATTGATAATGTAGTTTCAGTACATATAACAATGTTTAAAATTTTATCATTGTAAACTTGAAAGATCAACAGAGCTGTTGTGTGAAAGGTATCAGGACATTGGTAACAACTCTTCTCTGGGAGGAGATGGAAAATTTGCCATGAAAAAAAAGGAAGGCTCTCAGAGGGAAGAATTGGGAGCCAGAGAATGGCTCCATTAGTAAGGGTGCTTGATTTGATCCCCAGAATCCACAAGGCAAAAAAGAAAAACTGAGTCCTCAAAAAAGCGTCTTCTGCCTTCCATGCCTGTGCCACAGAGTGCATACTGCCACACATACATGTGCACATGTGCATGCACGCTCTCATATACATATTCACAAAATTAATATAATAAAATCCAGGGTGCTAAGAGATATCTTATAGGTTAAGATCGCTTGCAGTTCTTGCAGAAGACCAGAGTTTTGCCCCCAATAGCTCCATGATGACTTACAAACGATCTGCAACTCCAGTTCCAGAGCATCCCCCTTACTCTGCTGACCTCCTTGGTTACTGGGCCCACTTACAGTGTACATACATGCATGTACTCAAAACACTCATACATAAAAAAAAAAAAACAAAAGAGTGAAGAGGGTAATAGATCACTTGTGATTTTCCTGAAAGAATAGAAAATAGTGGGGCCACAAGGGCTCTAGCAGGAAGGTAGACAGTAGGGATAGGGAACACAAGAAGTATCAATCAAAACTTAATGCATATGAAGATATTAAAAGGAAGCTCATTACATTTAATGCAAATTCTAAAATCAAAAATAATATTTTTAAATTAACATGGACCATCTCGGAGCCACGAAGGCTGAAGGCCATCAGAGGCTCAGCTCCACTCTCACAGAATTAGCTTCAGTTTTGAGAAGGTAGGCTTTCTTTTCATGGTGCTCCCTAAATTCCAAATGTATGACCTCGTGTTTCCAGCTCATTATAAAGAAGTATCCCCCAAGTATGTTGGTAAAATTCCAGCCCAACTCCTAATCACCAAAACAGAGCCACACCCCTGATTTCAGAGCCAATAATCGGGGCCGAGGATAAAGCTAAGACGAATTGCAATTATTTACTATCATAGGTCAAATGTTAGAACCTGGAACTGATGAGGGAAGCTGTCCTGTCCTGATGAAATGTGGAAAGCAGCATTTCTTCAAAGAAAATCTTGGAAGCAGATGTGAGGTTGGTAGAAAGCAGGGGCGTCCTGGCAACTTCACCCGAGTGTCAATGCTTTGAGCTGCAAACATTCTTGTCTTCTCAAACGCACCATTTTGCGTTTAGAGTCTCCTCCTCTAAACTGCAAACTCTTATTATGTATTCATGACACACACAGTGACATTTTATTATATTATTTTAGAAGAACCAAAAATAATCTGCCTTTTTTTCATCTCTCTATCCACTCAGTAATTTAATGTCTGCCCTCTTCACTTTGCAGCACTTGTAACCACTACACCAGCTGCTTGTTGCTTGTAGCCTGAATCAGGGAAGAATCTGAGGATTTACACTGCTGTGCTGACTCAGTGACACCAACCATACAGCCATTTTCCCATGTTTACTGTGTCACTGGACGGTTAGGTGTGGCTCTGCTGTCTTATTTGACCTTGTCTGTCTGTACTGTGTCAAGCAACTGCCTCAGAAAGGCTGGCTACAGGCCACAATAGTTATCTTCATATGGAATGAAACTATTTTATCACAGATGGTTTTTATTTTATCCCTTGTTCTCTTCCCTTTGATAATAACTGTATATGATACTGTAACCAGAAACCAATAAATGTTACTTTAAAAACATTTAAGCACATCCTAGAAACAGGTTTTGGATTCCAGTATTGCAACCTTCATAGACTATGGAGAACTTTTCTTTGTAAGACAACCACAAGCCTAGCTGTAAGATTTATTTCTTCTTATGGTTTCATTTCAAGACACAGAAAACAACAGAACCATCCTCATTTTTTCATACATGTTGTGTCTGATAGGTATTTCCATAACTGTGTCTCATGACCCCTTGTGCAAATCAATTGAGATTCAATGGATTTAAGCACTTGAACTCTGCCATTCAGCTTTTCATTTTCTTGAATTCTTATACTTTGCATTTTTGTTCTGTTTTTGAATGTTGTTTGTGTTTCTGATTTGAAAAGAAAAATACTTTGCCCTTAAAAGCTCAAGTAACTTCTTAATACACACATATAATGTGCTCACCACTGAAGTACTGGTTGTTCTTCGACTGATAAAAATATGTGACATATTTACACAGTGGAATATTATTCAGCTGTTTGGAAAAAAATGAAATTTGCAGGTGAATTAACAGAGCTACAACTAATCATCTTGAGTGAGGTAACCCAGACTCCCCAAAACATAGTGAATATTTTCTCTTATTTGTGGATATTAGATATCATACTTTAGATATGTGTGTTTCACTCAAATAACCAGAGATTAAGTATCTAGTAAAGGACGGGGGTGGGGTATCTTCCAAAGGAAGAGAAAGAGAATATACCTTTTATGAAGAGAATTAGAGGGGCATCTATTTTAGGATATAGCCCTATGATTCTTTCTGACTCTCTTTTCTATTAATCTTTTCAACCCTTCAGATATAGCCCTGGTCCCACACTCAGTATCCTAAAATAGTATGGGAGCTCTTGCCTTTCTCTGTAACCAACCTATAGGCCTCTACCAGGGCATGCACTTCTCACACTGGGCACTCTCTTCTCACCCTTTACCCAAAGAGTTTTCACACACTTCACACAACCTTGCTATCAAGACGGGTTCTATATATACCATTCCAGAGTGTATCCTGATGAGTCTGCATGACTCAGGAGCTACTTGCCTGAACTAACTCTCCTTCAGAAAGCAGACATCAGTTGCCAATAGCTCCTCAGCTATGAATGAGACTATATGAGCTTATCCTATCTATTCTGAGATAGGTTGGCTTGATCTTTTATGGGTTCTGCATGCAGTGCCAGATGATATAAGTTCACATTTTCAGCAAATAGTACTTTTCCGGATATCAACCACTTCTAATTCTTATAATCATTCTGTTCTATTTTTCCCATTAATCCCCAAGACTTAAAGAGCTAGTATATGTGCCAAAATATTTGTATAAAGAATACAAAATATTTGTACACTTTCAGATTCTTTTCATAAAGTATCACCTTGATTCCATAATCAAACAAAAACCCAAGAACAAAACAAAGAATTAAGGGCAATATCCTAAATGATCACAGATTTAAAATATTTCCAGTGAATTACTTGCAAACTGAATTCAAGAACCTACCAAAAAGATCACCCACCCGCAATCAAGTCTGCTTTATCATAAAGATTCTGTATGATTCAACATAATAAGTATAATGACCACATATACACATATAATGGACTCCAGGACATAAACCACATGATCATTCATCAGATATAGAACAGACCTTTGACAAAATTTAACATCTCTTCATTATAAAATTCCTAGAGAATATAGGGATACAGGGACATAGATCAACACAATAAAGGTGATACACAACAAGTCCATAGCCAAGATCATAATAAATGGAAAAAAGATCAAAGCATTTACATCAATATCAGAATGAGACAAGGATCTCACTTCCTTCCCAGTATTCAATATAATACTTAAAGACTTAGCTATAGCAAACAGACAAAAGAATATAAAGGGATACAAATAAAAAAAGAAAGAAGTTAAAAATCATTCTTATTTGTATATACCATGATTCTATGTATTAACAATACCATCAGAACAATCCTATAGCTGAGAAATACATTCGATGAAGTAGTATGATGTGGTATTAAGTTTCTGGCCTGGACTTTCAAGTCTAGCCCTGAGATTGAGATCCATTGGCAGCACCACTGCTGCTTAGCACCAAATAATCACACAAAGGCTTATAGTAATTGTACGCTGATGGACCTGGGGCCCATGCATTTAACTTGCTAGTTCTTGCTCTTAAACTAACCCATGATTCTTGGTACCTTTTCTCTGAGCAGCATAGATGCCCTCTGCATCTGCTGGCTTCTTGTGATGTCTCCATGGTGTCTCTCTTGTACCTCTGACGTGTTCTTCCTGTTCCCAGAGATTTCTTAGTCTGGGAGACCCACCCCACACTTCCTGTCTGCCTTTGGACAATCAGCATTTTTATTAAACCAGTAAACAGGACAATTATTTACAATGTAACAGCATAATCACACTATAGTATGATATAGAATTAATACACAAGAAAACAGTAGCCTTAATATATATCAATGTAAAGCTTATTGGAAAAGAAATTAGTAAAACCATCACTTTCATGAGAGCTGTAACAAAATATATTTTTAGAATATATCAAACCAAGAAAGTGAAAGACTTGTACATTGTAAACTGTAAGACCCTGTCAAAAGAAATTCAAAAAGATAGAAGAAGATGGAAGAACCCATGTGCCCACAGATTGGTAAGATTAATATTGTGAAAATAACCATTGTACCAAAAATAATTTACAGATAATTTTAGCAGCAATTTTCAATTTTCAAGATACATTTTAATATTCACAAGGAAGCACAACCAGGACAGTCAAGATAATCCTGAACAATAAAAACAGTGCTCGATATAAAGCCATCCAATTTTCAATTTATATGCCAGTGCTATAGAAATAAAAATACCATGTTAGTGGCATAAAATAGAAATGTTTACTTGAGGATCCAATTATAAGTATACATGATCATCTGACTTTTGATGAGGAGACCAACAGTAAACTTTGGTGAAAAGACAACATCTTCAACAAATGGTGTGTGACAAACAAGAGAGCTACAGGCAGAGCAAAACTCTATCCTATACAAAAATATACTCCAATTTGATCAAAGACCTAAGCATAAGACATAATACTCTGAATCTGTTAAAGAAAAAAATAGAAAATTAACATAAAGCAATATGAAAGGACTTTCTTGGAGGTTCTCAGCAATGTAGGCATTAAGACAAACAACTGATGAATGAGTCCTCATAAAGCTAAAATGATTTGTACACCGAAGACCTTAGCAATAAAATAAAAAAATAACCTAAGGAATATTTTTAAAAGTCTGTAACAGCTATATATCTAGCAGAGATTAATATCTAGTATATATAATAAACCAAACAATAAACAAACAAGTAACCCTATTAAATAGTAGAATATAGACATAAACAGATAATTCTCTAAGGTTAAATACAAAAGAATGAAATACCTTTTAACATTCAAAATTCTTATTTCTAAGTCTGGGTTACCTCACTCAGGATAATTTTTTTTCTAGTTCCATCTATTTGTCTGCAAATTTCATGATGTCATTTTTTTTTATTTTTTTATTTTTTACAGCTGAGTAATATGCAATGATATAAATATGCCATATTTTCTTTATCCATTCTTCTACTGAGGGACATATAGGTTGTTTCCTGGTTCTGGGTATTAGGAATAATTCTTCTATGAACATAGTTAAGTAAGTGTCCTTGTGGTATGATTGAACATCCTTTGGTATATGTCAAGAGTTATCACTAGGTCTTGAGGTATCTGCTCATAAGTGGATACTAGATGTAAAGCAAAGGATAACCAGTCTACAACTCACAACTCCAGAGAACGTAGCTAACAATGAGAAATTGGGAGAAATGTTTGGAAGGGGAACTGTATTTGGTATGTAAAAACTAATAAAAAATAAAATAACATAATTTTAAAAAATTGATTCAAGCCAAGGTTGGACATTCATAAGTAATTAAAAAATTATTTATCAAGAAAATACAAATTAAAACACTTTTGAGATTTTGTTTCACCCTAGTAATAATAGTTACAATAAAATAAAATCAATGACAAAAAATGCTTGTGTAGATGTGAAGAAAGAGTGCTTTTTGTGTGTTTCATTCAAATATCAACTTAAAACACCAGAGTTAGACATTGTTCAGAGGCAAATCAAATCTTTTCCTGTTCCCTGCTTGGATGAAGCTTAGAGACAAGTAAGGAGAAAGGACATTGAAAAATTACCCATAATCATTAAATATAATAACTGAGAAGAAAAAATAACTGGGGAGTGATACTAAAACTGAAATCATCATAATAACTAAGAATTTTCAAAATACTGAGAAGCAATGATTATTCCTGAAAAATGTAATGACATGCAAAGTTCTCAGGGCAAGAAAGAACCTGGCTTCATTGAGAAATTGAAATAATAACAACATCATTTAGCTTTATTATGTACTATGAGAAATGGTATGAAAAGATGCCTTTGTAAATTGCTTGTCTTGTTTACAACATGTTTCAGGAATCTCTTTCCAGTGGAGATAGAAATAGACTTTCCACTCCTTATCAGTCTCCACAAGAGTCTACCCTAGATAAGAGTTTAATAGCCTTTCATTCAGAAAATGGGTGAGTGGCTACTTACAAAAAAATGGGGGACTCCCAAACAGCCACACTGTAAAGTCTTTACCAAGCATGAATGATGGCTTCCTCATATCCACATAGATGAAATACCTCCTAGTTAATCTTACAAGGTCTCTAGTAGCTTCAAAGACCCAGAAGCCATTTGTGATGCCATGGAATATGATGGTAGAATCCAATGACTCTCTGCCCCTTTCTTTGCTGGGGGTATGACATGATTCTTACTCATGGTGGTTTAGGGCACAGCTTATCTGAGGGAGATAGTAGCTGCTATGTATGCATTGAGAACAGGGACAGCATTCCATAACACCTGGTTTTTGTACATTTGATACGTTATCTTCTTCTGGTATCTCTCTGTCTAAGGAACTAACCAAGCACATGTGTGTTTTCACACATACATACAAACACACAGGTAAAGTCCTCTTAACACACTATAATTTAGCATATATATATATATAATGTGTGTGCGCGTGCACACGCATGTGGCGTGAGCGTGTCTGCTATTTGTCTGTCTGAGTGGACCTGCATGCCATGGCACACATACGGAAGTCAGGGGAAATACGGTGGAATCTATTTTCTCCATCTACCTTTATGTGGCTTCCAGGAATTGAAAACAGATTGCCAAATTTTCAGGGGCCAAACCTCCAGGGAATCTCTTCTCAACTATATTTTACACAACCTCCTCCTGGTCTTTCTTTCCATCTTACTTCATAATGTGAACGCACCTTCTTCCCTATCTTCCCATTCTCTGGCTCACATGTACTCTACTTCTTCATCCTGCTCTTGGAAATCTCTTGGCTGAATTTTAGTAATTCCTGATGTAACTCCACCTTTTCCTGTTGTAAGAGGTTTCTGCCTGGACTTTCCACCCTAGCCTCCTAGCCTGGACTTTCAGACCCCAATCCCATAGTCCCACTGAAACACACAGTCACATATCAGTTGTACACTGATTGACCTCAGGCCCAGCCATAAAACTTGCTAGCTCTTGCTCTTACACCACCCCATGATTCTTATCCTGGTCAGCATGCTTGATATTTTTCCTCAGAGCAGCATAGTTGTCCTCTGCATTTTCTGGCTTGTCTGGCAACTCTATGGCATATTTGTTGTCTCTGCTATGTTCTTCCTGTTCCCAGAGATGGCATAGTCTGGTAGCCCCACCCAGACTTCTTGTTTGTCTTTGGCCAATTAGCATTTTTTATTAAAATAGTAGGCAGGATAATTATTTACAATGTAACATCATAAATCCCCTAAATTCTCCAGTACAATGGCTCACTTTCAACATACCTCACCCTTCAGAAAGGTGACACCAACACATGTCTCCTTCCACACTAAAATGGACAAATCCATACTCCTCTACTTGTTATTCCAGTGTTCTGTCTCTTAGGGCTGACTTGACTGCTAAACAAAGTCTCTCAGGTATCAGCTTCTTTAAACTCTGCCCCTGGATTTCCTCACCCCAAATCCTCCTATTATCATGGACTATTTATAGTCCAGAAGGTGGGTGGATTTCTCATTCTAGTTTGTAACTTGGCTATTTGATCGAATCCACTGGCCTTCACCACTCCCCACTAGCTATTAGATTCTCTTTTGTAAGTAGCCTTTCACATATTCTTACTCGAATCCTGGAGTTCATAATTTTTGACCATCTTTTTCAGAAGTTCTTCTCTTTATCCATTCATTTACTTGTTTGTCTTTTTTTTTTTTTTGACAAATGTCTCGTGGAAAATTAAAATTTGTTCAAATTAACCACAGCCATTTTATGTGAGAGAAGTGTCAGAACCCATACCACATGTCAGTTTAGGAGTCTGCTTCCTAATCTCCAACCTCAAAAGTGCTTCCCTACTCTGGGATCTTCTAGGGAAGTTGCCCTTGTTTTCCAGGTCAACTGTTCTAAGTTCTTCTTATTCAAACATCCAAAACCAACAATTTCTAATGTTTTAAAGTTAGATATTTTACACTGTTGATTTTGTCTTTTAGAAATAGAAGTTTTTCTAAACTTTTGTCTTTTCAACCTTTATATATATGTATGTTGTATTATTGTGCCTACTGTCCACCAGACAATACTGCGCTCATAAAGCCAAATTGAAATCCTGTTGTGGTGGAATATTCAATAAAACATAGCCTGAAATATGAGAGGACAAAGCCAAACTTTGAAGGTCAGGGAGTTATGACTCACAACTTTAATCCCAGCACTTGGAAGGAGAGATCCTCTGGATCTCTGTGAGTTCAAAGCCAAACAGAGCCAGAATCAAGTAGTAATGGCACCCACCTTTAATCCTTTCTCTAGGAAAGTAGAATCAGAAAGTAAAATAGCTGGGCGGGGAAAGAAATATAATGCAGGAGAAGGCATTAGTTCAGCCCTTTTAGCCTGTGTACCCAGCTTGAGAACTCCTGAAGATAAGACCTACCCTGTTTGACCTAAATAGTTAACTTAGTGAAAATTGGCTGTGGTATATTTCTCTATCTCTCTGATATTTCAACTTTTCCCCAATATCTGGCTCTGAGTTTTTATTATAATACCAAATAGATGTTGTGCAATTAGTTGTTTTATAGGTAATTTGATCAAATCATACAGACTGAAGCCTGATTTCTCTTTGGCTTTTAAGCACAGAATCTATATCCAGGGTTCACATACTTTAGTTATCAAGAACAGTTAGTAAGAAGAGGAACTACAAAAGCCAAAAAGCAAGGTTAGTACATTTAGGGACTTTCAGAGCCACATCGTGGAACTGTTGATTTAGTTTGGAAGGCATTGCTGCCTACATACTGAATTCCAAAGCCTGATCTTCTACAATGGTGCTATATGTCTCGGGGCTTCTTAAGAGTGTCATAGTACACCTAATACAGGTCAAAAGCAACCTCAATGTTGTTCCTCACATTTTCACTTTGAGACAATTTCTTCTTGTTTTGGTGATGTGTGCACCAAGGTAGATTCCAGAGATTATTCTGTCCTTGCCTCACTCCAAGAGCAACAAGATTAAAGATGAGTGCTACCAGACCAGACACCATGTGGATTACTAGGATTTGAGTTCATGATTGTGTGGTATATTTATCATGGAACTATCTCTTTAGCCCTAAGGTTTTCTTTTAGGAATGTAAGTTTTGTTTGTTTAAATAGTCAAACCTCTGAGTGCATTCTCAGGCTATCAGAACAAATTCTGTGTCAAATATTTGTCCTTTTTTAAATAAAAATATCTCTCTTAAAAGTAAATAAATTACAAGGATTTAAAATAGCTTTTCACATATATGAGAACTCTTTTTTATTTTTCTAGGAGAAACATAATTTCATTTTAAATGTTTCCATTTTCTTCCTGTTGTTCATTTTTAATGAATGTGTAAATTACTTCTTTTTCTCTTAGACTTTGTGTGTTGTCTCTTTGAAAAGTGGTCTTTGATGTGCTCTTATTGATATGTGAACTTGCACAGACTGTTTACTCATTTCCATAGCTCCAATGAATATTTCTGAATGACTGAATTTTTAATATGTTCAATTCCAAAATAACTGAGAAAAAGCTAAATAAAGACAGGTTGATAACATAACATTTTAGTGCTCTATTATCTATTCAACAATTCAAACATTCAAATATAAGTTTAATTTTGATCCTAGATTTCATGGCACATTTCTGAAAATCACTATAATTTCTTAATATTGAAAATATGTGGAATGCATGTATTTGATTGTAACATGGTCCAGTAATATATCTTTTCATAAGCTACAGCTGATAAGAAAACCATTTTTAATAGTATTGTAGAATATAGGATATATTTTAATATAATTTAAAAGATATATGTAACCTTCTTAAAACTAGAATTGCAGAATTAGTCTCTCATCATGTAAACATTTGAAACTTTTATCAACAGGCAGATTGAAATCTTCAATGACCTACAATATTTTTTCTCACCAATTTTCTGTATTTTCTTTTTACCTGAAACACAAAATGAAAACCTGTAGTGACTTTAGACTTTTGTCACATGATTCAGAAGTGAAAAGACACCCTTGGCATATGAGCTATAAGCTAGGCACTCAATCACTTTTTTCCCAAAGTACTGTCAAGTGAAAACTCATATCATCTGGAGTAATTTTAAAAATACAAGTTCATTCATGTCATTCCCAACTAATACAACAAATGTAAAAATTGCCCTGATCTATAAGGAACCTGAAAATTTTCCATATACTTTTGGCCATGTGTAACACTTTTAAGAATTATATATTCAGTTTATTTACCAATTTTTTGTGTATACTTAACTTTTGGGATATTTTATGCATTTGTATAATTATGATATTATAAATATCAGTACCCCGGCTGGTGTATATCATGTGAAAATTTCTTCAATTAGTTCTGTTTTTAGTTTTCTCTGTGGTGGCTTTTTAACTTCATGCAATTCCATCTGTCATTTCTTTCTATTATAATTTTTACAGCTATAGTCCAAAGAAATTCCTTGCATATAAATATATTTTAAACTATTTTTCCTATGTTTTAATTTGATAGTTCTAAAATATCAGGTCTTACATTAAGATCTTCAATCATTTTTAATTCATTTTTATGCAAAGCTTAGTATTATCAAAAGAAATTCTAACCAATGATTTTAGTATCTATAGAAATTTAGTTCTGTTATGCAAAAAGAATAAAGTGTGAAAGTAAACAATTTGAGATTTCTTCAAGATTTTGTGTGTGTGTGTGTGTGTGTGTGTGTGTGCGCACACACACACACACACAGGTCTGCAGACATCCGGACAAGAAGAGGGCATCAGATTGCCTGGAGCTGAGCTCTGGGCCTCTGGAAGAACTGGAAATGTTCTTAACTACTAAGCCATCTATGATGCCTAGGAATTCAGATGCAGACAAAGTGACAAAGATGTAAAAAAAAAAAAAAAAAAAGAAAGAAAGAAAGAAAGAAAGAAATGAAAAGCATTCTTATTTGAGAAGATTTCAAGTGTCTTCCAAGAATTGAAAGCCATCCTTTCAGCTTTAGATTGGCTTTGAGTAGCAAGAAGGATAGGTTATTATTCCAGGAGAGATAGGTTATGATTTGAAGTGTAGGTATATTTAAGAGAATAAAAGCTTAGGAAGGCCAGTATTGCTGATGCATAGGCATATTTGTGTTCTGGTTTTTAAGAGTGTTAAATAGGAACAGGGCACATGAGTGCTATATTTCCTTCCTAGCTGGATGGAGACAAACTCTAGAATGAAGAGGGTTTGAAACTTCAAGCAAGTTACATTATGGTCAACAATTGCATATGATGTAATAAAAATGAAAAGGTAAATGTCTTCTCCTTCATTTTAAATGACCTAGACTTTCACAAATGCACAAATTAAATAAAGAACATTGTACTGTGGGACGTTCTTTCTTCTGAAGCATGAGAATTATGAATCCCATGTCCCAGTCTATCAGAAATGACCAGTTAGACTCCTTAAAATGTCACTTTGAAAATTAGTTTTGTTTGAACTGTTCAATTTTGTCCAAAAAAAGCTCAAACACAATTCAATGAGTAGGGTGATGTGTAATGA
The DNA here is from genome assembly GCA_033318265.1 of Phyllotis vaccarum. Classification (NCBI taxonomy): domain Eukaryota; kingdom Metazoa; phylum Chordata; class Mammalia; order Rodentia; family Cricetidae; genus Phyllotis; species Phyllotis vaccarum. The sequence goes on along the minus strand of JARWLC010000019.1, from coordinate 32,509,001 downwards.
TTAAAAGACATGCAGGCTAGTGAGGTAATTCAGCAGGGACTTACTCACAACCTGACTTTTATTCTCTGGAGCCCACATGGTGGGAGGAAAGCTGCCTCTTTCATAAACCTGTCCTCTGGTATGCGCCTCTCCACAAACAGGTGCATCTTAGATACCCACTTAGTAAATAAGCAAATGTTAAAAAATATTGAAAGAAGAAAACTTGCAATGTTTCTTCAGAAAGGAAAAGGCCATGTATGTATAAAAATGGACCGTGTCTCCTATGGGTGTCAAAAGCCACTTTCAGAAAGTCCCAACAATATTACTGCCTACACATGAACTCAATAAGCATGATAGCAATAGGCAACTCTGAAAATGGACAGGATGAAAAGCCCAGGAGACATCATCCTATGCAGAAAATGACAGACAACTGGGCTTAGAGTGCGAGAAATAGTCTTCCCTTGGATAGAGCATAACAACTAGTATTTGGTTATCCAAAACCAACTGGTCAACAGTGACCACATACACATGAGAAACATTATATAGTTTTAGCAGGTAGTGTTTAGGGATGTGTGTGTGTGTATATATATATATATATATATATATATATATATATTTATATATATATGTTTATGTGTGTAGAATATATAATCTGTATTATAACTTATGATATTTATGTACAAGTATGTGTATAACAAAAACTAATGATAAAGAAGCCATGATTTTGAAAGATAATTCAAAGGTATATGTGGTGGGTTTTTTTTTGGGGGGGGGGATGATGTAATTTTATCATAATCTCAAAAAATAAAGGAAATAACAGAACATCTCTTTCTCTGAAAGTGGTTTTACAGTGAATGTCTGTGGGAACACTTGTAAAGTGTTATCATCATCAAGGGTGTTTGGTTTTCCTTTTTGACATAGCTAATTATTAAAAAGGCATTGGAATCATTGAAAAAATGACATTAAAGGACAAGTTACTGTTACTCCACAAACTATACTAGCCAAACAGCAAATCAAAGTGACACAAAGATTTTGCGTATGCTCATTAGTTAAATATATTAAAAGCCACCAACTGGTGTGCGGAGTAGAATTCTGAGAAGTTCAACAGCAGCTGTAAAAGGCTACAGTTAAAATAATAATTTCCATTTGTAACTTTACATAAATAGTTTTCTGAACGCAAAAGAATTCAATATAAAATACTAAGGTGGAGCATCCATCAAAGGAGACTATTGAAACAAGTGGCAAGAGGAAAGTTACAGGAGATACAGATGCTGAAAGAGAGGAGATCCAAAACAGAGATGCCTCAAGAAGGGTGCGGTGTAATGTGCTGACTGTTGACACCAAACCCGGGAGCATTTCTCACTCATCATCTTCACTCATTTCTCATCTCTTCTCTCTCTCTCTTCACTCACTCACCACTCTCAAAGCAAGCACACATTTTGTTGTCTCTGCTTTAGCTCCTTCAATTTCCTCACTGCGTTTTCTCCTTAAGGATATGACCTGGCTGTTGGTTCAGGGCATAAGTCCCGGGGGGAGCAAGTGCCCACTCCCACCTACACACACACAGTCTAACAAGGGCTCACTCTTTTTTCTACCAGAATTTGACAGGTGATCATTTCTTTCCCCACCTCTGACCTGGAAATTACTCTGACAGGTTTTTGGATCATCATCACAAAAATTTGTAAATAAATATGTTCTGTGTTTTTCTTCTACTTCAACATTAGAATCTACCAGATTTCTTTTAGTAAACAAACCTTCATTAAAACTCTAATTTACCAGAAAGCTTCTACTATTGACCACTTAATAAAAGCAAAATATAAACTAATGAAACTAGCACATGTATAGTTTCATGGTAAGAACCATTTATGGTTCATTTTTATTAATTTTTAATCGCATCCCTGTCTCATTCAGGCAGATGAGTCTGCACCAGTTCTGTTCCTTACCTCTCTCATTCTGAGCCTCTGCCACTCATCTGGCATTCTGCAAGCCCTTTTTTCTCTTTGAATTCAGCATGTCCTCTCTAGGTATTCCTTGTACTCAATCTTCACTTTCATTTCTAAGCACATCTTTCATTGTATTATCTATCTTGAATGAGCAGATGTATTATTGTTGGATTCCATGATTAAGCAAAGGCATGCAAAGCCTCAACACTATCTGTAGTTTTTGGCACAAAGCTTAGTCAACAATAAACGATGTATATATAGTACATCTTTTAAAATCTAATTTGTAAGGTTCCATACAGTGTATATATTTGAAAGTTATTAACAAGCATTTATGCAAATATAAATTTATGTAGATATTTGAAGATGTATATGAGTCATTTTGAAATTCATCACTTACTCATCTTGCCTAGGCGATCACCTGGCTATAAGTGTGCAGAATTCAAGTGTATCAGGTAAATGATTCCATACATATAATACTTATGTGAATGCCACACATGGATTATACTTCTTATTTATAGATATATCATCTTGGCCAGGCTGACTGAAACATTTTATCATTTAAGCAAGTCTTATTCTACACAAAGTAGTATAAAAATATAAAAGAAAACTTGAAAAAAAAAGTAGTGCTCTTTCTCTTATGGGGACTGTTTGTAAATACTTACTACTATTTTTATTGATGACTGAGGATTACATCAGCATTTGGGCATTTATCTTTAGTTGAAAAAGGATTATGAAAGTGTTTAGAAAAGAATGCTAATTAAAAAAAATTTAAGAAAACTGCTTGTTTTTTTCCTAATCCCTTGAATTACAAGGCATATACTCTCATGAAGAGAGTGCCTATTGTATAAAATGCTTTATGCAACACATCTGGAGATAGGTGTCTACTGGGTGGGGTAAAATTCCTGATAGTTCCCAGCAGTGAGCACCAGTTGGCACCATGCCAATGGGACTTTACAGATATTCTTAGGATGCCCTGGTGATGAGCTAGTGTTCTTACAGTTGATGTCTGGACAGAATTTTTTATGTTATCACCACTTTAATACTTTGAAATATAGCAGATTTATCAAAACTCTGATATCCAGCCACAAAAGAACTTCATATTATTTTCCTAGAGTCACAGCAAAGGAATCTAAAAATAAAATCCTCTCTCTTCTCCTGGGGTGCAAGCACTTCATGTTACTTTGTGATTTGACATCACAAGAAATTCCAGGGGAGGCTTTGCAGGCAGGGAGGAGGCCAAGGTCAAAGACCAGCAGGTTCTGAACCCGTGCTTGACTGCCTTTGATGATCTTGTTTGTTATATCAAATGGAGCAGAGAAAAGGCGCTCTCCAATGAGCAGAAGAAGCTGCTGTTGGATTTAATTCTCTCTCTTTGATTTCCCATAACAGCATAGATTAAAGATGCACCATTCTTCTATCCCCATGTGTCTCACTGTGGTACTCCCTAGGAAAAAGAAAGAGCATCTTGTAAAGAAGTCTTTGTCCTACAAGGTCTCCTTAACTACCAAAACATCTTCCAGGATGAAGTGCCAAGGTGTTTGATGTTGGCTGAACTAGATATCACTTCAACTAGATGAATCAAATGCAGACCAGTAACTGGCACCCTAGTTGTGAAAATCATATGCAATGATATAGAAAGGGGAAAAAATGTCCTGCATTAAACTTTTTTGTTGGAAATACCTTGCTGCACACATTTCTGAAAATATAGAAGGGCCAAGTAGTAGATATCACTGAAACAGCTCAACTGGAATGCATGAACTGTGATTGCACATCTCCATCTCCCTAGGCTCATGGTGTTTTGTAGCTGAAGTCATAGTCCTTTGCTTATCAACTGATAATACATATCAAGGCTCATGTTTGTGAATCAGCAACTGCTGCCAATGCACAGCAGAAAACATGTTTTAAACTTACATTCTACATGATACAGCAGATCTATATACAGCTACTGCATCTACTGCAATGTATATGCTATTAAGGAACTCTGAAAGCCATGCTGCTGAGAGATGACATGTTTCCCAGCTCATTTGAGGCTCTGATTTCCCCATTATGCCCTACAGAACTTGACAAGAAATGTGTTATCTGGAAGTAACACACACTTTGTCTTATCCCTTATTTCTTAATTGCAATCCAAAAACATCAGAGCCAAGTCATTTTCCGTTACCCCATTGTAGATGTTTTGACTTAAACAAACACTTTAAAATGTGAAAATTATATTGACTTAAGAAAAGGAGATGTTTTCTTCTTGTGTTTATATATATGAGCACAAAATATTTAAAGGAAAATTTAAAAATGGCATCTTTCACTTTCTATTATTTTTAAAACATAGTCCACCTTTATAATGAGCTTGAATTCTAGAGAGCATATTTGCCTCAACAATAGTAAAGACCATGAAAGAATACCATTAGTTTGTGTATTTGGCAAAAACAGATTTTGTTCACCATCAGCTGACAGATGACATGACACTGAATGACTCCATATCTCAAAGATGACTTCCATGTTTTATTTTCTTTCCATAACAGCATCTTTAAGTTATAAGATAGACTTGGTGCATCTCATAAGACATGTAGGAGAATATCCTGACACACAGCTTCCAAAATGAGCAAAATATTTCTTAGTGCCTTAGGCTAACAGTACTAATAATCTGTTTTGCAACTTTTTTGAATAGAGTTTTTATTGCAGGAAATATCTTCAGCAAACTGTCCTACCCACACTGACAGATTCATTTTATGAGAGTTCTAACTGTGTCATTGACATTCAAGGAAAAACAAAATTAAGCTTAGAATTTAAAGGTTTGACCGTTTTGCTATCCCAAGGGAAAAAAATATATTGTTAGACTATTCCTTTAGAAATAAGTCAAATCCTATTAAAGAATTAAATATTGTCAAAGAGAGAATCTCAGTCTGTTTCTTCAAATAGTTTTTCCAGCTCATAACCTACACTCATACAAAAATATGCCTTCTCATCACCAGCTTTCCCATTTCTCTGCCCTTCTGAAGTGTTCATTCTTGCCTGAATTCTTTTGCTCATTAGACTTTACTTTATTTTCTTTTTGCTTTTGTTATTTTAATTTAGGTCCATCTTCTCTTAGACTGTGAAACTCCTACCTGAATCAGAGTCTATGGCCAAGATGCCAGATGGTGTATTAGATGATCACGTGAGAAAACAATTTCAAACAGGCTGTTCCCTGTAATATAAGCTCTTTGTTGAGAGATCGATTGGGTAGCAACAAACTCCCAGAGAAGGCCTACTGTCTCAGCTTATTCTCTTGCTGTGATAGAAGTTCTGACAAAGGCAACATAAGCTAAAAAGGGATTGCTTAGCTCTGTGTTCCAGGCTATATAGTTAAACAAGGAAGGGAATTCACAGCATCAGAAGGCGTGATGAAGCTGGTCCCATCTGAAGTCCTATGATGAATGTATGCAAGTTAGAGCTCAACATACTTTGTGAATTTTATACAATCCAGGATCCCTACCCAAAGAATGTCGCTGCCCACAATCAACAGGATTTTTTCATGTCAATTAATATCATCTATATAACTGTGCAGCCCAGAAGCTCAACTCCCAGATTATTTTAGATTTTTGAAAATTAACAATTAACATTATCATAGTTACAAACAGCCTGTATAGTCAAGGATGATTTCTTAGAGGAAGTGGACATGAAATAATAACTAGAAAAGATTCTAGGGAAGAAGCGATATTGCTTTCCTAATGGAAGGAGCAGTGTGCACTTCTGAGTCACCGCTCAAGAAACATCTGTCTCATCTGAACTCCTTCCATAACCTCCTTGTTGCTACTTTAGTGACAACTTTTATAGCTTTTGGACCTAATTACTTTCTACTCTGGTCCCTGGATCTTTTAGATCCTCTCCCCTGTGGTCAGAAATTTTTCTGTCGCACCAGCTAGACTCACAGCCAACTTATGAAATAACTGACTTGGTGGCTTAATATTAATTACAAGCTGTTTGGCCTATGGCCCATGCTTATTAATTGCTGACTCTTATTATGTTAACTCATATCTCATTAATGTTTACTTGCATGGGCTGGGGCCTTTTCTTCAGTGCAGCCTTCTCATTTTGCTTCTTCTGCATCTGGCTGGTGTCTTATGCTCTGCCTTTTCTCTTTCCAGTATTATTTCAGTCTGGTTGCCCTGCTTCTACTTACTGCCTCTACTGGCCAATCAGCATTTTTTTAAACCAATAGGAATAACAAATATTTACAGTGCACAAGAGAAATATCCCATACTCCCCTTAGCCCACTGGATGCATTTATGCCTTCATGTCATATACATGTTATCACATCCAACTATTCAGTAAATTTTATTAAACATTTCCACGTACTTCACACACTGAAATTAGTTAATCCTTCCTTTGTAACACATGATTATTTTCATTTTATAGCCAGATAAAAATACTTCATGCATCACCTTCAGTGAAAGTTGAGTTGCCCTGTAAATATGTTTCTTGCTCTGCAAAACCACTAATCTCCACATTTTCAAACTCTGTGGAACAATATGTTTTTAAAGTCTTCTCTGTTATCACTGACATATAATGTCCAAATAGCCATTTAGAAACATTTGTCTTATCAATTTAGGGCAAATTTTCCTCATCCTGTTTAAGAATTTACTACATTTCAGAAATCACTCTGTCAACACATGACACGAAACGATCAATGTCCCTCTTCCCTCTTCCCCTTCCTTGCACTTAACATCACTACTACAACTGCCATTACACTATCACCACCAACAGTAAAACCTACAATGAAGACAAGTCAAAAGCTAAGAGGTTTACTTCTAAAGACAAAGTAAAAGGTAAAGGCAGGGAGCTTAAGACTCTCATCTACATCACACATAGTTAAGAGGTAAAGCCTTCTTCCAAGCTCAAGGGCTGTTCTTCTCAAAGTCTTACAGTGCACAATGAAGACATTATATTTTTAGGCTTCTTATTTATGTCTTACTTTTGCCATAGCAAAATATATTCAGTCCATCTTTCTAGAGTCTGTAATTTCTCTATGATACTCACACTATAGAAGGGAAAGAACACATGTTCTTCATATTCTCCAACTTCACCATGTCATTGGATATGAAAAAGAGTAGAAAATTAACAATGTGTGTTCTAAAGCAATGAAACAAAGGACTAGAGTTAAATCTAAAAGTAAACATACAGAATAGATACATGCACTAGTTAAAAAAAAAAAAAAAAGCAACATAATGATGAAAATAGGCTCGTGGCAGTCAACAGGGTCCCTGAGCATCATGAGAGTTACAGCCCATCAACCTTTGGATACTAAGTAAAAAGCATCCTTGGAGTGTGGGCACTTCCAGCTAGCACTTTCCTCTAGATTGAGGGAACCAGTACTGCCTCAGTGCCTGCCTCTCTGCCATTTAAATTACATGCCAATCTTCTGTAAATGTAAGATGCAATGTCAAATGATGTCAACATTCATATTTCAATAATTAAAAATATTTAATAATAGTCATTAAAATGCAATTCAGGTGTTGAAGAAATAGCTCAGCAATTACGAGCACTGGATGCTCTTTTAGAGAACGTAGTTTCAATTTCCAACTTCGGGCCTCTTAGGGCACCAGCAGGCTAATAATACCCTTATAAACATGCATGCATGCACCCACATATATACATAAAATTTAAAAACTCTTTAAAAACTATAAATAACCCAGATTCTACAATTTCCTAAAGCTGACTGAACAAAGCAGAACTCCTGATAAGGAAAATGAGATTTTAATCATTGTTTTGATTGTTTTATATAAAATATTATTTTATGAAGTCAGAGTTTCTTCTGACGTATTTTCTAAATAGATGAGATGCTAAATTTTAGTCATAACTTTTTTGCCAATAAACTACATAGAATTATCAATAAAATACATGATTAATGGAGTTACATACTACCAGTGTTTTATGTATTTTCATCTATACAAGTTTAAGGTTTTTTTAAACCAGCATTTAAAATTATGATAACTATACTATTTTACTTATATTTTCAGGATATTTGTTGATCCTCTTCTTCTGTTCACCTTCCTATACTCTGTCCCCACTTCTCATTTAATGTCACCATGTATTTTATTACCTTCCTTTTCTCCCTTCTCAACTATCACTTCTGATTCTGTTTGCCCTTTCACTGTCCTGATTTTAGTTTCCTGATCTACACCCCTAAATTGCACCCAACCACACATATTAAAATCTCCATAGGGAAGGTAGCACATTAGGTAAGGGCCTTATCACCAATCTTGAGGCCTGGGCTCAATCCCTGAACCACCCAATAATAAAGAAAAAAACCAACTCTTATATACCTAGCCCAACAAAATGGAAAAGGTATAACCTAGAATCTACAACTAAAAGAAGAAATTGGCACACATTCTTTTCCATTGTTTACATGTGATTATTATTATTTTGGGGAAAGTGTGTGTGTGTGTGTGTGTGTGTGTGTGTGTGCTCCATACACACATATGGAGATCAGAAGACAATTTTCAGGAGTTTGTTTTTTTCTATTATATATGTTCTAGGGATTGAACTCAAGTCATCAGGCTTGAAAGCAAATGTCTTTACACACTGAGCCAGTTCATGTGCAAAGAACTATTTTGTTGTGTGTTTGCTTTGTTTGCTTGTTTTGTTTTGGTAGCTTGTTTTGTTTCATTTTTCAAGACAGGTATATATTATATACATACATACATACATACATACATACATACATACATACATACATACATACATACCTGGAAGGGCTGTCCTGGAACTCACTTGATAGACCAGGCTGGCCTCTAATTAACAGAGACTCACCTGCATATGCCTTCCATGTGCTGGGATTAAAGGTAGGCACCACTACCAGCCAATACTGATGGCTTTTGATTTGGTTTGGTTTGTTTCTTTCTTTCTTTTTTCATATCAACCTCTGTCCCCTCTTCCTCACCTCTTTCCAGTCACCTCCCAGCTTCCCAACACAATCCCCCATCCACTCCTCAGAGAAGGTAAAGACTCCAAGGGGAAGTCAGTATAGTCTGGCATATCAAATTGAGGCAGGATCAAGCCAAGCCCCTCTTCCTGGTATCAAGTTGAGCAAGGTACCCCTCTATAGGGAATTAGCTACAAAAAGCCAGTTCATGAATTAGGGATGTGTTCTGGTCCCACTGTCAGAGGCTAAACAAACTGTCCATGCCACACAACTATCCAACTGTCATCCACATTTAGAGGGTTTAATTTCATGCAAGTTCCCCATCTGTTAGTTCGGGTCAGTTGTCTATGTGATTTTCATCATCATGAAACTGGCCCCTTTGGTCATATAATCTCTCTTCCCTCTTTTATACTGGCCTGGGGAAAATAGAGAGAGGGAAGGATGGAGGAAAGGGGGGAGAGAGAGTTAAAGAGATTCTATAGACACAAATTATTTTACTGCAGAGCCACAGGTATTTGAGAATTCAGTAAATCACTGTGGAGTAGGCAATCCTCAGTCTCTAGATTCCTGTCCTGGCACTTCTGTCTCCTGATAATGTCAGGTTACTTAAACCATCATCAGTCTATAAAACAGAAATGACATTAATACTTACCTTTTCAGTTGAAACTTTCATCAGAAGCAAATATATTGTTTGAAGAGAAAGCAATAAAGTGATTTTAATGAATGACGTGTTATTAAAGACACCATATTACTTTTTATGATAATCAGAAAAGTACTGAGAAAAATCTATCCTTACCAAAATATTTTAGATTGCAATCAGATATTACAAAACAGTCCCCTTACTCACTAGTTATAGGTGCTTGAATGACACTCATACTGTCTATGCTTCATGCTGTTGTTTGGATACTTTATACTCAGTACACTGAAGATATGATATTACTATTATAAAAATCTATAAAGTGTTTAAAGTGCTTCTAAAGCCATAAACCAGTTACACATATTAACCAGACAGATTATTTCAAATGCTCACATATTTTCTTTAAAATGTCATCCTTTTTAAATATACCTCAATTAAAATAATAATATACTAAGTGAACACGTATATTTTTAAAAACAATCTGTAATTGTTCTTTTAATTTAAATTTGCTAGAATAATATGTATGCATACTTTTTAAGTGCATAGATTAGAAATATGTCATATCATCCTGAAATCTGTAGGTTCTGTGATATTTAAATGTATGCATGAAATAATTATAACTAGGATCTCTTTATTATGAGTCATATGTAATGTATCTCTTTTTAGATTAATTTCTGAATCACTGATTTTCTTTTTTTATTTATTTTTTATTTAAGAATGTTCTTATTTATTTTACATACCAACTATAGATCCCTTCTTGTTCTTCCTCCCACTCCCCCATAGCCATCCTCCTGTCCCATTCCTCCATCACCTCCACTGAAAAGGAAAGTCTTCTCAAGTCTGCAAAGCCTTGTACATTCAGTTGAGGCAGGTCCAAGACTTTTCCCCAAATCAAGGCTGTGGAAGGTATCTTTCCATAGGTAATGGGCTCCCAAAAGCCACCTTGTGCACCAGGAATAGAATCTGATCTCACTTTCAGGGGTCCATTAAACATACCAAGCTACACATAGTCTCCCACATAAAGAGGGCCTAGGCCAGTCCCATGGAGGCTCTACAGCTTTCAATCTAAAGTTCATGAGTTCACACTAGCTTGGTTCAGTAGATTTCTACTTCAATTTCTTGATCTCCATCACTTGCTCAAATTATCCTCTCCCCTCTCTTTGACTGAACTCTTGGGACTCAGCTTGGTGCTGTAGATCTGCTTCCATCAGTTACTAGATGAAGGCTCTATGATGACAGGATATTCACCAATCTTGTTGCTTCAGTAGGACAGCTCAGACACCCTCTCCACTATTGCTAGTTGTCTAAGCTCAGATCATCCTTGTGAATTCCCGAGAAATTTCTCCCTAACTCAATGATGTCTCTCTCTCTATCAAGATATCTCTTTCATTGCTCTCCCACTCTGTCCTATTCACACTCAACCATCCATTTCCTTATGTCTGAAGTACTGAACTTCTAAAGAAACAGCTCAGTGAAACAAAAATCACTAATCTAGAAAGAGTTGTAAACAAAACACAAGTTCTTCATTTATTTTTACATTTGACATTGATTTGCTGAGAAAAATTCTGATGAAAAATTATTTGAGTCAAAGTTTTATAGCTATTAATTTTTATTTTAAATTTATCAATGCCAGTATAATTTTTAGAAACCACACGATCATCTCATTAGATGCAGAAAACACAAAATACCTTTGACAAAACTCGACAACTCTTCATTGTGAAAGATCTAGAAAAAATATAGATATATGGTACAAACCTCAACACAATAAAGACAATCAAGAGCACACCCAGAACGAACACTATTCTAAGTGGGGAAAAACTCAGAGCATTTGCATTTAAAGCAATAATAAGACAAACATGCCCAGTCTCTCCATAGCTATTCATTATATTGCCCAAAATCTTAACTCTAAAACATCTGAAGGGGATACAAATAGCAAAGGAGAAAGTCATGGTATCCTTATTTGAAGATGATATAGTTTTATGTATGAAAGACCCCAACAAGTCCACCAGGAAATCTCTACAGTTTATAAACACTTTTAGAAATGGATAAGGTTACAAAATAAACACAAATATCATTAGTTTTCTATGTATACAAATAACAAAAATACAAGAAATGAAATCATGGAAAGTGCCTTTCACAATAGTGTCAATAAATACCAAATAATGTAATATTTGTATAATAAAATCTTTAAGATATTGAAGAAATTTATTCAAAAAGACATCAAAAGATAGAAAAATCTTCCATGTTCATGGAGCAGTATAATTAATATTGTGAAAATGACCATTCTACATAAGCAATCTACAGATTCAATGCAGTCCTCACCAAAATTCTAATAGAATTAACAGAAACTAGAAACATAATCTTCAACTTTCTATGGGAATACACACACACACACACACACACACACACACACACACACACACACACACACACACATAACATGGTACCTTAAACAATCATAAGTAATAAGAGATCTGCTAGAGGCATCACCATCGAGATTACAAGTAGTACTATAGAAGCATTGTAATAAAAACACCATGATATTGATTAAAGACAGGTGTGTTGATAAGTGGAATAAACCTAATGACACAGACACCTACAAATACTTGAGTTTTTACAAAGAAGTCAAAAATCCACAGTGGAGAACAGATTTAACAAATGGTGCAAGTTAACCTGAATAACTTCATGCAGAAGAATGAAAAAGACTTCATGTTGAGG